>CM035226.1:63820199-64420199 GCA_020226215.1 Sindora glabra
AACTAAATTTTTTTAAAAATTTTAAAAATTTTATATTAAAGTTACAATTTATAAATTAAAAAATTCAAATAAATTTTTTTAATTCTATCAAAAGTTTGAAATGTAATTTTTAAATAATATTTTGTATTAAAGTTATCTTGTTATTTGTAGTTAGGTGAGTAAGTATATTTTTCACTTACCTCAAATTAAAGGAAAATGGAAGAGATTAAATCGAAAGTTATGGAAATGAGCTAATTACTCTATTCCTTACAGCAACTAAAGTTATGGAAATGAGCTAATTACTCAGTTTGAAGCAAAAATGGAGGAGATTAAATGGAAAGTTATAGAAATGAGTTAATTACTCTATTCCCTACAATAACCAAAGTTAAATATCAAATCCCTAATTCTTTTTATCATCATTTTCCATAAAAAAATTGAACATAAAATTCCATGTTAGGGGAATTTACCTTGTTTTGATGAAAGTATAAATTGAGATTCCCTAAGAATTACTCAAGAAAATGCTAAAAGTGTAAAGAGATGAAGATTAGAACTCGAGAAGAAGTGATTGAGTGTTTCAGCCAAAAAATGGAAGAGAAAGAATCCTTTAGGGCTTTATTATTGTTAGGAACCATTTAGGCAATTTTGAAATTTATATAGGCCATTTGGGAAACTAATTATCCTAAATCTCCTCTAAATATCTTATTTCAATTTTAATTTTGCATGATGTTGTAACTAATTTAATTATACTTATTTCCATATTAAAACTCTATTTTTTATAATTAAATACCTATCTTAAACCTTTTCACATCATTTTTTTATTACCTATTCGTATACAAATTCATCGATTAAATAATTAGAGAAAAATTCTATGGTTTTAGGGGTGTGATACTATGGGAATAAATTCTTTGCAACTTCAATGTAGAGGAATTTTACCTTGTCAACCAACTATATTATGAAATTTCATCAAATTGTTCCACATAAAAAAATAGTTATGTTCTTTATTCAAGGTAAGGAATTAATTAATTAAAAATAAATTATAAAAATTTTAAAGTAAAAAGAAAATAGGTCTATGGCTTTTACAATCTTCATTTGTCTTTTTATACCGATCATTCTTTCATTCAACCAAACTGCAAATGGCTCATAAGACTTGTACAACTTCACATATCAAAGTATCCTTTATCTTATGAATATTTTCTACTTAAATTATTTAACTTCACAGCTAGATTTCATTTTCTTAATAGGAATTCAAAACTTCAAAGGTTGTGAAAATATGCAATTTGTTAAGAATTTTCGAACATCTGGCAATAAAACAATAAACAAAGGATTAGTGAGTGAAACACATCCTAATAATGTAGCCAACACAGCAAAAGTAAAAAAAGAATAATGACAAATAGATAAAAGAAAGAAATTAAAAATAGAGATAGAATGATTAAAAGCACTATGATAGTGATGCATAAAAATAATAAGCCTAAATCTTTTTTCCTTTTTACTTTGTATTTTTATAATTTATTTTTATTTAATTAGTTTTTAACTTTAGTTAAATATTTTTCTATGTGAAAAAAATTTAATAAAGTGTTACGATATAAATAATCAATGATGTAGATCCCATATACATTAATAATGGATAGAATTTATTTCCTAATATTAGTATTAATATTAGGGTAAAATTTGATATGTATTGTATTATTTTGACTTATATATACTTTTGATTATCCTAAAATATAAATCAATTACATTTAATTTTCCACAAAATTATTATTCAACTTTAGTCAATCTAATACATAAAATAAATCAAAAGTCATTTCTAGATTTTATAACCAAACAATAAAGAATAAGTATGGAAGACTTAAAACCCCCTAAACGGTGCCACCATTTCTTTTATCGAATAGATCCAATATGGAAGCAATATCCCACCCATTCATTTCTTTATTTTATCAAAATTTTGATCCCTTGTTGCCCTTTGTTTAGTTAGATAGCAAAATGATGATAAGGAATGAGTTATTTAATTGATATAGGAAGTAAATCCTCAAAGGAAGTTATATTTCTTTGAATTAAATTTTTATATGAATTTTTCAAAAAATGTTCAAAATTGTTTGTTTAACAATAAAGAAATCACACTTCTTAAGAATTATTTTTTATATTTTAATTGTTTCAACTTTAAACCTTTTAAGAAATATTATTAAAATGATTAATATGTCTTTTAGGATTATAACAGAAAAATAAGAAATATAAAATTTTTTTAACTATCTCTTTTTTCTAATATTATATTTCTAATCTCTCATTTGATTATAATATTTCTAGATAGATAATTTTTTTTTTTACTTTATTATAAAAATTATTTTTTTTTGTAAAAAAATTAAATTTTTTTCGTATATATATCTTAAATTACCCTAATATAATTAAAATAGAAAATAATTTAAATGAAGAAAAATATCCATTAAATTATTATTCTATCGAATTAGATAAAATAGATAAAAAATATATAATTTTTACTTTTATAATTAAATATTAAAATAATAATAAATATAAAATAATAGATATGTATGTAATGTCACAACTTACTTGACCATGATAGGTATGGATCCTTTTCCTGGTATCCACAAATTTATCTAAACCTAATTGGTATCATTACATAATGATTATTAGGCTAATTATCGTTAATTACTTCATTTCATTGTCACAAGAATATCTACATAAAGTTATAAGGTTAAGTATTCAAAATTTATATAGATAACTACTACTGATTCGCATGATTCCTCTAGCCTAACTTCTTATCTAATTTCTAGGCTTCTTACAATGTAACTTTACTCCTAAATTATTGGTGGTGGTTGAGGAGTTTCAACTTATGCATATAAAAACATTTAAGGAAAAACAATGAGTCTTAAAGATCCAGTAAGTAGATAATTTATTTAACTAGTGCAATAACAATTATGCTAATTTTACATTTCATATTTGTTATTTAGTATTTTACCTAAGAAAGGGTGAATTGGGTTTGAAGACTTTTTCATAATAATGATGATGTGAGTTAATAAATGATTTAAGAATGAAACTAATGAACAAGTATATGTAAACTTATCTTAGTAGCAAGTATGATTCAGTAAAATAGAGTATAAAGCAAGTAAATAGAGAAATAGAGAATAGATGATTCAAACATTGCTATTTATAGTGGTTCTAGCCCTAAAATATAACACTCTAAGGTATATATCCACTACCAAGCCTCTCTGACTTGGATTTGAACTCTAATCCACTATCTCTTCAAGTTTAAAGACACTCGAAAAAGCCTCAGTACAAGTTTTTACTTTTCTTCTAAAATCCCTTTAAGAATCCTCTCTCAAAACTTTTGTCTATCAAAAGATCTAGCATTTTTGATATTCCTAAGGATACCTCACCCTGATATATAGCAAATGTATGATTTGAATATAATAATATAGCTTACAAATTCTAAAGTTGGATAATGCAATAAAGCACTAAGTGAGGAATTTCAATATGATGAGCTCAAAAGATTTTTAGGTTTTAAATGAGAGAAAAAGAAGTTTCTTGTGTCTACGAAATAGTGAAAGCACTTTTTTATATTTTCAAATTGAAATGAGGCCTTCATATAAAGGTTAAAGAGGTGAAAAAATCTGTTATAAATTAGAATATAGCCATTATGGGGTAATTGGCACCTTATGAATTGATTGGCCAATCAATTTAGGCCACCTGCGAATTTTTGAAAAGTTTGCGGTGAATCGATTGACCAATCGATTCATCTAACTATATAATTTGAATTCAATAAATGATGAATCGATTCACCCAATCCTAGTTTAGCTTTGGATGTTTAGAATTGATTATTTAATCGATTCTGACCTCTGAAAAACTTGATTTTGAATAAAAACACAGGGCAATGAGCAGGTATATCAATTGATTTGTAAAACTTGATTTTTGAAAGATTTTAACATTGAATCAATCAGTCAATCAATTTATTTTGCCCTACTTCCTCTCTGAACCTCTTGGAATCAATTGGTTAATTGATTCAAGATATCTAGTGTACTCTTTAAATGCTTGGAGATGATTAGTTAATTAATTTAGGTATTTTAGTTTGCTTTCTGGATGCCTAGAATCAATTAGTTAATTGATTCATGCTCTGATTTTCAGATTTTCAAAGAAAACTCTTTGAAACACAATTTCTTTTCTTAAAAAATAATCCAACCTTATTTTTAAAGATTTTTTGACACAAGATTAAGCTTAGTATTTTCAAGAAAAACCTAAACCCCTTATTAATTAATTCCTCTTGTACAATTTCATCCTATGATCCTAACTAAAATCTTAGTTAGACTAAGCATGATCTTCAATCTTCACTTTTTGTATTAGGATTCCAATTGATTAAGTGTCAAATCTATGATATTAAAATGTTTTATTATTATTAAAACCACTTTAATGGGGCTAAGGTTAACAATCTCCCCTTTTTAATGATGATAAATTATTTTGAAATTAAATCATATTTCAACATGTTAGCTCCCCCTGCCTAGAATACTCCTCTTTAAATCATGCCATTTAATTTCAAGATTTCTCAACTCTTTCTCTCTCTTTTTTAGCATCAATTAAAAAGTAAAGCATAATAAGCACTAACATCTTCAATAATAAACAATAGCCAAGCATCATTTAACAAGTATAACAAGCACTAATAAATGGGGTAATAAGCATAAATAACATAATAACTAGCAAAGTAATTGTTTGATAAGTGCATAACTAGTAAAACATAAAATCATAAAAGATAATATCCAAAAGATTTAATAGTTCTTAAATGTAAAACTTAGGGGGATAATGGGGCTAAGGAAGCAATTATATCTAATCATATACTATATGCTCTGAACTATCCCTATTTTCTTCATTATCTAAAGTAGTGACTTGAGAATCTCCTTTTTCATCTCTTTCCTCCTTTGAAGGTATGGCCTCTTACTTTCCTTTAGTTTTTTTTTCAACTTTAAGAGAGAATGCTGGTTCTTTTTCAAGAGAGTTATCTTTCTTTTCCTCAGCAATGTTCAGTTTGCCTTTGAGCTTTCTAAACTAATACTTAATATAAGATTTTAACTCTTTTCTTATCTCTTAATGTAGTGTAGTAATATGATCCTTCAAAGCTCGCATGCCAAATTCTTCAATGATATCTCCTTTTGCAATAAAGTGCCAAACACTTTTTATCTTTTGGAAGGACATTTGCTTCACATGTTTGGCCTTCAACCTTTTTTATTCCTTAAAATTTTCCACCTTGGCCTTTTAATGAATTGATAACCTAAAAACTTTAAACAATTCCATAAAGATCATTCCATAAGGGAGGAAGTTTTGTTTACATGTGTATGCATATGAAGGAGTATGTGGTATGGTAAGTTGATTGGGATATTCTATCTAATGGCCCACATCATAAACAATTCATGATCATCAATTTGGGTGAAATTATGCCTCTTTGGAAGGATAATTTTTGTAATGCAAGATCCTATCCTCCATTAATAACCCTATAATCAGCAACTTATTCTCTATAATTTTAGAGCGAGAATGAAGCCAAAACAATCTTATGGTAATAGCCTTAGAGTAGTTTATAAGGGTTGATTTACATCCATATAAAAAATAGTAGCTAACTTATGGATACCAATAGAAAACCTTTCCCTTTTAATAGTGGTGATCAATTCAAGCAAACTCTCCTACCCACTTTTCTTAAGATTAGCATAGAATTAATACACTAGACTTGGATAGATATCAGCAACATGTCTAGTAAATTTAAGCAGACTCAAGTGCTCCAATATATGATATATTTCTAAATTTTCATTTCTTGGAAATTTGATATCCTAACAATTTTTTGACTCTATTTTCTTAGACATGCATTCTACAAATTTCTCAAAACTCTATAAAAAGATGACCCTGTAACTTTCCCTTTTCCTCTGCTTAATTTAGTATAAGGACATTTTGTTACCATACTTTTCTTTCCTATAGACTTAATGATCAGTAGGATTTGTTTACAGAATGGTTATTTTGATATGGATTACAATTAAAGGGTTTTGGTGATAAAGGTTAAATAAAAAATCTAATAATGTTGATGTTTTGATGCATTAAAGGATGTTAGAAAGAATGGAGAACGACTTTAAATGATGTTTTAGGTTTTTTAATAAAGAAAAACAAAAGGTTATGATGAAAGATGAAAAGGTGTGACCATATAACAATTAGAGAGAGAAACAAGGGAGCAAATGGCATAGTTATCCACTGACCTGGTTTTTATAGATGCCTTACAGAATCAATTGATCAATTAATTCATAAATAAATATTTTCATTTGTGAATTGATTGACCACTTGATTCATGGCTAGAAAATTTTAAATTCTAGACTTCCTTTCATATTTTGTCAATTAATTGGTGAATTAATTTGAGACTTCTAGAGACTAACATTGCCTTTTTGGAATTGATTGATAACTTGATTCATTTTTGAAATTGATTGACAACTTAATTCATTTCTTTCACACATGAAATTCTGAATCGATTGGTCATTTAATTTATTACCTTTAAAATCGATTGACCACTCAATTCCTTGCATATTGAAACTTTTCTTCTCATTAATCCACTTCTCAACCAATTTATTATCCATTTTTTTGGCCTTATGGATAATTGAACCTTGGTTTTGAGTTGATATTGTTGAAGATGAAGGATAGTATTTGCTAAACAAACTTTTGGGATATCAAGGCTTAAGTTAGTACATTGATTACAATATGAAATTAATGCATAGATTACTTTTTAGGAAAATTCATCATGCCTAATTCTCTTCTTATCAAATTGAAACAATCTTCACTAAGAGGCTTAATGAAGATGTTTGCTAATTGAAAATCAATTTGGATAAATTCTAATGAAATATCTCTTTTTTGGACATGGTCACGAATAAAATAATGTCTTATTTCAATATGTTTGGATCTTGAATGCATGATAGGATTCTTAGTTAGATTGATGGCACTTGTATTGTCACATTTTATAGGAATATTTTCAAAATTTAGTCCATAGTCAGATAGTTGTTGCTTCATCCATAAGAGTTGAGCATAACAACTATCTATTACTATGTATTCTACTTTAGCAGTGGATAGTGCTACACTATTTTATTTCTTACTATTCCAAGAGATAAATGAATGTCTAAGAAATTGACATACTCCACTAGTCCTCTTTTTATCTAACTTGCTACCAGTAAAATCGGTATTTGATAACTGACTAAAAAATTTGATTTCTTTTTAGGATTCTATAAGCTAAAGTGAGGTATGCCTACAAGATATCTAAAAATCCTTTTCACAACAATTAAGTGCGATTCTTTTGGATCAACTTGAAATCTTACACACATATACACACTAAATATAATATCTAGTTTGCTAGTAGTTAGATAGAGCAAGGATCCTATAATTCCTTTATAAATTTTTACCTTACCTTTTTACTTTATTCATCTAGAACCAACTTGGTTGTTATGCTCATGGGGGTAGGAGATGGTTTGGCTTTACTCATCTTGAATTTCTTCAGCAGCTCCTTTAGGTATTTGGTTTGGCCTATGAAGATTCCATCATTTGATTACTTAGTTTGTAGTCCAAGAAAGAAATTGAGCTTTCCTATCATGGATATTTCAAACTCACTCTATATCAACTTGGTAAATTCCTTGCATATGGACTTGTTAGCAGCACCAAATATAATATCATTAACATTTATTTGTACAAGAAGTATATTATTAAATTTTAAAGTAGTATCAACTTCTCCTTTTGGAAAACTTTTTCCCATTAAGAATTTGCTTAGCTTTTCATACTAATCTCTAAGAGCTTGTGTTTAGACCATGTAAAGCTTTCTTCAACTTAAATACATGATTTGAAAAGAAATGACTTTGAAAACCTAGAGGTTGTTCAACATACACTTCCTCTATAATTATACCATTTAGAAATGCACTTTTAATATCCATTTGATAAAGAGTGAAAACTTTTATGCAAGTATATGCAAATAACATTCTAATTGCTTCTAGTTTAGTTACTGGTACATATGTCTCATCATAATTAATGCCTTCCTCTTAATTGTATCCTTTGGCAACCAATTTGGCTTTATTTTTTATCATGATCCCATTTTCATCTAACTTATTTCTAAACACCTATTTTGTGCCAGTAATTGAATAATCATTTAGTCTTGACACAAGTTCCTAAACTTCATTTTTTTAAAACTAATTTAATTCTTCTTGCATTGCCAAGATCCAATATTCATCAGTTATTGCTTCATTTATGTTTTTTAGTTCATTTTAAGATAAAAATGCTAGATGATCATAGATATTCTTAAAAAAAATTCTAGTTATGCTTTAAGTCATATCACCAATGACTGGATTAATAGAGCGACCTCTCATCATCCTTTATTTTTTTTTCATGTTTATAAGTTGGTTCTTATTTTGCACTTTCTATGGATAAAACTACTTTTTTAATTTCTCCATTCTATTCTTCATCTTTCATCTCCTCATTCAACTTCTTTTGAATCACCCACGAGTCAGTCTACTCATTATCTTCATTTAATACTTTTTTCATGCTAGGAAAAGACTTATCAAATATAACATGTATGGATTTTTCTACTAGCAAAGTTCTTTTATTGTAAACCTTGTAGGTTTTTCTATTAAAAGAATACCTAATAAAGATAGTTTTATCAGATTTAGTATCAAACTTTTCAAGGTTATCTTTTCATTATTGTGAATAAAAGATTTGTAACAAAAAATACAACAATGTGAAATATTTGACTTTCTTTCCTTGTAAAGTTCATAAAGGGTTTTCTTTAAAATTGATCTTATAAGGACTCAATTCATTACATAGTAAGTAGTATTCACTGCTTTAGCCCAAAAAGATTTTAAAAGAGAGCTATCATTAAGCATGGTTCTTGCTATCTCTTCTACACATCTATTTTTTCTTTCAACAACTCCATTTTATTTACTTATTCTAGGTGATGAGAAGTTATGCTTAATTCCATTTTCATTACAAAAATAAGTAAAATCATGGTTTTCAAATTCTCCACTATGATCATTTCTTATGCTTACAATAGACATTCCTTTTTCATTTTGTAAAGATTTTGTAATTTTTTTTAAAGTTTCAAAAGTTACCTTTTGAAGGAAGAAAAAATATCCTTGTAAATCTTAAGTAGTCATTAATAATTACAAGTACATAGAAATTTCCTTCACAACTTTTAATTCTTGATGGACCAACTAAATCTATGTGTAGTAATTGAAGTGATCTAATGGTGGAAACAAGATTTTTGAATTTAAAAAAAGTTTTTACTTGTTTCCCTTTTTGATAATCATAACAAATTTTTATTTTTTTGACAAACTTTAATTTTGGCAAACCATTAACCAAATTATTTTTGGAAAGTTATCTATAAGATTCATGCTTGCATGAGTAAGTCTCTTATGCCAAATCCAAGAATCATCATTTATACTAATCAAGCATTTAGAATCTAGAGAAGACTCATTATCAATGTCTATCATATGGATACTTTTATATCACTTACCAATTAGCTTAATTTGCTTATCATCTTAGTTTTCAACAATGTAACAAGAGGAATTAAATGTAACTTTATTTCCTTTATCACAAATTAGCTAATGCTGAGTAAATTATGCTTAAGCCTTTTAACATATAAGACATCATCAATGTAGGATTTAGAACTCTTACCCATTCTACCTTTTCTCATGACTTTTCCTTTTGAATTATTTTCAGAGGTGACATTTCCTTCTTCTTTAAGTGCTAATGAGATGAACTTGGATTTATCCCCTATCATATGTCTTGAGTAGCCACTATCCAAGTATCCCATCTCACTTTGAGTTCTCAAACATACCTATAAAAGAGACATCAAATTTTAATTTTTGGTACCCAAATAACTTTATGTCCATCTTTGCTAGCTAGCACATATGTCCCTTTAGGGACCAAATTTTTTTTTCTAACATTTGTGTTTCTTCTATATGCATAAAAATAAATTTCATACCCTTTCTCTCCATAGCAGAAACAAGTTATTCTTGGTTGTCTCTTCATAGTCTTTTTAATAAAGAAGTTTTTATAAAAATAATTTTTTTTATTTGGTGTGTAACTAAGGCCTTCTTGGTTCTTTGTTAAAGCTAGTCTTTTGACCAAGAAGAATGTCTAAAGGATCTTAAGAGTTTTAATTAAATCATCAAGCTTTTACTTGAAACTTTCACAAGAGGTGTATTTTTTAGAGGTTTTCTTAAAGCTTTCAACTTCTTGAATTGATTCTTCATTTTCTTTCTCAAGTTGTTTAATATTATCTTCCAAAGAAAAAATCAACTTCTTTGAAAGTTCAATATTTTTTTGGCCTTAAGTAACTATAAATTCAAATCAAAGATAACAAAATCTGATTCATTATTTAAACTAAAGATGGATACCTCATCTCTATTTTGATCTCCTAAGGCCATCAAGCATAAAAGAGCTTCTTCATCTTTGTCATTTCCTTCATAAGAGTTATCATCATCATCATCATCTCCCCAAGTAGCTAAATGTACTTTCTTATGAGCATTTTTATTTTTCTTCTTTTCAAGCTCCAATTACTTTTTTATGTAAATAGGACAATCAAACTTAATATGCCATTAATTTTTATGCACTCATACCTTGTTAGAGTAGTTTGCTTGATGGCTTATCCTTTGTTTGCATGCTTATTTCCTTGATGCACTATTCTTCTACCACCTATTACTTTAAGTACTTTCTGATATTTCTTAGTGAGAAGGGTCAAGTTATCCTCCAATAAGGTGTCAAGTAATTCCTTTTGACAATCTCCATCAATTTCATCCTTATCTACACTTATTTTAGCTTTAAGGGCAAGAGGCTGCTTTTTTCTTTTAGTGTTATTGGCATATCTTTTAAGCTCTAATTCATGCTCCTCTAAGTTTCCAAATAAATCTTGTAGAGTTAACATCTTTATCTTCATTACTTTTTTAATAATAGTTATCTTTGGTTGCCACTCAATTGTTAGTGACCCCAGTACCTTGTGAACAAGTTCTCCATCTGTAAGGTGCTTACCAAGGAGACTTAATTAGTTGAAAAGAGTTATAAACCTTTGTATCATATCTTTAATAGATTATCCATCCTTCATTATAAACAATTCATATTGATAAACTAATGTATGCATTTTTCTTTCTTTAACTTATGTGATTCCTACATGAGCTACCTCAAGCACATCCCACATTTCTTTAGTAGTCAAGCAATTTGATACCCTCTCATATTAATTAGGCCATAAGGTATTTGATAAAATCTATTTAACTTTAGAATGAAGTTGATGTTTTCTTTTCTCTTTTTTAGTCCACTTAAGTCTTAGTTTCAGGATCTCTATATTATTTTCCTTTTTTACTCGTGGATTATAACTATTTTTAATTAAATCCCACATATCAATATTAGTAACCTCTATAAAAGTTTTCATTTTTTATTTCTAACAAGTATAATTTTGTCCATTAAAACCTAATGGTTTGTTTAATAGAGGACACTCTGGTAAAATGCTAGCACTATTATAGCCATTAAATCCTTTTGAGATCGTAAGATCTTGTACCAAAAGTTAAGCTCGAATATAAATTATTATTTAGTATTTACCTAAGAGGGGATAAATTGGGTTTGAAAACTTTTCATAATAATAACGATATGAGTTAATAAATGATTCGAGAATGAAATTAATGAACAATTATATGTAAACTTATCATAGTAGTAAGTATGATTTAGTAAAATAGAGTATAAAGTAAGTAAATAGAGAGATAGAGAAGAAAGGATTCAAACACTATTATTTATAGTAGTTCTAGTTTTGAAGATCTAACATTCGAAGGTGTATATCCATCATTAAGCCTTTCTAACTTGGATTTGAACTTTAATCCACTATCTTTTCAAGTTTGAGGGCATTTGAAGAAGCCTCAGTACAAGTCTCTGCTTTTCTTCTAAAATCCCTTTAAGAATTCTCTCTCAAAGCTTTTGTCTATCAAGAGATCCAGCACTCTTGATATTCTTAAGAATACTTCACCCTATATAGAGCAAATGTATGATTTGAATACATTTAACCTTTCTAACTTGGATTTGAACTTTAATCCACTGTCTTTTCAAGTTTGAGGGCATTTGAAGAAGCCTCAGTACAAGTCTCTGCTTTTCTTCTAAAATCCCTTTAAGAATTCTCTCTCAAAGTTTTTGTCTATCAAGAGATCCAGCACTCTTAATATTCTTAAGAATACTTCACCCTATATAGAACAATTGTATGATTTGAATACAAGAATATAGCTCACAAAATCTAGAGTTGGATTACATAGTGAAGCACTAAGAGAAGAATTTTAATTTGATGAGTTCAAAAGATTTTTAGGTTTTGAATAAGAGAAAAAGAAGTTTCTTGTATCTATGTAACAGTAAAAGCACTTTCTTATATTTTCAAATTGAATTGAAGCCTTTATATAGAGGTTGGAGAGGTAAAAAATCCATTACAGACATAATATAGCCATTACGAGGTGGTTGGTGCCTTGTGAATTGATTGATCAATCAATTGAGGTTACCTAAAAAATTTTGAAAAGTTTACAATGAATCAATTAGTCAATTAATTCATCTAGCTATACAATTTGAATTCAACATATGGTGAATCGATTCACCAGATCCTAATTCAGCTCTGGATATTTAAAATTGATTATTCAATCAATTTTAAGCTTTGGAAAACTTGATTTTAAATAAAAACATAGGGCAATGAGCAAATATATCAATTAATTTGTAAAACTTGATTTTTGAAAGATTTTAACATTGAATCAATTGGTCAATTAATTTATTTTGCCTTGTTTCCTCTTCGATCCTTTGGAGTTGATTAGTTAATTGATTTAAGATGTCCACTGTACTCTCTAGATGCTTGGAATCGATTAGTCAATTGATTCAGGTATTCCAGTTTGCTCTCTAAATCCTTGGAATCAATTAATTAATCAATTTGTACTTTGATTTCAAATTTTCAAAGAAAACTCTTTGAAACACCAATTCTTTTCTTGAAAAATAGTTCAACCTCATTTTTAAAGCTTATTTGACACAAGATTAAGCTTAGTATTTTCAAGAAAACCTTAAATCCCTTATTGATTAATTCCTCTTATACAATTTCATCCCATGATTTTAATCCTAGCTAGACTAAGCATGATCTTCAATCTTCAATCTTCATTTTTTGTATTAGGATTCCAATTGATCAAATGTCAAATCCAAGAGTATCAAAATGTTTTGTTATCATCAAAACTACTTTAATAAAGCTAAGGTTAACAATACTACATAGCAACAATGATAAATAGTAACAACCAATAATAGATAGACTATATTGTGCTTCCTAGTATTTACTAATCATAATCCCAACCTTATCCTTCCTCATATTTATTAGTTATAATCCCAACCTTATTCTTTCCATAACAATTGATTTGGATCTAAAATCCACATTTGAAGATTTCATTATGGAATAGTTTTAGCTTTAATGCAAAGTGATATAAAATAGGCATGCATCCAATTAAGAGATAATGATTTATAAAAAGATGTTTATTTATTAATTTTCCAACTAAATTTACAATAAAAAGCCAAGTAAGGTTGATTATAGTGTTATAATACATGGCAAGTGTAGGTATCAATTGGGTAATCAATTCTAACTAGGTTCCTTCAATACTTGACCTTTAAAATCGATTGCACATGTATGAACATTTTTAGGTTCTTTGAATTAATTGTATAATTGATTCACGGTGGGAGCTTTCAGTTCTAGATTTCAAAAATTAATTGCATAATTGGTTCTCATGTGAACATATTTTAGGAACACTATGAATCAATTGCGCAATCAATTCACATAAGAACAATTACTAGGAACATAATGAATTAATTTTGCAATTGATTCTCTTGTCCCAAATTCACTTTTGGACACCAAGAATTGATTGCACACTTAATTTTCCCTTGTGAATTTCTAGTTTTCATGAAATTTTTATTATTTATACAACCATAATGCTACTCAACCATATCTATTACATTAAAATCTTAGTACAATCATCAATTCATGAATTTTAACATTTCATATCATAATTTAATATCAATTATTGATTCTACTTTATCAAATCAACACATCCTGAACAAAATAACATAAAAACACAATTTGCATAATTAATTGAGTAAGTTGATTCTTTACTTCCCTAAAGTTTGAAAGAAATGGTGGACATGGAAGAACAATTGAAGAAGTGCTGACCTTAAATACACAAATACTAAAATCAACTCAAAATCTCTAATCCACCTTCCTACCATCTAAACCCACAAAAAAATTTAAATTAATAGTTCATTCTAGAAGAGACAACTTTGCTTTAGTGAAGGTATGAGCGAGAATTTTCTTGATATGGGATCAATAAAGGCGAAAATTTTGATGAAGTGTTGATTGAAGCTTGAGAAGAAGGGAGTTCCGATGGTCTTCAGTGGAAAATGGTAAGGAAAATGCCCTTTAGAGGCTTTAATGCCATTTAAGGTATTTTGGGTATTTCAAAGTTCTAAAAGGCAAGTGGAGAAACTAAATCATTATAAATTTCCTTCAAGCATTCTAATTCAATTGTAATTTCACATAACTATATAATAATTTAGTTCTACTCATTTTTACATCAAAATACCATTTTCTATAATTAAATTCCTATTTTAAATCTTCCCATAACTTTCATAATTACCCATATATTTACCAAATTACAGGTTATATAAATAAAATACTAATTATCATAATTTTAGCATTACAACATGTAATAGCTATAATAAAATTATATTTAGGATTAAATACTAATATAATAATATTTATTTATATTTATAATTTACATTTCTAATATAATATTTAATATACATTTTATATAATTTCATATAATACACATTCTATTTATCATATAATTAATAAAATAAATTTATTTTCTATAATTATAATTATACTTGAATAAGTATATTTATATTTTATAATTGATAAATTATATTTATTATAATTTTTAAATAATAAGGATAGAATATTAAAGTAATTATCAATTAAATTAAATAAAAATAATTTTGTATTTCACGAGAAGTAATTTTTATTTAAGAATTGTCCATAAATTACTTCCCATTGAGAAGTAGAATTTCCTCCCATGTTTTAATAATTCGTAATTAACCAAACAATTCAAAATTTTTATGTTTTTATATTATTTTTGCGAACCAAATAAATTCGGAAATGGATCTAGCTGCTAGTGTGGCCTGTGTGCATGCCGGGCCTAAATGATTGAACAGGTTATAGAATCACAGCGGCCCAGTGGGGAATAACAGCTTCAGTGGGCCTGAGGTTGCGGCGAGACAAAACGAAGGGTGCAAAGAAGGAAGCTCCAGGAATGATGTTGGAGGGAGGCCGCCACCGTGGGAAAATGTTAACTGCTACAGTGAAAAGTTAGCCACGCAAAGAACTCCGTTTAAAAGTTAACGGAAGGGATCTGATTTGGTCACATCACCAAATAAGGGGACCAAAATCATTTAGAAGTTTTAAAAAGGACCAAATGTGTGCAATGTATAAATTAAGGGGACTAAAAATATATTTAAGTTTATTATTTTTCCAATCAAATTACCTTTTGACTTTTATCATTTCTATGGAACAGCAACTTGAGAAAAATAAATAAAAGGAATTTAAAAATAAACAAGTGATAATGGTTGTTCTTAAATAAAATAAAAATAATTTAATATAATCAAACATCGTTTTTGTAATTACTAGAGTTTCCGCCCGTTCCATGGATTTTTTTAATTATTAATACAAAAATAATATATATAATAAAAATCATAAAAATATTAAATTTTAGTTTATTATAATTATTTTATAATTATATTATTAAATTTATAAACAATGGATTTTTAAAATATAATATAAGAATTAAAAATAAAATATATGATTGGATAATTCAAATAAATTATATTTTTGACTTATTTAAAAAGAAAATATTTTGCGTTATGTTCATAAAATTTAATGATATTAATACATAAATTATAAATAATATGAATAAAGAAAGGAAAAGAAGAATAATGCAATGGAATAGAAACAATATTTGAGTTATAAAGTCTTGACAAAATTTTAGTTGGTACATATTTACTTTAAAGTATAGTATTTGAAAATTGATATTAAAAAAGATATTGAAAAATTTCTAATAAATAAATTTGATGTTAATTTTCCTAAAAATTTTATTAAAAATATAATACATATTTATATAATTCAAAATTCAATTAATAATTTCTAATTATACATTTAAATTTTTTTAAATATTTTGTAATTCAATTAAATATATCAAATTATATTTGCAACAGTAATATTAGTATTTAAGTTAGAAATAATAGTGATGGACATAAAAAAGAAAACAAAGAAAAAATACAATGAAATAAATTAAAAAAGAAGAGAAATACTGAGCGAGTTGAAAAAGAATATCTTGTTAAATAATTCAATTAAATTTAATTTTAAGTATATTTTAAATAAAAATAATAATAAAATATATCATATTGTATATGTATTTCTTTTCAATATTAGCCTTTAAACCATAAACTATAGAAGTGAAAATAAAAAAGAAAAGAAGAAAATTATGGAATAGAGCATGTAGAAAGAAGACAACATCGCTTTATTATTAATATAAAAATAAAAAAACAGATTATGTATTTAAATAATTTATTTTAATTTAATTTTTATTTATATAAAATGTCATTATAATAAATATAAAATATATTATATAATATCTATACTATTTAGTAATATTGGCTTTATATTATAAATATTAAAAGTGAAAATGAAAAAAGTAATAAACTAAATAAAAGGAAGTGAAATAATATGTGAATTATAAAACCTTAAAAAATTTTAATTAATGTATATTTAATTTAAAATATAGCACTTAAAATTAATATTAAGAAACTATTCATAAATTTTAAATAAATAAATTTAATACTAATATTAAAATATTTTTATAATATAATAAATTATGTAATTAATTGTTTCAATCAATATTTTCTATATTATATTAATTTTAAGAATATTTTTATAATAAAATTTAGTCTAAGGTGCTATATTTATAATTTTTTAACATTAATGTCTGCATTGTAAAAGATAGCAATGGAAAGGAAAAGAAAAAGAAAAAAACTAGAATGAAACAAATAAAAGAAATAGAAACAATGGGTGAACTACAAATTAATATAAGAGATTAAAAATAAAATACATACTTAAGTAATATAATTAAATTAGGTCTTTTAACTTATTTAAAATATTTTATAATAAAAATAAAATATATCCTCTAGTACATGTATTTCATAATTATATTAATATGTCAGTTGTAAACAATTGGAGTGAATTAGAAAAAAGAAGATGAAAAATATGTTACAAAGTAGATAAGAAGAAGAGAAATAATGGATAAATTGTAGAGTCATATAAAAGAGTTAAAATATAATGAATTTGATTTTAATTTTTTAAATATTTTTAAAAAATAGAATATATAACTAATAAAGTGTAAATAATGGAGTGAGTATAAAAAATATATTCAATGGAGCAGATGTAAACATTTAATATATATAAAGTAGATAAAGTAATAAAGTGAATAAAGAGAAGAGAAAGTATCCAAGAGTTTGAAAATAGAATACATAATTAAAGAATACAATTAAATTAAAATTTAACCTATTTAAAATATTTTTTAATAATATAAATGATGCTGTATTGTATCTATATTACTTAATAATATTAGTATGTTATAATATGAGTATAAAAAAATATGCAATAAAGTAAATAAAAGGAAGTGAAATAATATATGAGTTATAAAGTATTGAAAAAATCTCAATTATAATATAGTATATTTAATTTGAAAATGACATTTAAAAATTTATATCAAGATAATGTTAAGATATTTTAAAAAATGGTTTAAAATTTTAGTATTTTCATTAAATAATATAATATATAGTTAATCATTTCAATTAATACTTTTTATATTAAAATTTTAATTTATTTAAAATATATTTATAAAAAAAATTAATATGTTAGTATATTTTTATAATATTTTATGACATTAAAATATATATTATAAATAATAGTGGATATAAAAAGGGGAAAAATATAGTAGAACAAATAAAATTAAAAGAAATAATGAGTAAATTGAAAAGTAACATAAAAAAATGTAATTAAGTAATTCAATTCAATTAAATGTTTTAATTTATTTTAAATATTTTTGTAACAAAAATAAAATATGAACTCTTTAGTGATATTAATGTTTAAGTCGTAAAAAATAGCTTCAGCATAAAAAAAGATAAAAAAAGAACAATATGTAATAAAATTAAATAGAATAGAGAAAAATAGTAGGTGAGTTATAGAACAATATAAAAGATAAAAATAAAATTTGTAACTAAGTAATTTAATCAAATTAAAATTTTAACTTATATAAAATATTTTTATAATAAATATAAAATATATTATATTATATCTGTAAGACTTAATGATATTAGTATTAAAATTATAAATAATAGAAATATACATAAAAATATGCATTAAAATAAATAAAAAAAAAGATATATAAATTAAAAAATAAAAATATAAACCCAATCTTTTTGCTGCCGGCCAGTTGAGAAAAAATCGAAAGCCCAACAATTAGCTTAGAAAAATTACAAGAAACACTGAGACATGAAAGGCGGGAAAATGAAAATGTAAAGCCCTAGTGGGCTGATACATATAGAGAGACAAATAAAAAAAAAATAAAATTAAAGGTTATTTTCTCTGTATAAAAGGGGGATTAAAAGTGAATCTACTAATTTCTTCATCCAATTCCTTTTATTCCTCCGTTTTTTAAATATAGAATTTAAACCTAATATTGCACTTAATTATAATAATCATAGAGTAAGGATATTTCTACGGTGGAAACGTCAATTCCCTCCGCTCCATAAAACACTATTGTGGCTTGGATATCACATGGTGGGCTGTCTGAAGGAGGCCACCTGGGATGTTGCAGATTGGCCCTCCAAGAATTGATTTTGCCAGCTGTGGGTCGGAGTTAAAAAAATTTGGAATATTACGTAATATGCTTATGCGATGCACGACTTATGAATTTACTTTCACTTAAATTAAATATTTATTTATATAAATAAATTTTAAATATTTTTATATTAATAAAAGAAAATTGTTATTAAAATATTGAAATATAATTTGTTAGAATTGGACTTCTCTTAAATGGAAGATGTATTTTAAAGGATAAAATGTAATATCATAATTTTTTATGAGAAAATTAAGAGAAAAAATAATTATAAATTTAAAAATTATTTTTAATTTTTTTATTTATTAAATTCTGTGCCTTTAATTTTGTTATCATGTGATATTGTATTTTATTCTTTAAAGTGCATTTTATATTTTACACTTTAGAAAAGTCCAATTCTAATTAATAGTGTTTATTACACAACTACACATTTAGTTTTCTAAATAAAAATTATTGAATATATAATATATATATTATTTTTTACTACATAAAAGCATGCAAAACGATTGAGTTTTGTCACCAAATATAGCACTCTTTATAAATTCTTGGCAATTTGAATGCATTAATATTAAATGAAAAGTGTTCAACCTAAAAGGAAGTATAACAAAGATAAAATGGAAACTAAACAAATGAAATTTCTTACAATTTGTTTTACTCCTCATCTATTATTTGTGTAACATACTTGAAGAAGAAATTAATTTAAAAAACTATTTTGAATATAGTAAAGAGACAATATATAATATTAATATATATATATATATAATTTTAATGAATCCTTATTTAAAAAGATTATATAAGATGAAAAATAACTATAATTTTAAATCGCTCAAGTCATATTTAATAAAAAAATTTAATCTTAAGAAATGGTTGTTATAAAAATTTGATTGAAAAATGATATTCAAATTCATTAAAATTTTCAAATATTTGATTTTATGTTCATAAAATTGAGTGTACTTAAAAATTTTAAGTATAGCACTTGCTCATAACTTATTGAATAACAAATATAATATAGTGACTTACATTTATATTCAAATATAAGAGATGCATATATAATATGTTGCATAATAAAATTAAAAAAAAAATACAGCTATGAACATAGGTATACTAATCAATCATTTTTGTTTCTAAGAACAAAAAATTTGGTGATAATAAGACTAATATAAGAAAAGGAGAATGCATGGTAGCTGTCAAACATAAAAAAGTAAAATTTATCTTAAAAGTTTTGTTTTGACATGTGAACTTTAAAAAAAAATCTTGTATTTAAACTTTGTTATTTAAGAAAATAACTACGAAATAAAAAAATGAAACTTATCCTCAATTGATTTAAAATACTATTGTTGAAAATTGAAAATTGATTTATTAAGTAAGACATATTAATTAAAAATAAATTATTTAGTTATACTTTGAAAATTTTTAAATTGATTATAGTAAATTTAATATGACAGATAACACTTGGAAATTGATATGATTAAAATATCTACAAATTTAAAAAAATAAATTTGATTTTATTTTTCAATTATTTTTAGTAAAATTAGAATGCAAAATTAATTAATTCAATTTATACTTTGTATATTAAAGTTTTAAATTAATTAAAATATATATAACCAAAATATATATCATGTTATATTTATACTATCTAATATTATTTATACTTGAGCTGTACATAATAAAAGTGGATATGAAAAAGAAAAACATACAATACAATAAATATAAGAAAGAAATTTTTTATCTTAACAAAATCCCAATCAATGTTTATTTAATTTAAAATATATCATTTACATTTTTTGTATATTTTAAAATAAATTAAAAGAGATGTCAAGGGGTTTCAAGGAGACTAAAAAAGTCCGTTGATTTATGATGGCATAGTTTTGTAGGAATATGATACTGTATGTTCACCCAAGCTATTGCAGAGGCGTTCTTGTAAAAACTCGTTTTTGGGACGAGATGATGAAATGGGAAGAGTTTGGTGATGGAGGCGCGAGCAGGATGAGAATGAGGGGGAGGATATTGATGGGGCAGCAAAGAGTGGAGGCTTACGAGCTATTTTTTTTTTTTTTTTAAATTTTGGGGGGGTGGGGGTTGAGTTTGGGAAGTTGTATACGAAGAACTTTAATTGGCTCAATCTTTAAAATGTAATAATACTGTTTTGGAGTGTGATTAATTGGCGCTCATCGAATAACTAAATAATATGTAGATGAGATCTCAAGATTAAACATTTCTCTTTTTAAAGCAGCTCATCGATTACATTTAAAGGATTGAAATGTTCATATTTGACATATTTATAGAGAAACTAACAAATGTATTAATTGTTAGCTAACAATTGAGCCATTGAAGGATGTGAACTTAAACTTTTTGGTAGAATTTCGGTTGAATTACGAATTTCTCTTCTTATTGATGTAATACGGATGTACGTGGCTAATTGATTGTGCTTTTTTCTTGTCTTGTTTTTCTTTGTTTTGCTTCTTTTAGCCTTAGGCCGGTTTGATTCAGAAAACGAAAATTAAAATATATATTGAAAATTAATATAACAATATTAATAAATATTGAAAAAATAAATTTAATTTTAAATTTTAAATTTTTTGTTAAAAATAAAATATGTAATTAATTTATTTAATTAGTACTTTTTCTTTTAAAGTTTTAACTAATTCAAGATATTTTTATAATAAAATTAAAGCATGTTATGCATATATATATTATTTAGTAATGTTAACGTAAAACTTATAAATAAAAAACGAGGACATATAAAATGAAAAATATGCAATTAGACAAATATAAGGAAGAGAAACAATGTGTGATTAGTAAGGTTTAACAAAATCCTAATTGATATTTGTGTAATATGAAATACAACACTTAAAAATTAATATCATGAAAATGTTGGCAAATTTTAAATAAGTAAATTTGATTTTAATTTTTATAAATTTTCATTGAAAAACAAAATATCTAATTAATTAATTCAATAAGTATTTTTATATTGAAATTTTAAATTCATAAAAAAATTTCACATTAAAAATAAAATAAAATATATTTATATTATTTAGTTATATAATTATCTAAATCCTAAATAATTGGAGTGGAAAAAAAGAAAAATAATATATGCACTGTAAAATTTTGAAAAAAAATTAATTAATATATATAATTTGAAATTTCATTTAAAAACAGATATCAAGAAAATATTATCAAATTGTAGATAAATAGATTTAATTTTCATCTTCAAATATTCTTATAAAAATAAAATGTATAATTAATTCATTAAATTAATCTTTTGTATTAAATATAACTTGAGCTTCATTATTTGCTGGTCAATCAATTGCTTCGCCTTACCACCATTGAAGAAAGGGCCTCTTTACAAATATTGGTCCTTATTTAAGGACCAACTTTGCAACGGATCACTTGATGATCATAACAACCTAATCTAACAACGGCAGGGCTTTCTTCCTAGGGTAGGGCTTCCATTCCCCGTACAAATCCGGGGGATGGAAACCTAGACAAATGATTGATTATTAGCTCTTACTTTCTATTCTTTCTGTTTTTATTTATTTTTTACTATTAGTGAATTTTATAAAAGTAGTTCAATTTGTTTATTTTTAATTAACTTTACAAGATTATTCTTTATACATAAAATTCAAGATAGTTGAAAATAGGGAAAGAAATATAAATGAATAAATGTAAATTAATTAATAGTATAAAATAATAAAATATTTATTAATAAAAAAGAAGTATAGATTTGAAAAAAATATTTAATATTTTATTAAAATTATAAAATGACAGATAAAAAAATAAAAATACTTTTTCAAAATATGATAGATAAAAAAGAATGGAGGAAGTATTAAATACTCTACATTAAATGTAGAGTATTATTATTATTATTTTTTGATTAAATGTGTCGCTGCGTAAGATGTTTTAAATTTAATTTTTATGAAAACTAGTTGTTTCTTTTGTACATTTTTTTCCTCTAAAACAAAGATTGAGATTTTATTAGATTTCCATTTTTAGCTAATTTTTTTATTGGATTTCATTGTAACTTTTTTTAAAAAAATAATGATAGTTAAAAATATATTTTTTTGAATTTTAATATGAAAAAAAATCTTGTCAATCTTACAAAATTAATAAGAAGTTATCATAAAGGACTTAAATAAAAATTTATTTATTTGTTTATTTATTTACACCTTATAATGAAATTAGATTAATTTAATAAAGTGAACACTATATTTTTTAATTTTTATGATCCTCAACTTAAATAAATGTTAGATTTTCTTAAAAAATGTAAAAGTGGTACCATTATGACATTATCGAAAGTAATTGTAAAAATAACTATTTTACTTTAAATATTTTCTAGTACTTAAATTATGGATATATGTATCTCTATTGAGAAGTTAATAAAAAAAAGGCACATTATTTATATGATAAATGTTTTTTGAGTCAACCATTTAATTTTATATAAATAATTATTGTAAAGTTATTTAATGAATGTTATATTATTGAATGATTAATTTAATACTATAAACATGAAATTATATTATAATTTACATTATTCTTACGCATTATCAATCCTTATAAAAATATAAATTTTATCCTCATTTATTAAAATAAGGTTGAGATTGAATCTTTTTATTGATTAAAATAGGACTAAAATTTAAAATTATTGTTTGTTAATATTAAGAAATAATAAAATATTAATGATAAAATAATAATTATAATAAAAAATAATAAAATAATTAAAAATAAAATAATTAATAATATTATTTGAATTTTATATTTTAATAAAATGGTTATTCTACTTTTTAAGAGAAGATGGTAATTATGTTTGTGAAATTCTAATAAAAAGTGATAAATCTACATTTTCTTAAATTGATTCTAAACCCTTAACGATTAAGTTATGAATTATAATCATTGGATGAACTATTTTAGTGGTCTTTGTACTCTCTAATTTAATGTAACCAACAAGCCTCATTACTTAAATTACAATTTTGTAACTTCGTACTATAATAAATAATAAATAATTATAATTAAATTTAAATAAATAATTACTTTTATATGAATGTTATATTTATTTTTTAATATTAATAAATAATAATTTTAAATTTTAATCTTATTTGAATCAATAAAAAATTCAATCTAAATCTTATTTTAATAAATAAGGATAAAATTTATATTTTTATAAGGATTGATATTGCATAATAAAAGAATAGTGTAAATTATAATTTCACATTTATAGTATTAAATTAATCATTCAATGATATAACATCCATAAAATAATCTTATAATAATTAATTCTATAATATTAATTTAAAATATTTACTACCGCTCCTACTAGTATTTAAAATTAAATGGTTGACTTGAAAAACATTTACCATATAAGTTATGTGCCATTTTTTTATTAGTTTGTCAGGTATCAATATCCATAGTTTAAGTACTAGAAAATATTTAATGTAAAATTGCTATTTCTACATTATTTTTTATAATGCCTTAATGGCACCATTTTCACATTTTTTAAGCGAATATAGAATTTATTTACCTTAAGAATCATTAAAATTAAAAAATATAGTATTCCCATTATTAAATTAAGCTAATTCCATTACAAGGTATAAATAAATAAATAAATTTTATTTCTTTATGATAACTTCTTATTAATCTATAAGATTGATGTATTTTTGTTTAGATATTGAAATTACAAAACAATTATTGATTCACTATCATTATTTTTTTAAAAAAATAATTACATTGAAATTCAATAAAAAATGGCCTAAAAAAGGAACTTAATATAACCTCAATCTTTGCTTAAATAAAATAAAAAAGTATAAAAGAAGCTAATCAATCCTTAAAAAAGTCAGATTTAAACTTTTGACGCAGCCAATTATTTAACCAAAGGAAGTAATATTTTGCGTTAGATGTATAATATTTACCAGGCTAATAATCGGCCATCTATTCGGGGTTTTCATCCCCTAATGCGTCTGGGGGATGGAAGTCCTTCCTTATACCTAGTGCTTCAGTTGTTTAGATCATGCCACGCAATGTGCTCGATCATGGATCACAAGCTGCCATAGAAATAGCCATAAACTAATTATATTATCAATAATGATTATTATTAGCACTTTAGTCGTTTATATCATGCCACACAATGTGTTCTATTGTATAGATCACAAGCTACCATAGAAATGGCCACAAACTAATTATATTATCAATAATGATTGTTACTGATAATGAATTTTACAAAAGGATAGTAAAATATAATGTAGAAAGTAGTTATAGTAGGCCATAATGGAAAGAAAAAGAATAGAAACATTTAGGTGGGAATTTTCTTTCCAAGTCCATTTTTGTTATTTTTAGTTTAGACTATGGTACTATTAAGTAGTACTAACTATATATTTTATTTTTTAAAGTATTTTAAACAAATTAAAATTTTAATATAGAAACTACTAATTAAATTGATTAATCTCACATTCTATCTTTTAGTATTTTAATTTATTTAAAATAGTTTTGTAATAAATATAAAATATATCATGTTATATCTATACTACTTAGGTGGCATTTGGTTCATGAGATCTTACATTCATAGGGAAGTATACATTCCTGAGAATTTAATTAATGGGAATATAATATTCCTATGTTTGCTTCATTATAAATTTTTCTAGAAATATTTTAATATTACATTTCCATTCCATGGGAATCTGAGATAATCACCTCCCTTATGGAAATATTTTAAGAGAATGTTAGGTCAAAAAGTTTTTCGAGAATGTGATATTCCTAGATATTTTTTTTTGCAAACCTTGAACTAAGCACGAGAATGTGATATTTCTTTAAAACATTCCTGAGAATGTTAAAAATATTTCGCAAATCAAACGGCACCTTAGTAATATCAAAGCATAAACTATAAAAATGCAATTAGACATGAAAATAAAAACATATAATGGAATGAATATAAACAAGTGAAATAATATATGGTTTGAAAGATAATCTATACAAATAGAATGAGGATTAAAAATGGATAGACTCCATATTTTTCTTCCCAAATAACTCATTTATATGCACAAATTTTAAGAAAATAAAGAATAAATCTATAGTTTTCATTTTATTATTAAATTTTAAAATTTTAATATAATTTTTAAAAAATTACCCGCTAACTCATTTCTCTCTCTGTTTTCATGTTTTCAATTTTCAATAGAGGTGAAAATTTGTGTTTGCAAATCATGTTGGTGGTGGGTTGAAATATGTCTTAACTCGTTTATATTGAACTCGAACATAATCCATTTAATTATACTAGTTGACACAACATGACATGACTTGCCTAACCCAAAATATTTATAACTTGCTTACACAAGTTGTAACATGACTCATTTAACTTGAACTCATTTATCAACCCATTTACATTGAAGCCTAACTTGCTTGTAAAAATAAGTCAAATATCTAATAGAAAAGCTCTCATTCATAGTTCTAATTTCTAACAATATTCCTTCAAGGCTTCAATATACATATATAAATAAAATACACATCGAAATGAGTATCATTATAATCATTCATCATAAATAAAACATAAACCTTACTAATAAAAATCAAACAAACTAAATAATAAATTACCATAATAAACTAAATAATAAATCTAACATGAATGTATAATGATATTATATTCTCAAACTTTTGAACAGTCTAGGTAATTGGTGAGTCTTTGATATGAGTAACTCTTCCTATAAAAAAATATTTATACCATAAGTTTAAATTTGTAAATTATATTGAAAGCAATGTACAATCTTATTCTTAAGATTTTGCAAAAGACAAAGCAACAAAAACATAACAATAGAAAAAGACCAAAATAAAAAAAAACATTAATTCTATCAACTAAAAGAATAAATATTGAAATATTAACTAAAAAACAAATATTGAAATTCTTAATGATATGATGTCATTCTATAATGACAAAAAAAAAAAAACAATATCAATCTATAATGAAGTGATTAAAGAAAGATAACCACAAGAAAGAAATAATAATAACTAGAACTAGTTCCTTACAAGATTATAAAGTGGGTAAAATTCTTGATGCTAGTTTTCAATTTTTCCAACTATTGAGGCATTTGCAATTGTTGAATAAATAAACTAAACAAAAGAAGAAAAACATACTAACCTTACTTTAAGAATTAATGTGAACATTGTTTGAGCATTATCCTAAAACATTACTAATCATTAAGGAATTCATCTCATTATTATGCTTAAAATAATTACATTTATTGAGGAACTCATTTCATTTCTTAAACCTAGGTGATCACAAATTTTCTAACCAATCAATTAAATCCAAAATTAATCGATTAAGTACAATTTAAATGTGTAGGATAATTTAAAATCATTATATTTTTCTTAAGTCTTAATTATTAATTCTAATTGAACCCAATCAAATTTAAGTCAAACAAAGTAAAACATTATTTCCTAGTACAAATTTCTTGTTTATTGTAGAATACTATATTATACATGATTTTGCTTATCACTTTATAAAAATCAGGTTTACACAAACCATTTATGACATATAAAGCCTTAGCATCTGATTTGAGTAAGTAGATAGAGTAGCAACATTTTTTCATTTTTATTTATTTAATAAACTTTGATATTAAAAAAGTTACTTTTCATCTGATTTGAGTAAGAATTAATTGAAAAATTATTGAAATTTTAGTTTTTATCTAATATTTAGTGAAAATTTTTCTTTATTTTTCTTTTATCTATCTCCCATGCTAGTTTATTTAAGATTTTTTATCTAGTAAAGTTTGAAAATACATTTTATACATATAATCAGATTTTAATAAGAAATTTACCACTTAATCGAATAAAGGGAGCTCACCAGAGTGCTAAAAGAGTTGTGTTACTATTATTGTTGCATCATCATTGTTGCTTTATCGTCATCATTGAAGGATGTGAGAGATAAGTTGCTGTTACATTAGGACTTAAGGATTTTTTTTTTTTTGCTTTGTTTCTATTACTTTTATTCTACTTTCTTTTTTGCATTTAGGCTTAAGTACTTTAATTTAGGCTATTTGTTTTAATTTTCTAGAAACTAGGACTTTACATTTTAATTTATCAATATTTTTAGTTTTCTTCAATTTTCATTTTAAGGCTTTTTATCTTTAAACTTTTACTTTAAAACTAAAAATTTTAGGGCATAATCCTTTAAATAGGTTCATTTTAAATTTTTAAAGGTTTTATTTAATATAAATTAATAACTGATAATCTTATATATTATATAATTTATTATTACGAGTTATGCAGATCAAGTTGACTCAATTGATAATCCTCATAATTTAAATGTGTTGAGATAGGTTATGTAAGTTAATTTGAGCTTGACATGAAATTTATTTAAGTTAGATAGATCGACCCATTTATAACTTGAACTTGATTATACTTAATTCGAACTTGCATAATCATGGGAGCTTACCAGAGTGGAGAAAGAGTTAAGCTACTATCATTGTTGCAATGTCATTGTTGCTTTATCGTCATCACTAAGGGATGTGAGAGACAAGTTGCTCTACATCAGGACTTAGGATTTTTTTTTTCTTTCTATTGCTGCTACATGTTATATAAGTTAACACAAACCTGACACAAAATTTATTTAAATTAAATGAGTTGACCTACTTATAACTCGAACTTGATTATATTTGACTTGAACTTGTATCATGTTATCATATCATATTAAAAATTACTATCCCTAATTTTCAAATATAATATCTCCATCTGCCATTTATAATCACTTATACTAATAAAAAAGGATTGGGAAAGGATGGAAATAATTTTTTTAATTTTCTAAATAACTCATATTTACATATTCCAAATTTTAAGAAAATAAAAGATAATTCTATAATTTTTTGGTTGGTAATCTAATAATTCAATAATTTTTACTTTAATTCAATTATTAGATTTGAAAATTTTAATATAATTTTTAAAAACTACCTACTAACTCATTTCTTTCTCTCTCTCTCTCTTTCCCCCTCGTATGTTCAATTTTCAAATATAACTTTTCCATTTACCGTTTATAATCAATTCTTTTTTTTTCTTTCATATAATCTTCTCCATCTCTCTTTCACGTATTATCTCATCTCAATTTTTAATTTTTCATAAAATTTTAATTCGTATATATAAGTTTACAAAAGATTATTTATGAATGGTTTTAATTATTTTAATTGACAGTTAAAAAATTATTCAATTATTATTTACATTTAAAAATAAAATTATTCAAGTAAGCACAAGTTTTATATCAATTGATATTTAAAAATATTAATTGATAGAAGTTAAAATTTAAAATTAACTAAGTACTATTAAGTATATTATACCTTTTCTCACTAGCATAAAACTATCTAAGTATTACCAAGTGCATCTTTATTTTTAACATTTTAAACAAAAAGAAAAACCTTCGAACACATACGAAATTATACAGAAGTTAGTAAAAGATAAAAATAAAATAAGCAGTTAAATAATTAAATTGAAAATTTAATTTATCTAAAATATTTTTATAATAAAAATAAAATATATGATACTATATATTTATACTACTTAATTATATAATGTTATATTTATAAATTATATTATGTTTTAAAATAATTTAAATGGGCGTACAAATTTTACTCGGTACACTTTTTTCTTCTCAAACAAACGCAGGATTCAAAAGGGCGGTCCAAAACAAAACGCGGATGATTTGTTTTAATGATAGCTCAAAAGAAATAAAAACAAAGTTATCGTCTAAGGGTAGAATTGAAAAAAGAAAAGATAATTAGGAGAGGAAAATTTTTCATTGATAGTATAAATTCCTTGTACACGAACGAATTTATTCTCTAATATTAATATTAATATTAGAAATTGATAAGCATTGTATTATTTTTTTCGATCAATGTATCTTTTAACCTTTTCAACTTTACCGGACAATAACTTAAAAAAAATAAATAAAGGAACTATAAAAATAAGACAAATAATAATGATGAGTCTCAAATAAAATAAAAATAATTTAATATACTCAAATGTCTTCTTAAAAATTACACCTACTAATTTTCAAAACCAATTCTTCCGTCTCTAAAAATTTGAATTTAAACTGAACATTGCACTGAATTATATTAATTATAATAAATTAATTGTATTATTAATAATGATTATTATTAGTGATAAATTTTTTCAAAAATGATAGTTAAATATAATGTAGAAAGTCATAATAGGATATAATTAGAAAGAGAAATAATAGAGGAATTTTGGCAGAAAAAAATTTCAAACAGAAATTGACATGCGGCATGGAAAAAAAGGACGTAGAACCGTTCAAAATCCATTCTTCTAGTAGTAGGATCTAGATCATGACTAGAATAGAATATCTCATAAAATTTATTTTCAAAAAATCAATTCTAAGAAATTTAAAATGGTATATTACCATGAAATGAAAAGCCAATTCTAATCTAACGTTGGTCATAAAAATAATCATTTGGATAGAAAAGTCTTTAGCATACACCGAAAACTCAATGTTACTTTATAAAATATTGTCAATTTATTATTATTTTAATTTTATAGTTTTTTTTCATAAATAATTGATTTCTTACTGAATCAGATTGCTTGAATTCAAAAAAATACTTAACAATATTCATACCAAAGCAACACTAAAATTTTAATATAAACGTAATACTTGAAATTTTTTTCCATTTGAATGCAAACACTACTAAAGATGGTAACTTAAATAAGCTCAATTTAACTCCAATTCGAATAATATAATAATTATATTATGTTAAATCAACTTGCTTATTAAATATGTCAAGGTTAGTCAACATATTTAACTTATTTAATAATTTTAATTAAAAATTTATATTGTTAATTTAATTATTAGATTTAATTATTTATTATTTTTACAAAAATATTTTTAATTATTTGTAGAAATTATTTTTTAAATTTTATTTCCATTTTTTAAAAATATATTTTATATTTTTATTATATATAATTACTTATAACTTAATTATTAATTAATTTTTAAATAATATATTTAAATTTTTAATATAAATTCTTAAACAAATTAACATAAATAATTTATTTAAGAATCAAACTCAATTTATTTATTATTTGTATTAAATAAATTAATTTATTTACTATTCAAATCTATACAAGTTTAAACCAACCTCATATAAAAATTTTATATTTATGTGAGATTAATGTACCATGACAAAAATTACCAATCTTAAAATTTGAAACGGAATGACATAGATCGAAGATGAGGGCTTGCCAGCCCAAATAACGAAGAATTTCTAGGGCCCCAGGCTAGAATAGGCAAGATTGGGGCCGTGGGCTTTTAAAGTCGAAGGCAAATTCACAACGACGTCGCTTCACACATAATATATTACAGAATCCGGTTACTACTGCTATGTTACCTGGGGTTCAGCCGAAGAACAGATTATTCGATAAGAACGACAAGCATTGGGTCTTATATTGCATGGTGTTTTAGGTACTATAATTCAAGTTCTAATCTCTTTCGAGATCTACTAGATATATTCTTAATTCATGCAAGTTCTTAATTCATGCATGGTGTTTCCAGCATTCATGGTTTAGTTCAAGCTCCGTTTTTATTGTTCTTACTAGTGATTGGTTGAATTTCTTATCAGTTTTGTTTTAAAACGGTAATATAAGGGAAAATGTAAAATACGTGTATCAATTTTGAGATGCTTAAATTTTGCCACTTTCAACGTTGAAAATTTAGAAATTATTCTTTTAAAACAATTAACATATATCATTCACTTAATTTACAATTTTATCAAATTGTGTGATCTTTTCATGAATAGAAATTAAATTATATATATATATATATATTGCCAGATTATATGAAAAAATTGCTAAAGTAATATTCTATATTACTGTGATTTTTATGTAAGAATTTTAGGGAAACAAAAAACACTTTAATCTAATAAAAAGGTGATTTCTTAATTTTCAAAGGGGTAAAATCCAACCATCTTAATGGTAAAGGGATATTTTGTATTTTTTCCGTAATATGATATTGTAAACTTTAAAACTTTAACACATATACTATCATATAAAGCTAATAAGAAACTTGAAACAACATGCCTTCTGTCTGCATTAACAAGTTCTCATAAGATTAGATCTGCCATTTTGAAAGAGTCTGCACCATTGGACTTCTATGTATTCATGTATTTGTTTTCCCATAAAATGTAATTATAGTTCCAGATGGGATTCGAAAAATTCCCTGCTCTTTGAGGTTGTTAGTATCTAAGTTTTTCTGGGAGAGACAGACATGTTCCTCAGCACTCTTGCCTTTCTAAGAAGAAACGAAGCCATCTGTTTTTCATTGCTTTTATAAGAAAACCCATAGATTGTAACTTCTTTCAGGCAATGGAATGATGAACTTTGGAAAGCCAGTAATTGTCCTCATCAATGAAAATCAAGTTTGTAAGAAAATACCCTAAATCCACATGTTATGTCAGGCAAGTCAAATAAGAGAAATTGTCAACATTCTCTATTTTTTAACCTTGTGGAAAATGAAGTTGAGTTATACTCACCAGTTGAATGGTTGTTGCTTTCTGTATGTGTAGAGTTAAATATTCCAAAATGGGGCAATTTCTCATCACGTAAGAAACTCTGTTTTGTGCAATCCCTTTTTCAAAATAATACGCTTAAGCTTGTAGAAAGTAATTGTTGACTGCTGCGAGAAACATGTTTTGGAGGAATTGTGTACTCCCAGAAACAGATGCACATAGATTGATTTTTCCTGTACACAAGGTTATCATTGTAAAGACATGAAAAGACTCCTGAATCATCAAACGAAATGATAGAAGGGGAATAAAACTATTTCCTTTGTGATTTTACTAATCTCTAATGCCTTTCAAGGAGAGTGAATTTGAAATTGCTATGGAAGTTGCTTTCTACCGGGGATGAAGAGAGGAAGGATAGGGATACAAGGGGATCTGGTGGCTTATATTTGCTTAAATGTTTAGCACAATTGTTCATGCTGTGTGCAACCTTTGTTGACTTGTGTGAAACTTGTTCATGCCATTTGCATTGTTTTGTGCCTTGCATTCATGTTAATGTCTTTGTTGTGTTTGTCAGGTCTTGAAAAACTCATGGCTATATATAACTTGACGTCTTTCTAGTACTAATAAATAATTTACTTCTTTTACTTTGTTCTAACTATTGTGGTCTTGGGTTACTTGCTGGATTTGGAAACCTTTTCCCATTTCTATTGCAAGAGTTTTTTTTTTTTTTTGGGTCACTGTTAAGCTATTGAATATAAAGTTTGTCCTCATCTGTCTGAACATATGTTTTTCCTTATCTAACATGTTTATTTATCTCTATTAATTAATTTGGTTTCATTTTCTCCTCGATACTGAGCTTTCTTTTTTCTTTTAAAAAAAAAAAATTCAGCAAAATCCAAAGATTCATTTGATAAGAACAGGGGAGGGCTGGAGGATGATCCAGATCTCTCTTTGCTGGACCTGCCAACAATGGATGCTTCCCACTAATAACTACTCTATAAGATCAAAAGGAGATGAGGTAGATATCATGTAATTGTGAACCTTTTTAGACGGCAATTAAATATAAGTGATAAAATAAAAGACCGCCCAAATACTATGAAATGTAATTCAGTATACTTACAAATGTGAATATACAGGGAAGATTGGTACAAGGGCAAAGTATCTCTCGAGAAGGCTCTGAAAGATCTCAGAACGGGAATGACTGAGTTGAAGTAAAATTAATTGCAAAGCTTCAGCACCGCAGTCTTGGAAAACTCAGCTGTGTCATCCAGGGACAAGAAGTGCCAAATTATGGACACGTGCCAAACAGCAGCTCATACTTCATTTATGGTATGAATCTAGAAAGCACTAGAATGGACTAATTTAATTATTTTAGTTATCTCTTATGAAACATGAACTTAGAATTTGAAGAATTTAAACTGGACATTTGATATACATTCATTTGGTGACAGATGACTCCAGAGGGTAAGTTGTTAGATAGGTAATCTATCTGTTTCCGCATTATCTTTGAAATTGTTTGCTGCCTTACGTTTTTCATCAAGAATCTAGATTGATAAGCATTTAATAGAGATCTAAAGCAAATAATTTTGACTCGATTGAAGTTGAACCAAAAAATTTCATACTTTCAACATGTCTAGAGTTGAGAAGACAGAAGGTAATGTAGGCCCAGCAATGGGAAGTGGTTGAGTGTCTTGCTTGCCAGATATTACCTTTATTAGATGCCCAATGAGTTTCCAGACGTAGTGAGATTGTTTCTGTTGATATGCATATGTGTGCTGCTTGTAGATTGACAAATTGTTATTTAAGTTATAAAGACAGGCTAAAGTCTATTATTTAACGTTATAATATAAATGGATCATCAATATTCTTGTCCAGTCAATTTCTTCCTATTTCATAATTTTTTTCCTGAATGAAATTTAAGGAATCCCTCTTTCTAAAGTTTCTATTATTGTTATTATTATTATTATTGATGGTAAGATGTTTTGAATTCAATCCCTCCAATAAACTACTAAATCATGTCTCGATTCCTTGTTTAAATCCCTTTATCGCCAAGTTTATGACAGTCTGTTTTCTTGAGGTCATGAGATGACATGCTTCAATGGAGTGACACTAAATTTCTCCATGCATTCTTTAATTTGTGCACAAATAACTTATACTTTTATGTTTCATTTCTTCGTGAGCCTTATTTTTCTTGTAATCAATTAAAAAAAATGGGGAAAAATACATTTTACTCAGCTATGATTTTGTCCACCTAAAAATTAACATGAAAGTCATGTTAAGGGAATATGATATCCCCCTTCTCTAATTTTGATACCAAATGCAGATGTTTCGATTCCTTCTCCTGATCAGAATCAAATTTCCACAAATGAAATCGTATCTCTCCACTACGGCTTCTTCTACATGCGTGTATTCATCTACTTAAATACAAACTGACTAACTTCAGGAGAATAATTACCATCTATTAAGGAGTATTGTGAAGTGAGAATTCCTAGCAAACTTAAACTCTTGGGAAAAATGCAAAATATTTTTTTTCAACTTTGGAGTTGTTGGATTTTTTCTCCTTTAATTTTAAAAACTTGGAAATGACTCCCTTAAACTTTTCAAATTTTGAAATTAATATTCATCAGTCATTTAATTAATCATTTTATTAAATTATATTATTTTTTTATAAAATTATTTAAAAAAATTTACTATATTATAAAATCTTGTTTTATTGGTGCTTTCTATGTTACCCCAATGGGTTCCAAACCCATGGGTATGTGGCAAAATGCAAGCCATTAGATGAGTGAGGCCATTGACTTGGTCAACTCATCTAATGGCTTAGATTTAGCCACATTCCCATGGGTTTGGAACCCATAGGGGTAACATAGAATTCCCCTGTTTTATTTTATTATTTTTTGCATATAATTTCGTTCTTCATTTGCAAGTATTTAATTAAAATTATTTATGTATATAATATAGTAAATTTTTTTAAAAAAATTCATAAAAAATCACATAATTTGATAGAATGATCAATTACGTAAATGATGGATGTTAATTCCAAATTTTGTAAAATTTAATGGGGTGATTTAGAATTTTCCAATGTTAAAGGGGCAAAATCCAATTGCCCCAAAGTTGAAAGGGTATTTTCTATTTTTCCCCACATTCTTTACTTATCTTAGGATACCAATTGCCTAATGATTGCAAATCAAAGTACTATACACTGAGTTCTTTCACGTTTGTGTTGAAACTTGCAAATCTCGTGCTATGTTCTGAAGTTTGTAAAGAGCTTGATTTGGGTGCTGGATTGACTTCCCAATTTGTTTAAAAGGCATTATAACAGTAATATAGTTCTGTTGCTGCAACTGTTATATCTGTAAGAAAGCTTTGATTGCAAGTAATGATTTCTGTATTGCTGCTTTGATGACATATAGTGAAGTTGCACTTGAAAATGGTTCTTTCGAATTCTTGTAAAAGTAAAACCAAGAAACAGGGGTTGGGTATCAAATTAAAGGGAGTCCGAACGACCTAGTTTGGTATCAAATTAGAGGACGGGGACATCATCTGCCCTAGACATGATTTTTCTGTTAAATTTTTGATGAAAAATAGTTAGGGTAGATAAAGTACTAATGGTTTAAAAGCACATGTGAGTGAATTTTAACCCATAAAATTATAGGTGGGTAAAGTGAAAAAGGGTAAAATCACATGTGGGTAAATTGTATTTTTCCCTAAAAAATATTTAATTTTTCTTTGTTGTTTAAAATAAGTTCTTCGCAATAACCAAGAAGCTAAATTCTGTCTCCTCTCAATTTTTTTTCTTTATACATATGAGATTGGGAAGAGAGCAGTGGCTGATTTACACACATTTTTTGAAATACCAAAACTGGAAAGTAGTTTACTAACCTCATAAATATATGATTATAATACAGCTACTATAATAAGAATGAGGTCATTACACTTCTATCTTATTCAATCAATAGTTAGAAGTAACCATTATTTTAAATTAAGATTATGTTGTGATCAACAAAAATTGCAAATAAATACAAAATTATGAAACCTTGGCAGAACAAAATTGTAAAAAAAGTAAGACAGCAGGCTGCAATGTAAAATTATGGCACTAAATATAAACCCCAACCTCTGTACCTTTCTTTGTTTTTTGTTTTTTTCTCTCTCCTAATTGCATTATTAGTATACTATTGAGAAGAGTCTCCGAAACTGTATGACTGAGAAAAAAGGGGAAAAATGAAGAAAGGCATCCTGAATAGACAAATAAAACCAAAAAAGGAATGGAGAATTAAAAAAGTTTGAATTTGATATAATTTTTATAACCCATAAATGGAAGTTTGAATTTCGAGTTCAAACTGCCATCTCTTTAAATTTCCTTGATTGAAAATTTTCAAGTTCGAAGCCATTAATCTTTGGCCATCACTTATGGACTGAGACTAATAAAAGGTTACATAAAATTCCTACTTGCTATCATATTTAAGGAAGTGAAACGTCAAAGCTAATTCAATATATGGTTTAAAGAATGAACTAAATTATTTAGCAATGCCAAGAGCTAACATGAGTGAAACATCAACGATTAGTTATTTAGAATCATTTAATGGTGCAAGTATAAATATCACAATTTCAATGTCCACTAGATTTTTCACATACTTACAATATAATCAACTGTAGTTTAATAGTATCAAATGCTAGTTTAACTTCTTTTAGTTTCTCTTCGTTTCCATTATAGAACGCAGAAAATATGGTTGAGAAGGAGTAAAGTGTCCCTATATGGAAGAAGTTGTGAAATTCTTTCTTATCCAAACAGATCATTAGTCATTTTCAACGTCCAGCCAGTAAGGTAATGGTGAGCTCATTTGTTGTGCTGCCTTCTCCTTGATTTGAACCACGACTTGTTCCAATTGACACCTTTCTAGGAAAGAAACCTGGTTCTTTAGGCTTAGGCAATTCAGTCTCACTCCCTAACATTAGAACTACAGAGGGCATGGTAGGTCTATCCTCTGGGCATTGGTGCACACACAAAAGACTAACATGCATGCAATGCAGTGCTTCTGAAACAATGCAGGAATCCTCTATGTTTGGGTCAATCAATTCTTTTGCTATGCTCTCATTCCACAATTCCCATACCTAGACATTAAGGAAAGAGAAATTAAAGAACAATTAGATCACACTGGCTTTTGTATATAAAGTATGAAATTAATATAAGATTCTTACATGACCAATCTGATTTAGATTGTGGTTTGCACAATAAAGGCCTCTGTTTCTTTTGCCAGATATAATTTCCAGTAATAAAACTCTAAAGCTAAAGATATAAGATTTTATTGAAAATTGTCCATCACTAGCATACTCTGGAGCCATATAACTGCTATAAAATAAAAATTTTAATTATATGATTAATGAAAATACATAGTATATAAAGGTAATTAATAATAGGTTAAGTATGCACTTACTAAGTTCCAATTACTCTATTTGTGCTTCTTTTAATCTGATCTGCTTTACAAACTTTAATCAAGTCAAAATCTGATATTTTTGGATTTAACTTATTATTAAATAAAACATTACTTGTTTTAAGATCTTTATGAATAATTCTCAATTTAGAATCATGGTGAAGATAAAGAAAATTTTGAGTAATTCCACAAATAATATGGAAGCGCTTAGACCAATTTAGCATTTTACCTTTAGTAGAATCTGTTACATTCAATAACAAATCTACTATGTAAATTGAAACAGGTTTAATAAGTTGTTTGGTATTGTCACTAAAATCATAAAACTAAGTTTAGTATTCATACCAAAAATGAAGGAGTCTAGACTAATGTTGGGCATGTATTCATAAACCAAAATTTTTTCTTGTCCTTGAATACAATAGCCAAGAAGTTTTACCAAATTTCTAAGTTGAAGTTTTGCAATCTATTTAACTTCATTTTTAAACTCTGTTATCCCTTGTCCTGAACTTTTTGAAAGCCTTTTTATAGCTATTTCTTGTCCATCTATGAATCTTCCCTGCACATTCACATTTGTGAGCATATCTATATCTTTTCTTAATGGTACTTTAGAAAGTGTTTTTATCTTAATACGTAAATGTTACAGGTCCAAAGCCACTTTCTCCTATCTTGTTCTCCTCGGAAAACTTACCAGTGGCAGTATCAAGAGGTTGATAAATCAAGCAATGGGAGGTCCAAATCGTCGCCACTTTGTTCATTATTTTGTATGTTTTGCTTCTCTGAAAATGTAAAAAAGGCTTCAAACGCACATGGAAAGAATTAGAGTACGGGAACCACTTGACATATTTAGATAACATACATGTTTACAAGTGTAATTTTATCTAGTGAGATTGTAATACATTGATAATATAGGTTTGTTGTTAAATGAAATTCAGATGATGGTTTTTAAGAGCCATTTGGTTGGAGTTAATAAAAAAAGGATAAAGGGAATGGAGTTACAAATCTATTCTATCTTCTTGTTTCATAGAACAGAAGGCTTTTTGGAACATTTAGGGAACCACAAAAAAAATTAAGAGAAAAAAATAAAATATTTAATCTAACTAAGTCTCAAGAACTCTCAAATATAATCATTAAATAATTTCAAATGCAAATAAATAAAATTTTAAAATCATATATCATCAAGTAATTCAAATTCTTTTATCACTTTATCTCAGATTGAAATAAACATGCATGATGCCTATAAAATATAACAAATTTAAGAATTATAATTAAAAAATATTTAAAAATATGAATAAATTATAAAAATAGCAGACTAAAATACAGTAGTATCCTGAAATTGAGGTGGAGGCGGGGTAGAGATTATCATTATTGTCCCATCTCCTTAGTTTTAATATAATATAGCAAAGTAAAATAAAATATTTTCAATCCTGTTGCAACATTAAAGTCTCAATACAATGTATTTCCTATTATATTTTGACAAATTATGGTAGAGTGAATGTTGAAATTTAAAAGAAAAAAAATTGTCACTTGTCAACAATAGGTAATAATATTAAAAATTCTAATACTACAATAAGACCAAAAATATTTCCCCACAAAACTAAAAATTTTGCTATTCTTACAGCTTATAGGGACAATCTTCGCATAAATCCTCTAATTTGAATTAAATTGTCGTCCTAAATCCTAAACAATGAGTAAATGTCAATTAAATATAGTTGATAACAATTTACCAATCATATTCCTTTGGATTATGAAGAGGCGATAAAAGCCAAGTAAAAGAATTGTTGAAATCGTAGGGACAATAGCAGCAACTATCACTCTCAGCTTCTTCCTGCGTTTATGGGCAGCATCTTGGTCAAGCAAAGAAACTAATGAAGTTGGATTTTCAATGTCGAAAGCTGAGAAGTAGACAACCAAGAAGATCACCTATTTGTGAAGCAGCCATTCGAACAAATAAATCTTGTCCATCAGCACCCTCAAGCTGTTTAATATCAAGAAGATCATCAAACCACATAACACAACCATTACTTCTTATATCTGAATTTGCAAAGGCCGTACAAGAACAATTACTCAAGCACTTTTCTCTGCACTCATCTAAACTCATTGTCTCATCCACCCATGTACGCGTAGTATCTGGCACTTTCAGCCCAACTAGTTTCACAAATCCATCAGTACTGTATTTGTCTGTGCTGTTTAACGGTTTAATCCAAACACAACCCTGAGACCAATTCATTGCATCCCATTTTTGTGGTGACTTAGGCTTGAAACCCTTCAAACATTGGCAAATCGGAGATTCACTAATGGCAAAACATCCATAAGCTCCACACAGGCCAAAAGGATCACACTGGTCTTCTGGTAATTGATTATAGACCTCCCAGTTTTCGTTAATCCAAACATAGCGATAACGAGTGTAAGTACTTTGGTTAAGCACTATTATTGATATCAAAGAACTATTCCTGAGTGTCCAACTATAATAGGCTTCATCCTTATTGAAGACAAACCTGTAATCGAAAATGGGGTTTGGCCTTGTATCAGGTCCGCCACTAAAGCCCAGGCCATTGCATGGCCCCAATCTTGCGAAAACTTGTGTTCCCTTCTCCATATAAAGGTCAGGATATTCATGCATGACAACACTCCACGAATAGTCACCGGGAGCAGGATCGTCCGGGCTCTTCCAAGCTGTGAATTTTCTGTTTAGGCCAATTCTTTTGTCGTATCCAAATTTCATCCATGCTAATGCGGTATCAGTTGGGTAATCAAAACTTTGCCACAAGTGGGATTCCGGGTTTGGATCATTCTCTTCACGTACCACTAAATTTCCAGAATTCAAAAGCTGAGCCACTACTGGATTCGTCTGCTGAGCAGGTTGTTTTAGGGAGCTTGCTATGTCCCAAACTGGTGTGCTGTTGTGACTGAGGAGCAGATTGCCAGCGTTGGTAAGTGTTAAGATGCTGTTGGAATCATTGATTGGATTGGCACGATTTGCAACCCAAACAACGTTTTGACTGGGATGTTCTTGAACCAAATTTCCAGATAACGTTTTTGGGAGCTTCGAGGACTGAAGAAACCTAATTCGAAGGTTCCATGGCTGGAAACTAAGGTGGTGCCATCACCTAGTGACTGGGACTGAGAAATGGAATCTACTGCTAAGGAAACTTTGAGACATTGGACGAATAGAAGTGTATAGGCAATGAGAGTTCTAATGAAAGAAAGAATGTCCATTTGAACTTCTCTTTTTTGCCAGTGCGTTTGTTTTTGGGTGTATGTATATCATAGACAGACTACCTCCTAATAATACACCTGGGATATGAAATTGAACAGAGTGTCTATTAACGTAATGGCGCAAAAAATTTCTTCCCTAAGATAGCTTGTTTTCTGCAGTGTTTTGAATTAGCGAGTTCTGCCAATGACTAACATGAATGGTTGAAATTATATATATATATATATAAATGGAAGAGTGGTTAAATCATTGATTGCACAATAAATAGTATAAAATTTTCAAAAAATAATGAGTGTTATTTAAGATACAAACTCTCTGCATTGAAATTATACTTTGCATCTGATTCTCGACGCCAAACTTCCAGTTAAGTAATGGAAAATGCTAAAACACACAACCACTAAACTTGAAGTTTGGTGTCAAAAATCAGTACACAAGGATATAACCACTTACATAAGTCATTGGTGGAACCCAGTTGCTAAATCAAAAGATTGCAGATGACAACCCATCTTTGGGAATCAATTTTGTGACACTAACTAGTAGGATGATTTAGCATTTTCTATTAAGGACACTATTATTTAAGTCGAAGTTTGATTTTAAAAGTTAACACAAAGCCAGTAAATTTAATGATGCATTGCAATCCTACTTGATATTGTTTAGTGGACACTTTTATGTGACTTGATATTCCTCTACCGCTAGAAATATCAGTATCCAAAGAATTCCAGCCAAATGTGTGTATGTCATTGATGAACCCAATAAAAAGATCCATGTTGGATTGTGACTCATATTCACTGTCCCGGCATGTCTACAGGCATCTTCTACTGGAAGGCGTGGTTAGTAGATTGGTGGCCCAGACCCTGTAACCAAAGTCTTCGTAATCCATCTTATACGGCTAAGCAAAAGGAAATACTTGACTTGAACACCAAATCGTCACATCCGATATTAACTAATTTTGAAAGCTTTATATCATGGAGAGAAGACTTAGAAACGATGTTTCTAATCCATAACACGTATGTCACGTTGAAAAATAAACTCGTGCAGATATTTTAGCTTAATTTATGAAAGTTTTAGGAATAACACCATCTCGCAATGCTTGAATTTCATTTAACAAGTTTATAAAGAAGTTATTGTAAAATGTGGGACCGTTATTTTACTTAAAATAATTATTTGGTTTTGATACTGATTTGGAGTTAATTGGATCACTTATAATATGTAAAGATAAAGTTTTAAAAAGTATTGGACAGTGCTGTATTAACTGAAATTGCTTCCGGTTTACAGCGGCTTGTTACTAACCAGTTGCTATTAGTTTTTCTGTGCATACTCAAATATTTTTTCACTTATTTAACATGTTTTATTTCTTAAAATGGAACGAGTTTGAATTATAATTGTAACTACTTTCCATATTGATAATATACTACTAAGTGTTTGAGTAATTAAAATATTTAAAATCATCAAATACTAGTTGCTTTTTTGCTATCTATGTATATTGCATTGTGTCTATAGAATTTTTAAGTTTCTACAAACTATTCTTTGTGGATCATAATTCATATTGAGTCAACATATGAATTCTCACATGTGATCAAATTAGAAAAGTAAGACAAGAATTGTAATTTGAAAGTGATAGCACTTAAAGAAATTAAAAATTTCTACAAAGAGTAAGCTGATTGTACTTTCATAGTATATAGTAAAAGTAACACTTCAAGTTAGCTAGGATTTTGTATGTATTATTAAAGTTGTGGATCATAATTCATATGAATTCTCACATGTGATCAAATTAGAAAAGCAAGACAAGAATTGTACTTTGAAAGTGATAGCACTCAAAGAAATTCAAAATTTCTACAAAGAGTATGTTATGTTGATTGTACTTTCATAATATATAGTGAAAGTAACACTTCAAGTCAGTTAGGATTTTGTATGTATTATTAAAGTTGTAAATTCAAATAAATTCAATTTTTTATTTTTTTCTAGATTGGAGAGTGTGAGCATCTTTCTCATGAAATTTGTAGTGCCCTATGGGGAGTTCAACTAATTGATTTTCTTTTGTAAACAAGAAGTTTGCTATAATTTCTTTACACAAAAGATTATCTTAACTCAAGCTCAATCATTTGTTTGCTCTTGTTAGCTTCTTCTCAATGTTAAGGTCTATTAAAATGCCTTATTTTTTCTCTAAATCTAATAAAGAATGTCTACTTATTGTTTATTGTATTAACATGTTTGGATTCCATGTTTCTAATTCTATTATTTAGGATTTTAGGTAGTATGAGTTTCTTAAAGAAAATGTGGCAAATTTCTTACTTATAAAAATAAATCAATTGGTATTTCTATCACTACTACAAAATCATTGATAGATGTTGGGTGTTTAGCATATTACACATTAAAAAATGATCCATGTGTAGTCGAATGTCATAGTATATGTAATTTCAACATTGGTTAATAGTAAGCTATCGTGGAATAGAATAACAATGCCAATTTTTATTCTATGAAAATTGATGCCTTTTATGTTTATATTATCTTCGAAAATAGATGTTTGAAAAACCAATGTCTAATAACTAGAATACCATATCAGTCTTTTTTAAATAACCAATTTCAAATGTCTACCCACTTCACCCAGCCAAATTTGTACCTAGTTCTTCAATCCCTCCCTATGCCTCGACCCCCAATTCCTTACTCACTTATTCTAAACCCTAACTCCATCCCCATGTTCCTTACTCCCCTGTCCTCCTTATTTCCTTTATACTTTTAACCAAATTTAGGAAACTAACATCTCTTATTAATGTAATGAATCCTAATTTAAGCAATTTTAAAGAATAAATTGAATAATAAAAATATTAAAATGGTGAAAGTTTGCATATAGTATCACTATTAGAGGTGAGTGCTTTGTTAAATCTATCTTGATATCTGTTAATGTGAGATTCACACTCCTTAGAAAAGCCTTTTGAATACAATGCATGTAGATGCAATAAGCAGTTGTGAAATATTAATATATTATATATTTTCATATAAATAAATAGTAAATAATAAGAAAGAATACCAAAGAAAATGAATGAGATCAAATTTCTTACCTATGCAAAATAGTAAAAGTTGCATCAAAATAATAGATAAAAAATAAGATTAATTAGAAAACCAAAAACTAACTTGCAAAAACAAACCAAAAAAATCCTTACATATTCTATACTTTTCTAATGAATGCTAAAATTCACAAATTTATCCATAGGTTAACTGAGCTTTAGTCCTGCAAAATAATTAGTTTTTAAAAACATAAAATCAAAGAGAATTATTTTAAGGTTGGAAAGAGAGTATATTTTGTTAGACAAAGAATCATTTTAGAGTTGGAAGAGCTTCAAGTTGAAATTTGCAAATGGCACTATGCTTTAATTCTTTTATTTTCAACTTGTACTATGCTCTATCCTTTTTATTTTTAATTCATGTCAGTGGTATAATATTCTACATTGGTTACTACATAATAACCAACATCTAAAAATTATATTGCACATCAATTTTGAATACCCATTATTATCCTATTAAGATATATTAAATGTTAATTACAATAAAAGAATTAATGTTGCAATTGATGAATTTTTTTAAAAATAGATTTCTTTTTTGTTTCTTATTATAGAATTAAATAGAATACCAAGAAATTGAATGCAAATAAAACAAAAATGAGAATGGAAATAATATATTATGAACATGTATTCTCCCATTTTATTTATTTTCCATACATAAACATATATACAGTGGAAAAATTGTTATTTACAATAAACAACAAACTTTATATTTATAATAAATATACATGGTACCTTTACAAAAATTAAAAGGAAAAGTAGTTATCTTTTGCTAGTAATTCCTTTATTTTGTGTGACGGCATTTGAGGTGCTTGATTCCATCCATTTTATATTTATTGACTTTGAGGTGCTTAATTACTTTATTTGCTATGAATCCTTAAAAGTTCCTATATTTCAATGTGAAAATGGGCATTTTTCTTGCTCTATGTGTATCAAAGTTTGACATAGTACTAGAAGAAGCAACATGTTTATTTTCATATTAAAACAAATGAAGCATCAGAAGTTCATAAAAAATAGAGAAATCAAACACCATAATGTTAATATGAGGACCACATAGCATTAGTACTATATAATTAGAAATATGCTTCGAATCTTATGATTATGGTAATCGTATCAAATAATGCATATCTTATGACCATCTATTTGAGTGTAAAGGATAATCATGATTTGATGCGATGTCCATGATTAGGGGTGGCAATTCGTATCATTCGAGTCGACTTATTTATTAATCGTGTTATTCGTGTTGACCCACGAGTCACCCATTTAACTTATTTAATAATTTTAAATAATAAAATATAAATAATAAAATTATTTATTAAATTTAATTATTTTTTATTTTTTATAAAAATATTTTAAATTATTAATAAAATATTATTTTAATTTTTTATTATTATTCTATTAAATTAATAATTTTATATATTTATTATATATATCTATTTATAATTAAAATATTATTTATTTCTTAAATAAAATTATTAAAAACTTAATAAAAATTTTTAAATGGATTAGCATGTTAACTAAAACCTGAATAAACGTGCTGGATTATTATGTCATGTTAAAAATTGCCACCCTTACCCATGATCATAAAAGATAGCTTTGAAATATTAACATTGAGAAGTAATTGGAATCTTTTAAAGTTCCTTTAATTAAAGTACTTATGTTCATATTTTAGCAATGAACATAAAATTTCTAAAAAATTCTACAAAGAATTTGGAAGGATTTTTGTTTGAAATCCTTGCAAATGCTATGTAAAATTCTAATATCTATGGCCAAATTATGGATGCAAGTTCTTGAATGAAACTTATATCAATTGGAGAAACTTTTAAAAAGATTGGTTTTTGGAATCCATCAACGGAGGAAGCTTTTGAGATGAAGGGTGTAGACCTTAGTATTAAAATTACTTTGACTATTGAGAAATTTTAGGAATCTTTTAGGGTTCCTTCTAAAGTGTGGATAAAAATTCTTGTAAGAAATTTTGTAAGTTTCCTAAACCTTCCAAATAGCCATGGTATTGCCAAATACTAAGATCTACATTCCCTAACTTAGAAGTTTTCTTTTTTAAGGAAGAATGTCTATGTTAAAAGATCACAGATTTGTTGTTAGAGAGCCTTATTTATAAGCTAAGAGAAAATCATTAGATGTTGGTTGTTAATTTAAAACTAATGTCTTAACTAATGTCTTAAGTTTATGACTTATGACATCAGTTAAGCATAAAATCAACATTGAAATTGTTAATAAGAAATTATAACTTTTGAAATAGACTTATATGTAATATCCCAAAATAGGACAAGGAAATTTAACTAAGAATTTTATTAAAAAATACCTAAATTAAATATGAAGGTAATTTGGGTATGTGCTAACTAGAACTTTTTATAAAATTTTATTAGGAATTAAAATAGATCAAAATCTAATTAAAAACCTCACAATAAGTTTAGAAAAATTTATGTACAAATATATTAAAAATTTAAAATTCAGGTAAATTGAAAAATGATAATTTGAATAAAAAATCAAATAAATTAATTTAAAATCCTTTTAAGCTAATTTAAAATATTTTTCTAGACCTAAAACATGTATAGAAAATTCAAAAATAAAGGCCTAAACTAAGGCCCAAAGCTTAAATGCAAAAAAAAAAAAAAAAATTAGGGTCATTTTGCAATAAATTCTATTTACCATTTTAATGTGGCTTAATTTTATTAGTTTTTAGGGTAATTATTTTCTAATTTCTTAGGCCATTTGGATGCCCAAAGATACCAACCATTTGTCCAAGATTTTTTTTCTCAAAAATCAATACCAAATAATTAAAAAAATTTAGATCTATTTGAATTAGGATTTTAGAATTGTATATATATAGGTGGTTAGCCATTTTGGAGCAAAAATTATGCTCTTTTAGCTAATCAAATTGTGACAAAAGAACAAAACAGTAAGTAAAATTCAAGCCTTCATCAATCAACTAAAGGTGAGTGGTACTTTTCCATATTTTAGGGTTACTTCATAAAAATGATAATGTTGTTAATCCATATTTTTCCTAGAAATCAATATATTAGTGTTAGTTTTTTTATTCTTTTGAAACCTTCCAAATAATAACATGAAAGCTTGTTATTAACATATTGATGTTGAGAAGGATGGTAAAAGGATTTATGAAAATTGTTAAGAATGATGATGATATAAATTTGTTAGGATGACAACAAATCTTTCAAATGATATTATATGAGGGTTTTCGATTACCCTATGTATTTAATGATTAAAATTTCAATAAATTTCAATTCTTGGCATTTTTAGATCATATTTAGTATTAGAATGATTGTAGATGAAATTGAAAAATTTTGACAATTTTTAACTATATGACAAAATAAGTTATTGATAAAATACTTAAAATTGCCTATTACAAAACCTATACTAGTTAGTCTCTAGTTTCAATTTTTTTAGGCATTAAATAAATGAGAGAAATTATGAAAATTTTTAGACATAATATTTAAGATGCTAGTAATATTATGTTAAAATTTAGTAACAAACTGAATTGATTTGTCACCCAAATGGAAGCTTTATTTTTACAATTCCAGTACTACCTGAAATTGGTGGTTCTATGTTTATATCTTGAATGCACTACCAAAATCACAAAAATTTTTATACAATACTTAAATTGTTCTCTATTTAGTATGTTAAGAATGTTATGCCAAAATTTGAAAATAATTGATTTCCATTTGATTGATAAAAATGAGCGTAGTTGCAAGTGCCCCTTGATGATAAAAATATTTATTATTTTATTTTTTCATATTTTATATTTTTTAGGTGTTACAATTGCTTAATTTCACAAATTAGGTCTTATTTTATAATTTACAGTAAATTTTACAATATTGTGAATTTATTCAATAAGTGCTAGATTTTAATACTTTTTCTATTTTTCAGTCATATCTTAGGCTCTAGATGTTGGATTAAGACAAATTTTATATTTATGGAAAGCCAAAAGAGAGATATACAAATTTTATGTTTTGGTCAAAGCCCAATTCGGATTTCTTCAAGCCTTTATTTAGCCGACAAGCTAAAGCTCTGTCTTTGTCCCAACTGAACCCATTTTTGTATTTAGGCCATATTTGGAGCCATAGTGGTCCGATTAACCTAAAACTAGCACTCATATTCTTAGAAGACACAAGCCTACAACTTTTATATTTATGGATTTTCCAAATTCCATCTAATTCATGGTCAAAAGATAGGCTTGTGGGAATTCATTGATGTAATTATTAGATTTAATTGATTTGTAAAAAATAGGTCTAGACTTCTAGAAATTAGGAAATCCTTATTATTGTAACCATAAGAGTCATCTAATCCTATCGTAATAGGATTTTATATAAATTAGATTATATAAATAGGCAAAAGAGCCAGAAAAAAAAAAGACATTTAGACTTTACACAAAGTTCAACAGCTTAGTTTTCTCTCTTCTCTTTCTTTTCTTGTTTTCAAGTCATGAAAGGATAAAGACTCTTAATTGATTCAAGGGTTGTGAAGCTCTTTTTTTAATAATTATGAGATCTTGATTAGTAATGTTAATTTCTTCCTATTAATTTTCCTTTTTATCAATTGTTAATGTTGAATTATTGAGATTGCTTATGTTAAGTGTTGATTTGGTATAATTGGTACTCAATTTTATGATTTCTATTATTTTGCTATTTGAATGTGAAATTATGATTGGTTAATCATGGTTTTATATGTTAGGATAAAGGGTTAGGAGATTATTTTAGTAGTTTATAATTTAATTTCCTAAATTAACTAAATTCTATCTATAAGTTAATTTCGATCTAGTTTTGGGATTATGGCAGTTGCTTAATTTATCTTCTAATCTTAACTAACTAAACTCTAGGTGGTTGTCTAGCATAGGATTAGTAGGTTATTATAGGGGTTTCGGGTAATCTAAAGTTAAAAAATTAATTAGAATAATTAAATATTTTGTGATTTAGGATTAGTCCAAATTAAGAGCTATCATATCTTTGAACTAGCTACTTTCGCATATTGAATAGTTTCTATTTTATTTCTATCTTGCTTCTGTCTTGTGCTTAATTTCATGCAAAGAAACCCCTCAATTCTAATTTTGTTGTACATACAACATATTATTGTATTCTACATTCTATTTTACACAACATTTAGCACATTGAATTATGTTTCTATGTAACATTTTATTTTATTGCATTCTCATTTTGTTTGCATTAGTTTTCTTCACTTCCATTGCATTAATAATCCAAAAATTGTATAGATATTGTTAGGAAATTATTTAGAAAAGATAATATTGGCCTTGGCAATCTACACCAAGAAGGGGTGAATTGGGTATTTCTAAAAATTTTCTTATTTTTGAAATCCTTTTTAGAAATCCTTTGATTTTGGGAAGCCATGAGAATAATTTTGATCTAAACACTTCCAAGTAAGCTTTATGAATATATTTGCACTTAAGATATAACAATTTAATTCACTTATGCAAAGTATCTCATTCTATTATGCATAAATAATAATCAAGAAGCTAATGCATAAATTAAGTTCTTTTTTAACTATTAAACTAACAAGATCAATATTGAAGCACAATTCATTTAACTAGTTTATCACCTATGCATAGACAAAATAATCAAGAAGTATGTGCATGGATATATAACTCTTCTAAGTATGTAATCATCCAAGCAGTAACATAAGCATTCAAGCATAAAATATTCAACAAATGATAACAATAAAATAGAGCATATGTAGTAAGAAAAATAGAGCAAAAACCAGAAAAATAGAGTGTAATGTAGAAATAATAGAGAAATAGGAAAGATAGATCAAATACAAAGATTTATAATGGTTCTTCCCTTAGATATCCTCACCAAGGTATACATCCACTCTCCAAGCTCTCCAATCTTGTATATCAATCCACTATCTCTTTAAGTTTCAATTGGCACTTGAAGAAGCCTTACAATTTTTGCTCTTCCTTGACTAAAATCTCTCTTTACAAGGGATTCCTCACCCTTTCATTGTTTCTCTAGGGGATATTTCACCTTTTACAATTCTAATATGATAAAAGATGAACATCAACTCTAATATACTCTATTAAAGAGTGGATAAAACAATTGAAATACTAAGAATAGAAGAATTTCACAAATTTGAGTTCAATTCATGATTTGATAAAAGAAGGAGTAGAATGTTGTAAAAAGATGTAGTTCAGGCTCTCTCTTAATTATATTTGGTGTTTTTTTAGCTTATATATGAAGCCTATAAAGTTATATAGCCATTTAGGGTTGTTAGAGATGAAAACTAGCCATTACTAGCCATTATTCATGCACCAAAAAAGCTGAAATCGATTGGTGAATTGATTCACCTAGATAAAAATACAAACTTAATTTTAGAAGGTTATAACTTCTTCATTTTGAGTTCATTTTAAGAAAATGACCTATTGTTAGAAATATAATTGAGTATACTTTCAAATGGAACTATTTTCATACTCATATCTACTATAATTTGTGAGATATGTTCAAAACAATGAGAAAAGGTCAGAAATAGTAAATTTGTAAAAATCTTATTTTAAGACTTAACTTATAAAATTCATAACTCTTTCACAACTCTTTTCATATATTAGTCATTTTAAGAAAATGACCTATCCATGGAAATATATTTGAGTATATTTTTACATAAAAATAATTTCATGCTCATATCATTTTTATTTTTCAAGATATGATTAAAATAATAAGCATACATCAGAAAAGACTAGATTGTGGAAAACTGATTCTTAGACTCAACTTGGCAAAATCATATCTCTTTCATATATTGATAATTTTAAGCAAATGATATGTAAATGAAAAGATATTTAAATCTATTTTCATATGGAAAAAGTTTGAAAATCAAATCACAATTATTTTATGAGATATGATTAAAAGAATGACTGAAGGTTAATATTGAAAATATCATAAACTCATATCTCATTGGTTTTTGAAATGTCCCCCTGGCTATCTTGTAAAAACATGATTATGGGCTATATTTTAAAACATTTTGATTAAGCTAAGAATATGAAAAATATGTTTGAGCTCTATATCATAAAATACTCTATTTTTACAAGAATGACTAAACATTAAGATGAAAAACTATACTAATGAAGTGTTTAGGCTCTTTTTGATGCTTCCAAGCTTTTAATCTTCTTAATCTTCAATACTTGGATCACATCTCCTTTCTTATCTTTCTTCCTTGTTCTAGAGTTAAGCACAATATAATCTTCTATTTCCTTGCTTCAATGCTTACTCTTCTTCATCTTGAACTTTTCTATATATAAGTTCATAAACTTTGTAAACTAAATAATTAGTCCAATATAATATATTAAGATATTGATGCATGATTCATATGAAATAAATTAGCACAAGAACATGCATAATCATCCTTTCATATATATTAATTAATCATATGCTTAGTAATGCTTGTCTACAATATAGCTCTTTTAGTATATAATCAAGCATTGCTATTTCAACTATAATATAGCATGTCTACTGAAGATTTTATAACATTTTGATATAAAGACATGCAATGGTATTGCAAACATTTAGTTGTCATCATGCATATACAAGAACAAGCATATTCATTATATCATATATATGCATCAACTATAACATAGTATATCTATTAAAGCCTATACAATATATCACTTTAGCACAAGACATGCAATGCTATTGTAACACCTATTTGTCATCATCCAAACTCATCATATATAACCTTAAGGCTAATAGATAAAATCAAAGAATTACTAGGGATACGACTTGATTGTGCCATTATTTGTATTATTATTGTAGCAACTAATATTTTTAACTAATTTTAGTGCATTGCAATGTGCATATCGCCCCTATGTTATCCAATTTTTGAATCTCCCATTTGGGTTCTACATGAATAATACCTATAGGGAAAATTAGTCTAATTAAATTATTGTATCTTGTATAATAATATGTTAAGAATGTTAAAATAAATTTTGATAAAGTTTTGAATTAATTTAAGAGCACCAAAAGGCTCTAAACCATAATATATATACAAGTAAATGACAATGTATTTGCTTGATATTATTTATAAATGTTGAAAAAGGATTTAACATTCTTTTTAGAGAATGAGAGAAATGGTTAGTAATGGAGGGAAAAGATTAGTAGCTTTAAGTTTAAGGTGGAAGGGTATAAAGTTGGATCAAAGATATAAGATGAAATTTATATACTTACTATTATCATTTTCTATAATAAATTATACCGAAGACATATATAGGAAAGCCTTTTTATAAAATACTAAATGATAATTACATACAAAAACAAAAAGCTAATTTTTTATGGTGAAAAGTCCTTTGATAAGCTGATGAGTAGCTATTCACTGAGTATATTTTGTAGTCACTCTTTTGTTAAATTAAATTGTAGGTATCAATCATGGAATTGAGGGCACATATTGATACTTATATAGGAACTTTTCAGTTTCCTCATGATACTTATGAAATACTACTCCATTATAAACTATAGTCTACACTTATATATATAAGAGTAGACTATAAAGTGGTACTCAGGAAAATAAACTGAGTCTAACCCTATTATAATATATCTTTTTTATTGAGTTCCCTTTCTAGAAAGTTCTACTAGAAATGAGGTTCTTTTTTCATAGAGATAGATCTAAAAGAATGGAACCTAGATGGTCCTAACTAAGAGTTTATAGTATGTGATGTATTATGTAAATTATATTTTGTGTGATTAACTCTTTTGGATGTATATATATATATATATATATATATATATATATATATATATATATATATATATATATATATATATATATATGTATATCTGACTTCAGAACTTTTAGTAAATAATTTATATTCTAAGTCTTGATGTCTATGTCTTTTGGTAATACTAATATAATAAAGATGCCAGAATACTGTATAAGCTTGTAAAGATATCTATTTAGTATATTAATACTAATTAGGTATCTTTATACCAAACACAATAGCCATGAGCTATGAGATGGGTCGTGACATTATATGATGGCCACTACAAGGAACCAATGTTGTAAATTCTTAAACTACAAAATTGAACTAGACTTACATGACTATCACCATAATAACTTAATATTTTAAGTTATTTATTAAATGCAATTGATGAAATTATCTTCAGTTCCATTCATTTAAACACCTTCATAAATTCATTATTTAGATTTCTTTAATTTCTCTAATTTAAACTTTATAAATTCATTCATTTATATACGTTCAGTTTCATTTATTTAAACTTCATCATAAATGAAATAAAATTAAACTACCTTAGATTATGAGAAAATGCCATCATATTAAATATCAGTTAGTTCTAAAAATTGATTTTCTTTTTGTATTTCCATTTCCTTAGTGGATGCTTTTTACAGATTTCTATTATGTAAACAATCAAATATGAAAAGAAAGTTTTTTTCAAACCATAACAGAGAAAGTTATATTTGTTTCAATATGGCTTAACTCTATTAATCTATCTAATCCAAATAAGGCAAGAAAAATAATTTTACAAATTTACAAAATTTTAAGTGAAAATAACATATAAATGAAAGTACAAGCTTATAAGTAAAGAGAAATAATATCTTTCCAAGTTTATATAAAATAACTACACTAAATCATCAATAAAAAAATACACATCTATAAAATAACTACATAAGAATAATGAAAAAAACCACTATATATCAAAATCGTCATCCTTGATGCAAACTTCAGCATTGTTGCTAAAATTTCTCCATTTCATACATTCTATAGGAAATAAGAAAGTATACAACAAGAGAAGTGGATGGAAGTGGAATGAGAGATCAGTAGCAATTATCATTTATAAGCTTTTCTATTTCACTTTCACTTTAGGGGAAATAAGAGAGTCTACAATGGGAGAGAAATGGAGGTTAAGATTTTTTTTATTGTACACACTTTTAATGAAAATTGAATGAGAGATTAGTAGTAATATTATATATCAAACTTATCATACCCAAAAGCATATTGGAAGGATGTAAGAATAGTTTGTATGGAAAAAAACTAAGAGCGAAGATTTATAGGGAAAAATAGATGTTAGTTATTCAACAAAGTTGATGTTTTATGTTATGCAGTTTCAAATGAGACTCTTTAAATATCTTTTAGATGATAGTTGTTAAATAGGATTGGCATCTTATGCTCTTGCGATTTCCAACGAGATTCTTGAAATGCCTTTTAGATGATGAATATTAAACAAGATCATTGTCTTATAATTTTGCAGTTTCAAACAAGATTTTTTTAAGTACCTTTTAGATAACGATTTAATGTACAACCAACATTGAAAGTTGTCACAAAAGTTTTTAATGTTGGTTATTTTCTTAAATGTCATATTAAGTTTTCTTATAATTTCAAAGATGTCATTACGTCAAAATTTATGTCAATTTTTTTATTAATTAATGTTTATTAGTAATTTTGTAGTCGTGTATACAAAGATCTAGGTGACAAGAGCACTAAGCAAATAACACATGATACCACCAAAGTTTAATGTCATAAGCCAAATAATAAGTTTCTTTTCAATAAAAGAATATTGCATTAATGTTCCACCAACAACATCAATTTTGATGTACTAGTGCCTTTCTTTTTCCACAATAAGATTTACAAGGATTTTTATTAATCGCTATGTTATTGAAAGATAATGTTTCTTTCTTTTTTGCATTTAGAGGTGTTATTTCTAGTTTTTGCAACACATGTTATATGACTTTTACTATTTGAACCTAATTAAATGCATGAAATTATTGTCAATAGGTGTTTATTATATTTAAGATATTAATTTTTACCATAAAAATATCAAGATAGGTTTGAATACTGTAGTTTTACTGCTTAAAATGGAATTTGAGATATATATTATTATATTATGTAAATAATATATATTTATATGAAATGGAATGTATATATATCCATTATTAATTCTATATTATTTAAACTATGATAAATAATTAAAAATTTTATCTAATTTACTGATTAATCTTTTTAAATACTTTTTAAATAAAGAATATCTATTTGATCAAATAAGCTACATGTTGTAATAAATATATATATGCTAAATATAGCTAAAAATTAAAATTCAACCTATAATGGAAAGATAGATGTATATCAACCTTTGATAGAAATTCAAACATATATATACTTCAATATTTGACAAAAAAATTGTATTACATATATTCTCAATGCAAAACATGGAGAGCTCTTTTATCTTATCAACCTACATGAATGTACATTAACTTCATACCACATCTAAAATTATAAAAAAAAATTATTTTATGTAATGAAACAAGTCACATATAATAAATTTACTTTACATAAAAAAATGGTTCAAACTATAAAGAAGGAAATAATATTAGTGGAAGAAAATTAAAAAACAAAGAACTTATTTCCAAAGAGATCAATACTCATTAATTAGCAATCATAGTGAAGTGACATGCTAGAAAGGATCACCGAAAGCAACAATCATCACCTACTAAAATGGCACCACAATGATTCAATGAGTGAGTATTATTAATAGTAAAACAATATTGCTTATAAACTAAAATGATTTGTATAATTAGAGTTAGATTTGATCATAGGTTTTAAGGATTGGGATTAAGAGACATGAAAGAGAAAGAGAGAGAAGAAAGGTAAAGTAGAAAAAAGTCAACCAATAGGAAAAAGATAAGGTAAAGAAAATATCAATGCTCTTTTGAAAAGAAAATTAATAACGATATATATAGACAATAGAGGTTTAAATATTTTTCAATTATATAAATGAATTAAGATGCAGAAATGGAAATGAAAATTAATCAAAGGTGTAATTTTTATCAGAATAAATGAATTAATTACTAATGGTCAATTATTGCTTATGGAAATCAATCAATGCTATATAAGGAAAAGAAATTAGGGAGACTATTCAAGAAAGGAAAACAATGTACGAAAATTAAAAAAACTCAATAAATTGAAAAAAATTAGAGAAATTATGATAATGCAATAATTAAAGAAAAGGAATTAGATATTTTTTCCTAATTTAATATAAAATCCTATATATAAATAAGATATTCAATTCTAAAAAATGCAATAATCAAGGAATAAGGAAAAAAATTAAGAAAATTATTTCAAAGAGGAAGAAAATGCTCAAAAATTAAAAAATTCAATAAATCAAAGAAAAAAGAAAGATTATGAAAATGTAATAAATAAGAAAAAAAATTAAATATTTTTTAATTTAATATAAATTATTATATATAAATAAGATATTTAATCTTTTATATTGATTGTGTAATTGTGACTACTATAGCACAATATTCATTTCAAAATAATAAATTAACATATGATAAATTATAATAATAATACTTGCTATAAAAAGATATAAAAAATATCATAATTAATATATAATATAAATATTATAAAATGATAGAAAATTAGGAAGAATTACACTATAATCTTAACCAGCACTGATAGCAAATGAACACATTATGCAAAATTAGAGGAGGGCCTTCTGATCCCCGAATGGCAACTAGGATTAATAAACCCTGGACACATAGCAAGGAGAACACCATGAATACTAGTAACAAGTTAGGAAAAAGACAAATAAAGTTAATTGAGTTATAGTCACTAGCTAACTAAAGCAATTGGTTGCTACTTAAATATGTAAATTATAACCTAAAAAATGAGAATTCTATGGGACAAATATAATTTTTTGTCATACAAGATACAACATAAATCTTAACCCTCTATAAATTTGACTTGTTGATCAATGACTAGATACTTTTTCTTTGTGTAATAAAGGAATAGAATTGGCAGCAGCGAATTAGTTGCATGGCCTATCTTGCAAACTAGTGGCAAAGGTAGAAATATAAAGATAGGGGATCAAGAGAAAATATTATAAAATTTAAAGGGACCTAATATAATTTTTCATAATATATATTATATAAAATTTTAAAGAAAAGGGGGGTGGGGCCTAGCCTGGCCCCCAGTCTTTGCCACTGTTGCAGACAACCAATAAAAGAACATGAATAAGCTTTAAAAGAAAGGTAAGTGATTACTCTTGTAAAATAAAGTTAATTAATTTTGATCTTCCTATATTTATTTTTGTTAAACTAAATTTTACTTTCTAAATTTGTTTATCAAGTTAAATTACAATTTACTTTTTCAATTTATTTTAATTTGTAATATTTATTTATGTTTATTTAATTAATTTTTAGTTCTATATTTTATTTATAATTAAATCTTTATACTTATTAATTTAAATAAAAATATATTTTATTCACCCATGGTATGATCTTATTTGTAACCTATATGACACTTTGCCTACTCATATTTGTTTTTCTTCTAAATGTGATAGAATTTAACAAAGGTCTTTCAAGTGCTAATCCTTTTTTTTCCTATTAAATAGAAAAGAAAGTCCAAAAATATTATTTATATAATTTCTTCTTTCATCTTTCTTCTAATGTCAAACAGTAGAATTGCAATCACAAAAGAGTAAATTAGAAATGATAGATAAAATTAATGATAAATTATGATGATATTAAGTTAAATTAGGCTCATTAAAGGAGAATGTAATTTGTAGATGATAATTTTTGTCAAATTTGGACAAAGTCATATCATATATCAACAAAGTATTAATAATATAAATCATAATTGACCTCTTTTTTATGCTTTAAATTATATTATGAATGGGTATAGTGTATTTTCCCCATAACTTAAAGGTTTTCATCAATGATTATTTAACATAACCAATATTTTTTTAATTTCCTTTTGTGAATGACATTTTTTTAATTTATATAATTATATGATGGCATAACAATGTGTTAGATTTTCTATTGTGGACCTATTAATCTAATAATAAAATAAGATGTAAAAGAATTTAACCTAATATTAAAGTGACTAAATAGTTTAAGCCTAATGGTAATCTAGCCTAACTAATATTATTAATATAAATAAAGATTGCTACTTTTAAACCCTATAATTGATTCTAAATATTCTTCATTGGTATAAAAAAGTCTTCCAATTAAATTCTCATTAGGGTTAATAAGAGTAGCATATCTTTATTAGAGTTTGTGATCAAGATCAATCGTAAATAGTTTATAATCTATAACAAATCCTAATTTCAGACTCACCTCACAATGAATTCATCAAGTAACAATAAACTATTTTTCACATTTATTATTATTCTTTTTACATAATTTAATTTGGGATATTATTTTATAAAATTTAATTTTAACAATTGGTATTAGAGCTTATAAATCATGTGTACTGAATATATTATTATGTGGATTTAAAAATAAAATTTTATAATTTTATATCATGTGATGGATCTATTCTAAATAGAAGTTTACTATGAATCTAAAAATTATCACAGCTCTTCATATATATTTATTTTTCTGTTATATGTATTATTTCATTCTTTATGAATATTATGTATACTATATGTGAAGAAAATTTATATATTTATGTTTCATCCATGATTAATTTTTTATATATATTCTGAATGGAAGTTAGCTATGAATCTCAAAAATACCATAGCTCTTCATATATATATATATATATGTATTTATTTTCTATTATATGTATTATTTCATTCTTTATAAATGTTTTGCATACTATATGTGAAGAAAATTTATATATTTATATTTCATCCATGATTAGTTTTTTTATATATCTTAGGATGTTAAATATTATAATTTCATATGCAAATATGTATTTTGTTAGCAAATCATGATGCAATTATATATATATATATATATATATATATATATATATATATATATATATATATATATATATATTGATTGAGTTTTTAATCAGAAAAATTATAAATTCATTAATTTATTATTTTTTTATCCATAAAAAATGGCTGCATCCTTAGTGGTTATATACAGTGCACGTTGGATGCCGAGTTTCTATTATAATTTAGTAGTAATTAAAATCAAATAGTAAACGTATTTGATTGTTTCCAGATTTGACTTTCTAAAAGGTGTGAAATGCATATTTCGAAATTTTAGAAGCCATGATACGAGATTTAATTTTTGGCCTTTTATAGTAAAGATTATTTTGGCCTTTTTTTTTTTTTAGCCAAACCATGATTTACAATTTTCCTTTTGGGAGAAATTTTAGCCATGGGAGGTTCTTTCTACCATTTCTTGAGCCCAGGTTTCAAAAGTCTAAAGATTTAGACACTCGACACTAGGAAGATTGGCTTTAGCCATGGAAGGTTGACTAAAAAAATGATTTTTTTTTATTTTAATAGAAAGTCTTTGTATCATATTTTTTTATTGGAAATTTATGATTGGAATTCAAAATGATCAATTTTGAAAAAATTTTCATTATCAATAATAATAATAATAATAATAATAATAATAATAATAATAATAATGAAATTGTATTATTTTGAGCTTCACTCTCCAAGTTGAATTCTTTATTGGACATTTTTTCATTTTTTTAGAATTAAAATTATTTTAATATTTAATTTGAATGGCTAATTCATATTATTTTAAGCTAAAAATTTTATTGTTATATTTGTGTATATTGGGCTTCCATGTATATTTTGTAGAATTTTTTTGTTCATTAATTATCTTTCTATGGATATGTCTATATAAGAAAATAATTTTAGAAAATTATTTAGACTTATGTTATACCATGAAATTTTATGTAATTGTGAGCCTACCTATCGTGGACCTAACTTGCTCATTTTTAATAAAATAGTAGTTGGATTAAGGAGAGTATCATAGTAATAATATTTTAATACTTTATCAGTATAATATTATTAATATGATTTGTTGATAATAACATAAGTGTAAGAATAAGTGTTATATCTCTAAAATTTTCATCACTCTATCGATTTTAAAATTTTAGGAATATAACATTTGGTCCTTGTATTATATTATAAGGCCTTGAATGCCTTGTTTGTATGGGGCTTTATAGTATAATATTGAGTTCAATTGTATAGTTTATTGAGAAAAGTTTTCTAGCATGATTACGGTTAAACGTGTATTGATATTTTCAAATTTATTTCCTTAGCTCCTTTAGCTATACAATTAAATGCGGTTAAAACACTTAATAGGACTAATCATGAGGATTGGAGCTGAATTACTAAAGCTATATCTAACAGTCTTTGACCTTGACCTGGCAACTAGGGAAACACAACCTCAAATTAATGCTAAGTCTATAGCAAATCAAAAGAATCATTATGAAAAGTGGACCCATTCTAATAGAGTCTGCTTGATGGTAATGAAGAATGCAATGAAAAAAAGAATAAGAAAGAGCATTCTTGAAATGACAAATGCAAAAGAGTTACTAAATTTTATAGCTAAAAATTATGAAAAGTTCAATAAGGCTAAGAAGGGATGCTATAACTATGGAAGGAAGAAAGTTGAGAAAGGTGAATCTAATGGACAACAGTGCTATAAACCTAATAAAAGCCTAATTTTTTTAGTAACTATAAATTCTGCAAGAAGTATAGGCATAAGAAAGTGAACTATTTTAAATAGAAAAAATGCGTTAAGAATAAAAAAAGGTACTAATCTAATTCTAGTCTATTTTAAGTTAAATATTATTAATGTATCATTAAACTCTTAGTGGGTAGATATTGGTGTGATTATTCATATGACTAATTATTTTCAGGCATTGACAAATTTGAGAAAACTAAATGAAGGAAAGCTAATTATGAGACTAAAAAATTGAAATAGAGTTGAAGTGGAGCATACAGGATTAGTGAAGTTGAAATTGAAGACTAGAGATGAGCTTTTGTCAAATAATGTAGTTTATGTCCTTTCCATGAGAAGGAATTTAATTTTAGTTATTGCTTTGGATTCTACTTGATACTCTTGTCATTTTGGAAAAAGAAAAGTTAAATTATTTTATAAATCTTCTATTGTTAGTACTAATTTTGTGTGTAACAGTTTATATGGAGTTAATTTGAATCCTAATTTTATGAATTCAATAAACTTTGTTATGGGTAAAAAAAGGTATCGAATTGATTAAAGATCCTTAATGTTATGGCACAAATGACTAAGATACGTCTCTAAAGAAAGAATTCAAAGACTTATAAAGGAAGAAGTACTTTGTGATCTAAACTTCTTAAATTTTAGTACATGTGTAGATTGCATTAAAAGAAAACTTACAATTAAAGTTAGAAAGGGTAAGAGAAGTAGAAAAAAGAATATTATAAAATTGATCCATACCGACATTAGTGAGCCTATCACACCTAATGCTATAGGTGGCTACAAATACTTCATTATATTCATTGATGATTACACTAGATTTGCTTAGGTGGAGCTGCTCAATAATAAATTAGAATCATTAGAAGCCTCCAAGTTATTTAAGGTGGTAATTGAATTGAAACTGAGGAAATAGATAAAATGCATTAATTCTGATAGAAGTGGTGAGTATCATGGTAGGTACTATGAAATAAGAAGAAAGCTTAGTCCTTTTGTGAGATACCTATGAGATTATGGAATTGAAGCAAGTTACATTATAACTAGTACACCAGAGCAAAATGGAATTGCAAAAAGAGGAATAGAACTTTTATAGACATGGTAAGATGCATGTTGACTCATACTTCATTACCAGAATTCTTATAGGTGATGCTTTAAGACACCAACATACATTCTAAATCAAACTCCCAATAAGTTAATCCCTAAGACCCTTTGTAAACTATTATATAGGAAGAAGCCTAGTCTAAGACACTTTAAAGTTTAAGGTTACAAAGTTAAAGTGAAGCTGTACATTCCATCCACAAGGAAACCTAATTTGAAAACTGTTAATAGATACTTCATTAGATATCATAATGGCTTGAAGGGAAGCAGATTTTACTGTCTAACTTATTTAACTAGAGTAATTAAGTTTAACTGAGCCATTTTCTTTAAGGATGAGTTAGATAATGGGAGCCAAATACTACATATCATGGATTTCTTTGAAGATAGAATAATTGTTCTGTTGGCACCAACATTGATCTAATGCAGCTAATAATAGAAGATGTTAAGCAAAATGAATTAAATGAAGAAATTTCATTAAGAAGATCTCATAGAGTTCATAAATAGGCAATTCCTAATGATTACCTTGTATATTTGTAAAAGCATGAATATGATATTAATGATGATACTGATCTTACAACTTTTTCTCAAGCCATGTCCAGTTCAAACTATTTTGATTAGATATATACTATAAAGTATGAGTTAGCTTCAAGTATGAGAATCAAGTGTGAGATTTAGTGAAGCTTCCTATAGTTTGTCAGTTGGTCAGATGCAAATGCATCTCCAAGATTAAGAGGGCTACTCGAGGTGAAATTGAAAGGTATAAGACTAGATTAGTAGTAAAAGATTACACCTAGAAGGAAGGTATAGACTACGAAGAAACTCTTTCACCAGTTACAACTAAAGACTCATTCCATGTTGTCATAACTCAGGTAGCTCATTTTAATTTAAAGCTACATCAAATAGATGTAAAAATAGCCTTTTGAATGGTGATCTAACAAAGACTATTTATATGAAATAGCCAGATGGTTTCTAAGAGAAAGGAAATGAGCACCTTGTATGCCAACATAAAAAGTTCATTTATGGCTTAAATCAAGCTTCTAGACAATGGTATCTCAAGTTTGATGAGGTAGTGACTTCTCTTAAGTTCAAAGAGATTACAGTTGACCAATGTATTTATATATTGATGAATGCAGACAATTTTGTTATTCTGGTACTATATGTAAATGATATTCGATATAAACCTACTAACTAATACGAAACAAATGTTATCTAAATATTTTGATATAAAAGATATTGAAAATGCCTCTTATATTCTAAGGATAAAGATCTATCGTGATAGATCCTAGGATTTGCTTGGTTTATCTCAGCAGACTTACATTAAGAAAGTATTGAAAAAGTTTAACATGTCAACCTACTTTTAAGTTTCCATACCTATTTCAAAAGGGAAAATTTTCTCCAAGTCTCAATGTCCTTAAAATGATGTTAAAATAGAAAAAATGAAAAATGTTTCATATGTGTTAGTTATTGGTAGCCTAATGTATGCTCAGATTTATGCATGTCCTAATATAGCTTATGCTATTAGTGTACTAGGGAGATACTTGAGTAATCTCGGTCAGAGACATTGGACTATTGTAAATAGAGTCATGAGGTACCTTCAGAGTATAAAAGATTATATGCTAACTTATATGAGATTAGGAGATTTCACAATTACATACTACTCGAATTTAGACTTTACTAGTTATCGAGATGATCATAAATCTATATCTGGATACATCTTTATGATAGTAGGAAGAGTTGTATCATGGAAAAGTGTTAAGCAATCCTTAATAGCAACCCTCACTATGGAAGTAGAATATGTCACGTGTTATGAAGTCACTTGTACTATTGTATGGTTAAGAAATTTTATGACTAGTTTTGAGATTATTAAGAGTATCTCAAGACCCTAACCATCTATTATGATAATATTGCTATTGTAAACTTTTTTTATAATAATAAAAGTTCTGCCCATACAAAGCATTTTGATATAAAGGACCAATTTGTGTGAGAGAAGGTATGCAAGCATATTACATGTATTGAACATATTTCCACAGATCGTATGCTCATGGATCCACTGACCAAGGGCTTAATTGTAGGAGTATATTATGATTATATAATCAATATGGGATTAGCTAAGCCTTTTGATATTTCAGGTTAATAGAAGTTCTATAATATAAATTGTTTTCTCAAAATGTACATAAATGAAATATTTATAATGAAATATTCATGTTTTGCCATATGTTGTGCATATTTTCATTATGACATATTTATAAAGATGCTTAGACCTTATCTCAATATTGTGTTGAGAATTATGATTCTTATTTAGCATCTTGGATAGATGCTTCGACCTAATGTATGAAGATTATATATAATTGTCATAACTTTATTATGTAAATTTTATTAAGCACAAACTTGTTATGTATATCCCTATTGGATATTGTACATGATCAAAGAAGTGTAAATGTACAATATATATATTTCATTAATATCCTTATTGGATACTATGTTTTATATTACTAGACATTTATGATCTCAATTTAAACTAATGGGTGTAAAGATGCTATAGTTTTCTTTTACATCTTATTAAAGTGATCATTATTATTGAATTATATAGTCTAAATGGAAGATTGTTAGATTTTCCATCATGATCCTATTAATTCAATTATAAAATAAGATGCAAAAAAGGTTTAATCCAATATTAAAGTAACTAAATAATTTAAGCCTAGTGATAATCTAACCTAACTAATATGGTAATGGGCGGTTCTCGATAATGGGTCGACCTACTAATGTTATTAATATAAATAAGGATCATTACTTCTAAACCTTATGATTGATTTTGAATACTCTCATTAATATCAAAAAGTCTTCTCAATTAAGTTTTCATCTAGAATTAATAAGAGTAGTAAATCCTTATTAGAGTTTGTGATTAAGATCTATCATGAATAGTTCTTAACCTGTAGCAAATCTTGATTTTATACTTGTCTCACAATGGATTCATTAGGTAACAATAAATTATTTTTTCACATTTATTATTATTCTTTTTATGTGATTCAATTTAGGATATTGTTTTATAAAATTTGATTTTAACACAATGGAGTATCTTCTATTAAAATAACAAATTGTACTACTATAGATAAAAATCTAAATAAATACAATATAATCAAATTCATTACATATGTTATGAATAATTTTAATTAACATGGATGTCCATAATTTATGTAGATATTTGATCTTCCCCTTTACGATCAATTATTATTTTTCCATTATAACCAATTAGGTTTCAATTTCTTTATGAATTATTAGTATGAAATTATAATTTAAGGAAAAAATTAAACTAGTACCAATTGCAGCAATTTGTAGCAGTGAGATACCCCAGTTAGACTTCCTCTCATTTAAGTACACCCACTGAGACAATTTACTAAAATGGCCATAAGTCTAACAACATAGTTGAAGCACGTTCCATGAAGAATAAAGGCACAAAAATAGAAATAGAGGAATCACATTACATTACCGTGCAACCCCAATTAAGCAAATCTAATATAAATTAAAAATAAAAGATTAAAAATTTATAAAATTAAAATTTAGTATTATTATTTTGAAATAAAATAGTAATATATTATTATTTAGAGAATAAATAGCAATATGTTATTATCCATTTATTTGAAATTTTTACTTAGTGTTACTATTTTGGAACAAAATAGTAATATATTACTGTCTAGAGAACAGACAGTATTATCTATTTATTTGAGATTTTTGCTTAGTGTTATTGTTTTGAAATGAAATAGTAATATGTTACTGTTTAAAGAATAAATAGCAACATGTTATTATCCATTTATTTAGGATTTTTGCTTAGTGTTATTATTTCAAAATGAAATAGTAATGTGTTACTGTTTAGAGAATAAATAGCAACATGTTAGTATCCATTTATTTAGGATTTTTGCTTAGTGTTACTATTTTGAAATAAAATAGTAATATATTACTATCTAGAGAACAGACAGTAACATGCTATTATTTAGTAGTTTGGTTGTTAATTAGACTTGATTTATCCATTTATTTAGGATTTTTAATTAGTGTTACTATTTTGGAATGAAATAGTAACAAGCTATTATTTAGTAATTTAGTTGTTTAGTTATTAATTAGACTTGGAACAAAATAGTAACACATTACTGTTTGGAGAATAGACAGTAACATGCTATTATTTAGCAATTTAGTTATTAATTAGACTTGATTTATCTATTTATTTGATATTTTTTATCGATGTTACTGCTTTGAAACATGTTATTGTCTAAAAAATAAACAATAACATGTTACTATCCATTTATTTGAGATTTTTGCTTGGTGTTACTATTTTAGAATGAAACAGTAACATATTATTATTTGATAGTTTGGTTGTTAATTAAACTTGGAACAAAATAGTAACATGTTATTGTTTAGAAAATAGACAGTAACATGCTATTATTTGATAATTTGATTGTTAATTACATTTAATTTATCCATTTATTTAAAGTTTTTTATTAGTGTTACTATTTTAGAATGAAATAGTAACATACTACCATCTAGAGAATAAACAGTAACATGTTATTATCTATTTATTTGAAATTTTTAGTTAATGTTACTATTTTATGTAGTTTTGTTATTAATTAGGCTTGGAACGAAATAGTAACATGTTACTGTCTAGAAAATAGACAGTAACATACTATTATTTGGCAAGTTAGTTATTAATTAAACTTGATTTATCCATTTATTTAGAATTTTTTATCTTAGAATGAAATAATAACATATTACTGTCTAGAAAACAACCAGTACCATGCTATTATCCATTTATTTGGGGTTTTTGCTTGGTGTTATTATTTTGAAATTAAATAGTAACATGTTATTATCTAGAGAACAAACATTAACATGCTATTATTTAGCATTTTGATTGTTAATTAGACTTAATTTATTCATTTATTTAGGGTTTTAGTTAGTGTTACTATTTTAGAACGAAACAGTAACATCCTCTTCTTTGACAATTTGATTATTAATTAGACTTGAAATGAAACAGTAATATGTTATTATCTAGAGAACAGACAGTAACATACTATTATTTGATAATTTGATTATTAATTAGACTTGATTTATCCATTTATTTGGAATTTTTAGTTAATGTTACTGTTTTGAAATGAAACAGTAATATATTACTATCTAGAGAACAAATAATAATATACTATTATTCATTTATTTGGGGTTTTTGCTTAGTGTTACTATTTTGGAACGAAACAATAACATCCTCTTCTTTAACAGTTTAGTTGTTAATTAGACATGGAATGAAATAGTCACATGTTACTGTCTAGAGAATAAATAGTAGCATGCTATTATTTAGTAGTTTGATTGTTAATTATACTTGATTTATCCATTTATTTGAAGTTTTTAGTTGATGTTACTATTTTGGAACGAAATAGTAACATGTTACTATTTAGTTTACAAATAGTAATATATTGTTCTTTGGTAGTTTTATTTATTAAGAAAATTGTTATGGTATTATTACACACTAAAAGAATTAGGGAGTAAAAGTTTAATATAGGATTTGAATAAATTTGAATTGATAAAAATAAGATCAAAGTTGAAAAATAACAAAAAAATGAAGAAAAATCATTGAGAAAAACTTTTTTTTTACTAAACCAGAATGGGCAAAATGCCTTTGGCATTTTTGCAAGCACGTAAATCTCGAAAAATTACATAAAATTAAAAAAAATTCACTTAAAACAAACAATCGAGCACAAAGTTATGGTCATTTAAAATTTTGAACTCAATTTACACATTTTTAATCAGGTGGACTTCATCAAACTCATATTTTCTTATTTTCTGTTGAAAGATCTTTTGAAGACGATTGAAAACAAGTGCTCATATACAAAAATTGGTTAATTAATGATGGATTTATGACTTTTTAAAGTTTCTAGTTCATTACCATATTCTCACAGTTAAAAAAAGGGTAATTTCGATATATAACATTCATAAATAATAAAATCAGAACCTATTTGGAAAAAAGTTTAGCGCTACGACCTCTTTGAAATAAAGTTCACAAAACAGCATGTCATTGCAATTTACCATATAATTTATAATCTATCTATCCTATAAATATGAGGTTGTAAGAATCACTTTTTGCATATATTAAATCAAACAATTCTCCTCCTCTTAGATTTCTTTAAGTATTGAGTACAATTTTTTATAACAATATAAAAAAATATGCATGATTGGAATTATATCTTTTTTCTCTCAGTTAATTTCTTTTTGGAATTCTACAGTTATCATGTAGTTATATGAATAGATAAATGTTTTTCATATTAAACGAACAACTCCATATGTAATAGTAATCCTTTAAATTAATCAGGATAGAAAACTAATTATAAAGACAAATAAAAGCTAAAAATCTAATTACATGAAAAGAAAGCATAAGGTAGAAATTATAAATTAAAAAAAAGATAACATTTATATAAAATTTATTAAATATTTGCCTTGAAATTTTCTAATCAAAATTGACCTATTGATTACCATCAAAATTTGCGTTTTTATAATTATAATAACCATCAATAAAAAATCAAATCCAAAATATTGTTTTCTTGTTGTTCTTTTTTCATATTGTACACTATTTTACTATTTAAATTCTTAACAAAATATTATATTTTCCTTTTATCTTATATTATTATAAGTTTTTCTGTCTTTTTGGTTATTTTTATATTATGATATATTCTAATAATGCATTTTATATGAAATTTACTATGTAAAATATTAATAAAGAATAATGATTTAAAGAAGGATAGTTTTTACAGATAATTTTTATTAATAATTATTATACTATCAAAATTTTAATTATTAATGATAATTAGTGGGATAATCAACATACATAACATAATTTTAAAGAAACTTATTGCCAATATCTAAAAGATTTTACCTGAATTTTATGCGGAAGTAAAACCTTAATTTAATATTTTTAATTTAAATTTGATTCATTATCATTTTTTTACACTATTAGGGAAACAAAAAATAACATCTTGATAAAAAATTATTAACTAATAATTTTTATTAATAATAAAAGAATTTAAATAATTTTTAATAATATAAAAATACTTGAATGAATGATAATATAAAATTAATTTACATTACACTAACACTGAATTAAATTTATACCCACTTTTATATTCTAAGGCATTGTATCTTTAATTTAAAAGGGAGCTTTTTTATATTAAATTCTTCTATAAAAAATATGAATTTAAATTTAATTTATTAAAATATTCTATATTATCAATAAATAAAAAGATAAGGTATCATTTAAAGGACTAATAATTAATATTTTTATTATTAATAATATATTTTAATAATTTTTATCAACATAATAAGTAGATAACATAGTAAAATTTATTTATATTGACAATTGATTCAAGTTAAATTCAATAAATATTTAGAATCGTTTAATTATCATGTATGTATAAGAAAAGTTTAAATTTGAATCATTATTATTGCAAAATTTTTTATACTATTAATGATTAAGAAAATGCCATATTATTAAGAATATAATATTAATTAATAATTTTTATTAATATAATTATAAAAATAAACAATAATATAAAATTAATTTATAATATTTAATTGTGTTGAAGAATATATAAAACTCAATTTTTGATAATTCAACAAGTCTATATTAAAAGGAAGAGATTATGGTATTCTATTGATATAATAATATGCCGATATATTATTAGATTTAACTGTATATTAAGTTTACTTTTTATTAAAGTAAAATTTATTGTGCTGCATATTAATATATTAATAACCAAATTTAATAACATATCAATATATTATTGCTTCAGTAACGTGCCATAATAACTTTTGTAATAAAATTAGATTAAGTTTTTCGAGGATTCAACGTAAAACAAACAAAAGTTACAAGTAGATGAAGCAAAATATTTCCTTTTATAAAGTTTGGATACAGATGTCAAAAATCAAGCCTTACAGTACATAAAAAAATAAATCAAGTTATGGTTATGGTCGAAAATTAATAAAGGAGAGGACGGATGAAATAGACCAAATGCTCTATTTTACTCTTAGAACTATTTAACTAAATAATTAGATCAAAAGGCGTAAAAAGGCCTATCTTTTCGGTAAACAAAAGAGGTTCAAACTCAAATAAAGAAAAGAAATTAAGAAATATAAATAATAGATATGCCTATCTAAATAAATAGAGATTAAGTCTATTTTTGTATAAACTTCACTTGTAAGTCTATTAAATTAACTTATTTACGATTAATATTTTACAATCCTATGTGAATGCAAAATGCAATTAGAAATTAGATTTCAAATATAAATTAAGAGTTATTATTAAATATAGGATGATTGGATAAATTTATAAAGTTTAATTCAATAAATATAAAAGATTCAAAATTTAACTTTGCATCCTATTCTCAATGCCTAAAACATTTTTATTAATATATTTAATATAAAAATAAAATAAGTAATTAATTAAAAATTTCATATATATGATTGAATTAAATTAATAACAAATATGTATATATTTTTATATAATATAATCATAATTTTAAAATTAAAATTCAATAATAAATTTTATTTTATATTCTTCAAAATACAAAAAATAATTTATAGATTGTTTTAACTCCAAATAAAAAAAATATAAACAAAGTATAATTATATTTATAAGAACCAGAAATTTAATGATAATTTTTTTTAAAAATAAAATATTTAAAATTGTCAAGCGTATTTTACAAACTAATATATATATATATTACTAAAATCAACACTATGTCATTGGGGTGAATTGCTACTTTAAAATTAAAAATTAATAATAAAATGTTTTAAATTACCAAATACACATAAAAAATTATTGTATTAATCAAGTTAAATTTTAGGCACATAATTTTTTAATAACTAAGTTTAATGCAATATAAAAAAATCATGTGTATATCACATTTGGATTAAATTACTGTTTACTGAAAATAATTTTTTTAACCACTGGTATTTTAGTGGTGCGGTGATACCCATTGTTCTTTTAACTTTTAAAGGTTTTAATTCTTGTCATATATAAAATTGGATCCCACCACTTTATGTGCATGTGTTAAATAGATTATCACTCTTATCATTATTAAGAAAATTAATTTTTAGTCAAAACAATTTACAATCAATCTCAATTAATTTTTTACATGTAAATTTAATTGCATTTATATTTTTTTGCCATAATTACATTTATATTAGTGAACTAATTGTTAATTATAATAAAAGAGCAATACTAATAATTTAAGAAAATCTTAACCATATATAAAGAATATTTGAGATTGATTATAGATTCAAATTGAATGGTTTTCTTTTTTAAAAATTCTTGATTTCAAATTTAATATACAATTTATTGTATTATACTTAAAAATAGTGATTCAAAATTTTTGGATGAATTTTTCAAATTTTAAAAAAAATTAAATAAAGTTTTTGAAATTCATGAAAGATAATTTTTGAAATAAGTTTTCCAAGGTAACTTCCCCACTTCAAGTGCAAATGCATGTTGCAAGGGATTCTGATTGTTTAGTCATATTTTTATGTAATTTTTAGTGTTTTTCAACCAGAAATGGAAGAAAACAAACATCACAAGATCCAAGAGCATGACATCTGCTCTCCAACTTTACCTCGGCTTCGGTTTTTTTTTTTTAAATAAAAGTTTTATTTATTTTATAATTGAAAAATAATATTTAAAATCATAAAAGTGAAAAAAATAATTTTTTTTGAAAAAGGAGAAAATTACCTTCGATCAAATCCTCTACATTTAACACTAAATATATAGAATATTTTTATTATTTTTTACTATCTTATTACTTTAAAATTATATTTCACCAAAAAATAAATTTGTCAAAATAAATGAAATTATTCTTTCCAAAAAACTTATTTAATTATTATTTATGATAAAAATATAATTATTTGAGATATAATTAATATATTTCATAATATTATATATTTATTTACATTAGTAATTTTATATATTCATAATTTAAAATAAAAATATAATTAATTAACTAAAATCATACCTAAACTTCTTTTTCCGCACAATGATATGATTTCCTCTATTAAACAAAGTGGTCTACTCCATTTCAATAAAATGTTAATTTTGAAGACTTAAAATAACAAAAGGATCATACTGTAAATTTCTCTCTCCCGATTAAGTGTTTAACAGGTCCCCCCCCCCCCTCAACTCGTTTGACCACGGTAAAGATATGGTAGGTGTGGAAGTCTTGGTCGGTAATTAATTTTTGAAAAAATTACTACATTATATATATTCTATTAAGTAATAATAGACTTAAATGCTTGGTATAATTTATTTATTTTTAATAGAAAGAATAATAATTCACTTAATATACATATATAATATTTTAAATTTAATTTTTAAATATAAATGAAAATAAAAAATTTAAAATAATATTGAGTGTTATTATATTTTAAAATACCAAATTTTTATCTACCGCTAATTGCAATCTTTATAAAATAGAGAAAAAAGGAATACTTTCTTATAAGGGGAGTAATTTTATATATTAAATTCGTTTAACTATAGAACATATAGTTTCTTAAATTATCTTTGATCAGTGTAGATACTTTTGCATGTCATCGAGAATAGGTTTTAAATTTAATATTTACATTTTAAAATCACATACCTCAAACATATCTAATTTTATTTAATTAAAAATTACATAATTTTTATTTTAAGTAGAATTTATTATAACATTATTTTAAAATCATTTTTATAATTTTAAATATAATAATTAAATAATAATATTAATATATTAAAAATGATATAAAATAATAAATATAAAAAGTTATATACTAATTCTGTTCTTGCTACCCATGGGTACTAAATTAATATTCTTATATATGTAATGATATTGATTCTCATAAAAAATAAATAAATGAAATTAAGTTTAATTACTTGATTTAATATTACTCCAATATTATATCAAAATTAAATTTAAAAGTAAAGTTAAAGGTACTAATTAATTCCAAAAGAATTTTATAAAAAATAATATTATACATTATTGTTGTTAATTAAAAAGATTTTGTAACATATGACCTATATATAATTATTATAATGAGTATTTCTATCAATATTTCAAAATGAAGCAAAGAAATTTCAAAGTTATATATATGTACATAATTTTTATTGAAAAAATAATTATTGTAATAGATTCAATCATGATTTAACAGATGGATTCTTAAATAATCAATATAATTTTTTTATTGCTTTGAATTTTTTTACTTTATTTGTAATGTCAATTTTGACTGAAACAAATTTTATTTAGTACATGCCCATGTTGAAACATTTGGTTAATTATATCTAATTTTATGAATTTCAATTTTAAGAAATATAATATTAAAAAATAATTATTTATATTACAAAAGATCAAGAAAAATTAAAAATTTAAAAGAAAGTGTAAACGTTTAGTTTAAAATTTCTAATAGTATAAGTTTTTTTTAAATGGTAGTAACAAATATAATATAGTGGTGAAAAAATAATATTGGTAATAATAATACAACATAAAACAATAATAATCTAATTAACTATATATTTAAAGGTTACAGATCATTCATAATATATTTAAAATTTTTTATTAAATTACAAATAGATAAATGGATTGACATAAAATTCATATACTTTTGACTAAATCCAAATCCATTCAAAATTCATACACCCTAGGTAACATAAAATCAGCTTATAATATAAATGTATAAACTATAATTTCGTTGGTGTTAATATACGGACATCAAAATACTCAAGGACGAATGCTGGTTGAGGTTAGGGCGGCCATGGCCCCTGAACTTTGATAATTTTTTAACGAATTTTGATTAAAAAATATTCGATATTATATGAATTTTTATCAAAAATAATTAATTTGACCCTTTTAAAAAATAAAATAAGTGCGAGAAATGGTTAAAAAAAAAGGATTGATCGTCTAAAATAACAAAGAAGAGATAGACAGTGCAAATGGAGAATTTTTTTTTAAGTAAAGCAAGAATTTACTATCATATATTTCTAAATTCCAATCCTTTAAAGTATTGGATGTACTTTAGATAGTAAAATAAATATTATAATTATTGATGTTAAAATTAAGAGAGTAATTAACTACAAATTTAAGAATTAATTTTTAATTTATTATTATTGATTAAATTTTGATCCATTGATTGTAATCTTGCACTGTAAAGGGACTCAATTTCATATTTCTTGTTGTTATCGTAAATAATCATTAAATCTATGGGAAGTCATGTATACATAAGTGTGGAAGCTTTCTCCCACCCATTTTTGTTCGCTTTTATTAATTATGTGCTAATTTTTTATATATAAATTTATATTTTTATTTTAAAATAGATTACCTCTGAATGTTAAGGATGGAAAATTTTAGGTAGATATTTATTGATGAACTCATAATGAGAAGCCTATTTGAAGAAGTAAATATACAATGAGGAAAAATTTTAGGGATGAAGTCATAGTTTAAATCATTAAAAATTGCATGATGATTTTATATTTTAACTTGTATCATTAATATAAGATTAAATTATCCAAATTTTCACATTTAACTCTCACAATAAATGACTTATTTTAATAAATTAATTCTCTTCTAAAAACTACCTATGTATTTCATATGTTTATGTCAGTAGAAAAAATATATAAAACTCACATTTTTATGCATATTTTTACAGCTTACTTTTTTAATTTATTATTAGATATATTAATTTTTTAATAACATAGGATATTTTAATTTTATTGAAGAATAGAATATATATTTTTTGTATAATTATTGCTCATAACTTTTATTGCATTTTCTATTTTTAATTAAAAATGTTAATTGTATAAATGAATGCATTTTGTAATTTTTAACATACAATATAAATACATTAAATTGCACTGAAGTACCACTTATTGGACTTCCTTTCAAATAGGTACTAACACTAAACTTTATTTTACAAAGGTACCGATTTTATGCATTATTAATTTTATATTCCCAAAATACTCTTTTTTAACTTTAAGGATGTGGTAGCGAATTAAAATTTTGGAAGGGCATAACTCCTTAACTAGTTAATTAATTTTTGCATATAACCACTCGCTTTCACATAATCTTTCCATAGAAAATAAGAAAATTTGGGTTCGGTGAAGTTCCTTGGCAAAAAATATATAGATTGAACTCAAAACTTCAAATGATCATAACTTCATGCTCAATTATTTGTTTTAAGCAAATTTTTTTTATTCCACATAACTTTTTGAAATCTACGTGCTTACTTACTCTAGTTGGCAAAAAAAAAAAAAGCATTTTTCAATTGGTTTTCTTAATTTTTTTATTATTTTTCTAACTTTGATATCATTTTTATTAATTCAAATTTATTCGAATCTCACATTAAATTTTTTGCTCCTTAACTTTTTTGATATCTAGTAGTATCATAATAATTTTCTTTACAAACAAAATTATTAAAGAATAATATATTATTATTTATAGATTAAATAATAATATATTATTATTTCATTTTTAAATAATAACATCGATAAAAAATATAAATAAATGAATAAATCAAGTTTAATTAAGTAAGTTTCACAATGAAACTGGCATAAAATAAGGTGTTATTGAAACAAAGTGTTACTGTTTGATTTGTAGCTATTTGATCTGGAATCAGTAACATGGATCAAAAAATAAAAAACTATAGACAAATCAAGTAAGACTCATAATGCAATTGTCATAAAATAATGTATTACTATTTGAACAGGAAATAATAACACCTTTTTTTTTAGTTTGACTTGTTGCTATTTGATCTGCAATTAGTAACATCAATTAAGAAACAAAAAAATATAGGTAAATTAAGTGTGATTTGCAATTAAATTATCAAAAAATAATGTGTTACTATTTGAACAAGAAAGGTAACACCTTATTTTTTAGTTTGACTTGTTGTTATTTGGTCTAAAATCAATAACATGAATCAAAAAATAAAGAAATACAAGCAAATTAAGTGTGATTCATAATGAAATTACTAAAAAATAATGTGTTACTATTTGAACAGGAAATAGTAACATGTTTTTCCAATCTGAAATCAGTAACATCAATCAAAAAATAAAGAAATACAAGCAAATTAAGTAAGAGTAACAATGAAAGTACTATAAAACAACATATTACTATTTGAACAGGAAATAATAATGCCTTATTTCTTTAATTTGACGTATTGCTATTTGATCTAGAATTAATAACATGAATAAAAAAAATAAAGAAACACAAGCAAATTAAGTAATATTCACAATGAAACTGCCATAAAATAATATATTACTATTTGAATAAAAAATAGTAATACCTTATTTTTTTTATCTGGCTTGTTGTTGTTTAGTCTTAAATTAATAACATGAATTAAAAAATAAAAAAACACAGGCATATCAAGTAAGATTTATAATAAAACTATTATAAAATAATATGTTACTATTTGAATAGGAAACAGCAACACCTTATTTTTTTGGTCTAACTTGTTGCTGTTTGGTCTGAAATCAGTAACATGAATTAAGAAATAAATAAACACAAGCATATTAAGTGTGATTCACAATGAAACTACTAAAAAATAATGTGTTACTGTTTGAACAAGAAATAGTAACATATTATTTTTCCAATTTGGAATCGATAATATCAATCAAAAAATGAAGAAATACAAACAAATCAAGTAAGATTAACAATAAAACTACCATAAAATAACATGTTATTGTTTAAATAGGAAACAATAACACTTTATTTTTTTAGTCTAACTTGTTGCTATTTAGTCTAGAATCAGTAACGTAAATCAAGAAATAAAAAAATACAAGCAAATCAAACGTGGTTTGCAATTAAACTATTAGAAAATAATGTACTACTGTTTGAATAAGAAATAGCAACACCTTCTTTTTTTAGCCTGACTTGATACTATTTGGTCTAAAATTAGTAACATGAATAAAAAATAAAGAAATACATGCATATCAAGCAAGATTCATAATGAAACTACCATAAAATAACATGTTACTATTTGAACAGGAATTAATAACATGTTATTTTTTCAGTCTAGAATCAGTAACATCAATAAAAAAAAAAAGAAATATAGGTAAATCAAGTAAGATTAATAATGAAATTATCATAAAACAACATGTCATTATTTGAATAGGAAACAGTAACACTTTATTTTTTTGGTTTGACTTGTTGTCTCCAAGTTTGTATTTATTTTTATTTTTATCTCACTAAAAATTTATTTTAATCCCTAAAAAATTGAATTTTTATTAATTTTATTTATAATTAAAATTTTATATTAATTTAAATTTTATAAAATTAAAAATTCTCTAATTTTAATTTTTATAAATTTTTAATCTTTTATTTTTAATTTTTATAAGATTAAAAATTCTCTAATTTTAATATGCAAGAACAAAAGTTTCCATGTTAGTACTTTTCTTCTTCTGAAGATATGCTATAAGTGTGTTATTTTATCTTTTAAGTTTTCTAATTAATTATTATTCGCGAATGAACTTAAATAAAAGAAAGTGAGTATGTAGTACCTTATTACAATAAATTGCAACAAACGATACCAGCTTGAACTTTTCCTATATAAATATTTGCTTCCCCTAACCTTAAGGTCTTGGGTCCAAAAACTGATTAAATACATCAAAACTTGTATAAGTTTGACTATGTTTACCTGATGGTCTAGCTTGACCTTGACTTTTGCAGGCTGAACCAACTTAAATATGAACTTTTTTTTTTTTTTGGCTAATTCAAGTGGCAAAAGGAAATTGAACTCATCTATTTTTATTTTGAAGTCATGCTTTTTTTGTTCGACTCGACTTAATTTACAATATTAATTCCTCATCTTAGCACAAAAATAAAATGGAAGTATCAATGATGCGCAACTTTTTTGATACTGTAGATTTACATTACTAAATTGAAGGTTATGATCTGATCAATTTTAAGGTGGGATCTATTATTATTTTAAAATTGATTAAATCATATTATTAATTTAATGATATAAATTTATACTATTAAAAAAATAATATATCATAAATTTTTTTCATATAAAATTTTAACGTGGCTCCCGGAAAATTTTTCACCCTCCACCTCCGGACATAATGATGTGGCACATGTTATGTGACATTTTTTTCGGTCAATGGCGAAATCAAAACTTCTAAATTCAAAGTCAAGTATTAAAATTTTATAAAATATTCATATAATTACTCATTTTTTTTAGAGAATCAATTTAAAATTATTATATACAAAGATAAAGATAACAAAATATCTACAGTAGGCCAACCTGTCCACCCTGCTTGTGCCCCTGCTTTCAGCCACAATAGCATGCATCATATTTGTCAAATTAACGAAAACTTGAATTAAATTTACACTAGTTTCATATCTTTGGAACTTGATCTAAAAACATGATACTAATGCTATAGCTATTTACCATATACGCAGTTGAACAATTTTATTATTGAAATTTGAGAAAATGAGCATGAAAGAAGCACGAAGAAATGGAGTTTTAGAACATTGATTTTTCTGTTATGTTTAGTGAGCGTGAAAGAGAGCTAAGTGGTGAGGGAGCCAACTTGCTTGCAAGAAGCACGAAGAAGCCTAAACCAAGCACCGATGGAGTTTCAGCTGTAGGGAATGAAATGGAGGTGCAAAAGGAAGGAGAAGATATTTCACCCGGGGGGGGGGGGATGATGTTGAAGTGCATAACAAAACTATGGATGTTTTGGTTGGAGATACAAATATAGATGGGGGGAGAAAAGTTTTGTCTTATAAGGATAGATTGTTGGGAATCAATGGATTCCATAATGATGATTGTGATCCAGAGTATTTAGCGATTGAAGATGAAATGTATGAGGAAGAAGAGCCTTTGACCGGTGGAAGATCAAGATCCTTTATGTCCCGAAGTGCAGGAAGGAAGGAATGGTGCAAACCTTGGAAAAAAAATCCCTCATTATCAAGCTGCTGGGAAACAAGATTGCTTTTCGGTTTCCTAAAGCAAAGCTGGAAAAGCTTTGGACTCTGAAAACAAGTCAACAAATAATTGATATTGGTAATGGATATTGTGTGACTTGGTTTAGTGAAATAGATGATCACAACAATGCCTTGTAAAATGGACCATGGATGATTGCCGAGCACTACCTAGTTATCCAAAGACGGCGTCTGGAATTTGATCCAGATAATGATCAACACTGTAAGTTGGCGATATGGGTCCGAGTTCCGATGTTGCATTTGGAATATTATAACTAGAACTTTCTTTGGAGAATGGAAAATATTATTAGTAGAGCTATCAAAGTAGATATGCATACTTTCAGGGAGCAGGTTTCAGTGTGGCAGATCTAGACACCGGAAGGAAACTTATCCTGTGTTAGTTGCTCAAGAGATGGATTGGGAAAAGGAAGGGAGTTGCCAGATACCATAAATTAGAGAGACTTCCTGTTGGAAAAACCAAAAGAAACATAGGGAAAAACAAAGCCAAAAACGCAAGAAACAGAAATGCAGAAGCACAAACAGAAACAGAGATGCAGAAAGAAAAACAGAAACGTAGAGAGGCTATGGCAGCAGAAACATAACATTATATCATTGCATTTTTTACCAAGTGTTGCCGCACTTGGGGAGTTTTCTCTCTTCTTTGAGAGCTCCAATTACAACATTTTGCAGAGTGTCTATTTATAGACATTCAAAATATTACATTTCCTATTTTACAAGTTAACTAAACCTAATACACTTTCACCAACTATTTCAGAAAGTGCATGACATTTTTTTTTTAATGTTTTTTTCTTAGATTAGCTATTTCTAACACTCTCCCTTAATCTAGAAAAAAAAAAACACATATTCTAAAGCTTTGATTGATTTTTTTTTTAAATATATCACAAAAGTTGTTTAACTCAGAAACAAATCTTTGGCTTATCTCCTTGGCATCATTCATAACTTTGCTACCAACTGCAAGCAGAGGCTTTCTTTCTTTTTGCATTACGTTTCCCTGGAGCATTTGGCTTCTCATTGGCTACTTCAAGTGTACTCTTCAGGTATACCATTGTGGTTTTGCTCAAACTCAATTTTAAGACCAATGTCTTCATCCTTTTCGGCATCATCCTCAGACTTTCTGCCTACTTTAGCCTTTCTGTTACCACCCCTTCTAGGCAACTATTCAGCAGAAGGGCGTGCTTTCTTCATGATTTTTTTTTTGCTGCTGGACTCACCGGAGTTTCAGCTGCAATATTGGCATCAACATCTTCATCATCTTCTGTATATCCTTCCTGCTGAAAGATTTCCTCTCTGCATTTTTCTTCTGATTTTACAACATCATATCTTTTTTTTTTCTTTTTCTTGTGGTGTTGCTGCTTCTTCCTCATCTTCATGTGCTATCTCTTCCAATTTCAACTACTTCCCACATATCATAAGCCTCTACATAGACTTTCATTTTAACTACCATACAAGGAAGTTAACTTTAATGGAAGTAGGAGGGAATGGAGCAGAGAAGCCATTTGAAGCCATAAACAAACACTGTTTTTCAAGGTTTTTATGAAGAGTAAGCCTTGCTGGTTTTCTCTCTTTTTCTCACAGCCCACTAAGATCATTTAAGCTCTGATACCATGTTGGAAAAACCAAAAGAAACATAGGGAAAAACAAAGCTAAAAATGCAAGAAACAGAAATGCAGAAGCACAAACAGAAATAGAGATGCAAAAAGAAAAACAGAAACGTAGAGAGGCTATGGCAGCAGAAACATAACATTATATCATTGCATTTTTTACCAAGTGTTGCCGCACTTGGGGAGTTTTCTCTCTTCTTTGAGAGCTCCAATTACAACATTTTGCATAGTGTCTATTTATAGACATTCAAAATATTACATTTCCTATTTTACAAGTTAACCAAACCTAATACACTTTCACCAACTATTTCAGAAAGTGCATGACATTTTTTTTTTTTAATGTTTTTTTCTTAGATTAGCTATTTCTAACACTTCCAACGAAGTCTTTCATCAGGAAGGCAGCAACGGAATGAACATGGTGCAGTTGGAAGTTTCCGGTGATAGGGTGGTTGCCGGAAGAAAGGAATTCGGTAGGTGGATGTTGCCGCAGCGCCAAATCCGAAAGATGAAAAACCAAAGCAGGAAAAATGCTAAAATCTCGGAGACTCTAAATGAGAGGAATCAAAAGGGGCAAAGTAATGGATCACGGTTTGCTATTTTGGACAATATTGATCAGGAAAGAATTATGGAAAATCGTAATGATTGGGAGAATAATGCTAATAAAAATATAGTTGACCATAAGGAAATTAATGCTCGGACGACGGTATAGAAACAGAAGAAACCAAATAAAAGGGAGATGGTTGATAAAGGAAAAAGGACTCTGGTGGCCCAATGTTCAAATAATGAGACGGTTTTAATGAATAAACCGCAGAAGGAACAAGTGGCCAAAAATGATACCGTTAGAATCAAATATGTTTCTAGAAGAGTGGGGTCGACTCAAGAAGTAAGCACTTTTGCTGAAAGTGCACTAGCAATGGGGACACGCACCGTACTAATAACTTCAAAGTATTAATATCCCAATCTTCTGTAAGAGGTTTTTGAGGCATTAAATTGGGAAAGTAAGGAATTTAGAGCATGATTAATAAGAGAAGTATTATTAATAGGGCATTTAAGCTCATTATAAAAATAGTAACCATCTTTGAATATTCTCCTTGACGTTATTATTACTATTATATCTCATATAACAAACTTTTCTATCAATTGACCAACTTTGACTTTATTAAAAATTACATACTTTTTCCTAATAGAAGTAAAGAAAGTTTTGGTATTGTCAATAGCTGGAATATTCCAAATTAAACCCTCGGAGATTGATCTCTTCATCACCACCAAAACCAAACAATTAGCCCTATCCCATTTCTCATAATAAATTTTCTGCTCAATAGTATTTTAAGTAATTAAATCAGTAGGCTTCTCAACTTTAATTGTCATATCCACATCTATCATCATCTCTTATAATTTCCTCTGATCAGGGTTTCAATTGAAAAAGATTGATTGTTTAGGGAAAAAGTACATGGATTTGAAAATAATGATGATAGCAGAAATTTAGTTAATATTATGGGCAATAAATAATAGCTCTTATTTCTTTTAAACATTAGGCACCTTAAAATATTATTACAAATTTCCCTATGGGTGAAAAAAGTAATAAACTTTAAAATACCCTTAAAATATCATACTAATATAATAATAAACAAAGTTGAAAAATCCAACAACTATGGGCATAAGGATCATCAACTTGTTTATTATTATAAAAGATTCAAGTTATCCAAATTAATTCACATAATAATCTCCGTGAGTAAATGATTATATAAACTAACTTAAATAACAAGAACATCCTTAATGATACAAAAAAAAAAATTTCACTAGCTTGTTAAATGATCACTATAGTGATAAATATTTAATTCTAGTAATTCAATTCTAAATAGGGAAAATATATATCCAAATTGCCTATATAAAAAGCTTCACCACCATATAAATTTTTTGAAGATGTGTATCACTCTCAAAACACACAAAAATAATTTCAATGATTATGGTTAACTTTCCAAAATATTAATAAATTCATGCTAAATTAAATGGAAAGAATAACATGTACATAAAACCTGAAGCATGAATAATATGCACAAAATTATATATATATATATATATATATATATATATATATATATATATATATATATATATATATATTGTCAAGACATAAGCTAAAAAGTTTTATATAAAATTCATTTTATATAAACATCAAAACATAAAATTCATTATATATGTGTGTGTAGAAAGTCAAAGCATATGTATATGAAAAAGAATGTCGAAACATATGCTAAACACACACACACACATATATAATGTTAAAAAATGACTAACATATATATATATGAACAAAATATATACAAAAGTCACTACCTCAAAGCATATATATATATATATATATATATATATATATATATATATATGAATTTCAAATGAATAAATGAAATTTGATTTATAAAATATATATACAAAATTGTCAATGAAAATTAAATCAAATTACAGTTAATAAACTTAGAGTTTTAGTTTGATATAACTTACTCTAATACCACATGTAAGAATTTATAATTTTATAAATCATATATTGAGACTAGAACTACTAATATAAGAATATTAAAAATGAATAATAGTGCATACCTCTTGAATTCATTCACAATCTTCAATTCTTTATACAAATATCTATGTAAAGAACAAGGTCTTTCTCTTTTATACCATTTGTCGTTCACAATACTCTGATGGAGAAAACAATTGTAAACATCTGATGTAGAGAAAGGACCTAACCTCAATAATATATATATATATATATATATATATATATATATATATATATATATATATATATATATATATATATATATATATATATATATAACCCTAGTTAATTCTACCTATTATAGACTCAACAACAAGCCGTACACCAAATATGTCTAAATAAGCTTAAATCACATTCTTAACATAATATATATAATATAAGGTAAATATATAACCTATTGGATCACTTTATTACTTTCAAATCTCATATAATTGAGCTACATACTTAATCTAATTTTATTTAAGATAAAATAAATCTAATTAATGGTAGCCTAAAAATGAAAAAATTCTTATAGGGTATTTTAATGGCATTTATCTACTTTGGAATAAACAAAGTTTTAATGTAAAAGTGGTCTTCACTCATTTATAGCTCATTCATGGTCAAGTGCTATTAATGGATGGATCTTTCTCGAGCTTCATCATCAACGTATATGGTTCTCCAAACCTATATCACAAGTAGAAGTTATGGGATGAACTGGCTAGAATTTTAACTAATATAATGAAGCCTTGAGCAATTTTAAGTGATTTTAATGCCTATGTGATAGAATTTAAGAAGGTGGGAATAGCCAGGCCAAACTAGATGAGCATAAGGTAATTCATAGAGTGTATATGATAGTACCATTAGATTGATATAAGATTCCAAGGTCTAAAGTTTACATGAGAGAGAAAGGATATCAAAGAAAGAATTGATAGATACCTTTTAAACTAGATGATTATTTTTCTTGAGGCATTAATGTTATATTTATTTTTTAGAAAATCTTATCACTATTTGAGTTTATTAAAATTAGGAAATATGGTGCAAAGGGTTCATGTTTAATGACCATTTAATTTTCTTAATACTTGGCTTACAAATGAATTCTTTTTTGATGTTGTCAAAACATCATGGTACCAAAGCAATAACTAGACTATAGTTTCCTTATCTTTTCAGGAATCTATAAAGGTTTGGAATAAAAATATATTTAACAACATTTTTGAAAACGAAAAAAAAAGTTGATGGCTCAGTTAAAGGGAATTGATAGGAAGCTTGCAATTAGATATAACTCTTTTTTTTTTTATCTAAAAATAAGCTTTAGAGAAAATATGAACCAATTTTTATGTAAAAAGAAATGACATGGTTTTGAACATCAAGATGTAAATAGTTGTAATATGGAGATTAGAATCTACAGTATTTTCATGCTTCGATAGTTATTTGTTAAAAAAAGAATAAGAGAATATTTGATGGATCAAAATGGTTAATGCCATAATGATCCTAAGGACTTAAAGAATATGCATATTGATTATTTTAATAATATTTTCATGAAACAAAGTCCAGAATCTATTGATTATCCTCTCAAAGGATACTTTATGAATATTAACCATTTAGAGTAGGAAAAGATCCAAAAGCCTTTCGTGGATGAAGAAATTAAAATAACAGTGTTCAACATGGGAGCTTTAAAAGTTCCAATATAAAAGAATTGTATATCGTTTTCTTCCAAAGCTAATAGGATATAGTGGGACAATTTGTATGTTATGTTAAAGACACATTTTTCTTTGTCTTCCTGTCCCAAATCATATTCTGACGCATCCATAGAAAAGGAAATTGCAATGCATCTTGCTCAGCAAGCGTAGCTTGGAGTGGGAGTCTAGCGTGGGTGAGGTAGGGAAAGTGGCCGCTAGAGAGGAAGCCAAACTGGCTTATTAAGCGTAGCTAACTTAATATGTGTCAGAGAAAGCTAGCCAAAGGTAAGCTCTATTCTATTCGACCTACCTAGGTCAAATAAGCAAGCTAGATCCAGCGCCATTTTTCATTATCATCTACCACCCTTTCTTTCCTCCTGGCTATTCACGCATGAAGATCATTGTATGTATGCTCAACTTCGGTTGCCGGTGCTATAGGTAGGAGTAAATGAAACACTTCTTATTCTTATCCCAAGGTTGGATAAACTAAAGCAACTAAAACATTTCATGCCTATAAGCTTGTGCAATGTTATTTATAAGATACTCATGAAAATTATTGGAATAAGATTAAAAACAACTATAGGATATATTATTGGACTACATTAACATAGCTTTATCCTAAGGAGACATAGCTCAAATAATATTATTGTCATACAAAAGACTATTCATACAATAAAGTCAATCTACAAAGGTAATAAATGTTTTATGGCTATAAAAGTCGATCTACAAAAAGCTTACAACTACCTTAGTTAGAAGTTTTTAGAAGACACTATAAAATATATTGACTTTGATAGCCACTTTGTTTCTTTGATTATAACATGTGTGTCCACTTGCAATATAAAGGTGGTTTGGAATGGAAAGCTCACTCAAAGCTTTGCTCCAACAAGAGGTATAAGACAAGGAGATCTACTTTCACCTTACTTGTTTATTTTATGTATTGAAAGACTAGCTTATGGAATTGAAATGGCTATTCTATTTGATCTTTGGAAGCCCATTTCTTTGAAGTGAAATGGAATTCCTATCATTTATTTATTCTTTGCAAATGACTTAGTCCTATTTACTAAAGCCCTAGTAAGTTAAGATAATATACAATTGTATAGAGTTTTTTGGTAAAAGCTTATGGAAAAAAGTGAACAATGACAAGTTTAAACTTTTTCTTTAAAAATGTCAACCATAATAAAGTAAAAGAGATTAAGGATGCTCTCAATTTTATAGTAATTGTAGACTTAGGAAAAATATTTAAGCATCCCTTTACATCATAAAAAAGTGAACAAAGAATCCTTCAATTTTATTATAGAAAAGGTTTCTTAGAGATTAAGCCCATGGAAAGCAAGATATTTATCTCTTGCTAGTAAAATGACACTAGCAAAGTTAGTTTTGACATCAATTCCTCAATATAGCATGCAAATAAACAAACTTCCCTATATTAATTTGTTCCAAAGTGGAAAGATTATTAGAAACTTCATATAGGTAGATCATGAGGATAATAGAAAAGTTCATTTAGTGGCTTGGAATGAAATGTGTAAGCAAAAAAAAGAAAAAAAGGGTAGGGCTGAGGAAATTAAAGGAGTCTAATGAGGCTTATCTTATAAAGCTTACTTAAAGCTTAATAGAAAAATTAGAGGCTTTATGGGTGAAGGTGTTAATATTGAAATACGATTATAATCCTTATAAAATTCCACAAATGTAACACAAATCTAGATGTTCAAATCTATGGCAAGTAATATGTGGAGTTTGGAATCAAGTTATGGAAGGTTTAAAATGGAATATAGGTGATGGGTTATAAATAAAATTTCAGAGGGATTCTTGGATACCAGGTACAACAACTCTCTCCTTTTATAATGATATTTATGATCCTGATATGGAACTTAATTTTCTAGTTACTTTTTATTTAAATAAGGAATGGGATTGGGATGTGGATAGACTAAACTCTCTTCTACCTCACAATTTGATATAGAAAATTCTATGTATTTTACCTCTTAGTGATACCCTACGTGCAAATAAGGTAGTATGGGATTATTTAAAAATGGATGTTTTATGGTGAAGATAGCTTATAAAGGAATTATAGCTAGAAAAATGAGAATTGAATCTCCAATATTGAAGATAAGATAGAAGTGAAAAGATTAAGAAAGGGTGAAAACTTTTCTTTGCTTGATTGCAAATGAAAGAATTCTTATTAATAGGCAAAGAAAAGCCAAAAGGCTCACAAAGTTTAATATGTGTCCTTAATGCCATAATACTAATGAATTTATCATTCATCGCATTGCAGGTTGTGAAGAAATGTGAATCCTCTAGCTTGTTATGATTAAACTATTTCACCAAAGGTAGTTTTTTTAGCTAAATTCACATAATTGGCTTTAATGGAATCTTTCAAAAATTCTATGATATGAGAATGTTGATAACTAGTCTATAATGTTTGGTTACCTCTACTTACTAACGTGGAATAATTGAAATGAACTAGTTTTCAATGGCTACGCAGCATATATGCATAACATTATCTTTATTGCAATAAGGGAAATAAAAAGAAATGCAAAAGGCATTGTCTAATGTGCAAAATTAAAGGAGCTTAAGATGAAAAAACAAAGATGCAAATTAGATAGAATTATCCACTGTTGGACTAGTTAAAGTGTAACATTGATAGATTTTTGAAAAGAAACTTTTCAGAAGGGTGTGGAGGAGAGTTTAAAGATGCAACGGGTTCATTAGTTATTGGCTTCCGTAAATATATAGGAAACGCTAATGTTTTAATAGTGAAACTATTGGACATTTTTATTGGTATGAAAATGGCTTGGAAATTGGTTGGAAGTGAGTTATCTTTGATTCAAATTCTACCATAGTTATGACTTTGATCTTGAAAGGTTATGCTTAATCACAACCATATTTTTCCATGTTTATTGTCATTCAGAACTTTATGAAGAATGATCGATATATTAAGCTTTCTCATTGCTATCAAGAAAGAAATATAGTGGTTGATTACTTAGCAAAAATGTCCTATGATATGAGACCTCTATATCATCAAGTTCAAAGATTTGAAAGTCTTCTTGCAGCTTATGTTAAGAGCTACAAGTAAGATTTAAGAGGAGCTACTTTCTTTCATGTTATGATGCTCTAGGCATTTCTTCTATTATTTCCCTATATACCAAACAAAAAAGAATGATTTTATCATTATAAGAAAATTGAAAAAGTTTAATGTTAGATATCAATTTGAAAGCCATTTAAAGAACAAAAATGCTAGATAACAAAAATAGGATTTGAAATTGAATTCTAAATCTAGTATATTTATTGAATTAAGTTACACAAATTTTCTTTATCATCCTATATTTAATGACAACCATTAATGTGTATTCAAAATTCAATTTTGAGCCTTATTTTTAGTGTATAAAACATGGCTTTTTTATAGAATTACTATATAAATTGTTGAAAGTAAACACATCCTTGTGTTTCAAATTAATAGTTCTATAGTCAAAACCTTGTAATCCATGCTCACTACTCTTGGCCAACATGTCACCTTTTCCCTAATTCTCTCATGTTATGCTTGGAATAAATAGAGGGGCATTGCTACTTCATCCTTTTCTAAAGAAAATCCCATATACACTATATTTGTAAGCAATATTTAAATATCACTAAAGCACTTATGCATACCAAATCACAAGAACACTCCAGTCTAGGAGTCTTAATGCATATCATAATACACTAAAATTAATTTGAATTCACAAAATAATGATAAGGGTGAATCAAGTTAATCCCACGAAAACTAGACTTCAATTTATTTTATTATGAAACAAAAAGGATTTTTTAAATATAGAAAAAAATTAAAGAGCACAAAATATAATTCATATGAATTAAAAATAAAAAATAAAAGTAGGATTACTCATAGTAAAAAGAAATCTACTTTAAAGGATTGTACATCAATCCACTAATTTATCATTGACCATAAAATATAGGCAATGCTTAATTAATCATCTAATTGATGCAAATAACTTGGAAACTTGCAATCATTCCCAAATCTGCTTATTAATGTGACCATAATCAAGAAACTGAAGCCAATTAATTAAATCCTATCCTTATTAAGACCTAATCAAAGCTAAGCAAAATCAAAATAGATAAAGATAAATGAAATTCAACTAAAATAGACTAAATAAACTAACAAGCACATAAATTGTAAAGTTTACCCTTAGTTCATCCCCAAAATAGTAGCTAATTTAATCAATTTACTACATGAAATTAACCTAATCAACCATTTCAAAATTCAATCTCACAAATAATCATTTAATGAGCCTTTTTTAAAAAATTGTCTATGCAATCATCCATAAAAGAAACAAATGAATAGAGATAATTAGTTAAGTATAAAAGATGAAGAACAAGATCTTAAAATTAATTAGAAAGAATGTACTAAATCATTTGAACTCAAAGAAGAGAATTTAGCCACTCATAGGTTGAAACTTAAAACACCAAAAGTAAAAAAAAAATTATTTTATTGAATTATGAAATTTTCCCTACAAAGTTATGTTTTTACCCTATATGTGTGTTTGTGTGTGTCTTCTAATTTAGCTTCATGACCTAAACATTAAAACAAGTCCAAAGTTTTTTTATTCTTGTCATTCTAATTTGGGCTTTGTTTCCTCCTTCGAAATGATGTCAGTTTAGCTCCAAAAGCTTAAAAACACATTTCTTTGGATCTTAACTAACTTGAGACATTGGAATTTTGCAATTTAGATTCTTGGAACTTAAGCTATAGGCTAAATAATGAGGAAAGATCAAGCCTATTACATTAGAATAGCACCACTAAATAGCTTTTTCACAAAACACAAAAGTTGTAAAGAATTCTCTTAACTTTGTATCCATGCAAAAATTAAGCTAATTAGAGATCTAAGGCTTAAGTTATGGCTTTGAAATAGTATCAAATTTTTATAATTAGTCATTATTTTCTATTTAACTTAAAACTCATGATTTATTCCAAAACAAGTCTAAACCTATTAAAATAAGCACAATCACATCCTAAAAGATATAAACATAGGGGGAAATAAACATAAAATAATGTATATACCAAGCCTCTAAGAACAACAAGCCAAAAAAAAGATAATTTTGAATAAGGAGAAGGACAATTCCATTTGCTTGATGTATTCCTCATTTCATAATTTTAAGTGTGTAAGAATAGCCACAAGCTAACAACTCAACCCCTAAGCTTAGTGCTAAGTTGCCCAACTAAGCTACTAACTATCCATCCCATAAAAAGCATTTTGAAAAAAAAATTATTAGCCACAGATAGACATACTTTTTGCAAATTGATATAAGGCCTTTTTTCATGCTCTAAATGAGATATCATTACCATTTTATACCAAAACAAAGATGAAAATGAGAAGATTGCAACCATGGACTTTTCAGATCCTTTAAGATTCTCTAATCATGCTAAAATTATCAAAAATACCTTCAAAAGTGAGAAAAAACTAAAAAAATTATACGGAAGTCAACTTACTTTTAAATTTCAGCCACAAGACTCCTATAAAATGATTGATTTTCCAATCGAGCTTTATTTAAAACCAACTATGGTTGCTTGTCAAACACGTCACAATTATCAACTTAAGAAATTTTCACCTATTTTAAATGCCTTTATCCTTATTAACACATCAATTTGTCATGACTGCATAAAGAATTCTAGTCACTCTATTGAATTTTCATGTAAATCTTCAACCTATTTCATCGAGCTTCTCTCTTAATTGCTCATGCTTGTCTCTTTGAATGTTATGAATGTTTTCTATCTTGAATTTACATTGTCATCTTTATAACATTATTATTCTCTTAACAATATGCATCCCTCAAATTTTGAAAAAGCTACCTTTGTAGGGTCTTTAAAGGTGTCTTAATACTCTCTAGTGTTACTTACTTACAACTTTCCTAAAGTTATTACCTTTCTAACTTATTTAATAAGTCATTGCTTTTGTAACTATATGTGATCACTGCCTTTGTAGCTTGCATGAATGTCATCTTTGCAACCTTCAAATTTGTTATTTTTGCAACTTATACTCATTACCCCTATGTCCCTTAAGCATCACCTTCATAACAAAAGTTTACATTAACTTTATTCTTTATATACAATGTTTGGCATTCTAAACTACCTACTAAAAAATATCTTAAACCTAAGGTCCTATTTCTTGAGTATAAGAGTCAAGATTTATGCTTGATCTATGTAAAAGCCCCGTAACCTTACTCGTCTGCTTGTATTGGATTCAACTAATTCATAATACTTCATAATGTCACTTCCACACTCAATTAGATTATTTAATCCCCCTTTAAATTGATACCCTTTAGCATTTTATCAGCTATCATAACCAATTAGGAGTTGATACTGTTAGAAAATTTAGGATTGTATCATATGCAAACATAGCAAAATTAAAATTTATTAAAACAAATTTCCTTTACAAACCATTCATACAATTAATTCAATTCATTAATAGAAATTAAGATAATTATTTTTACCTATTTCCTAATTGTATGTGTTTTAGAACTTCAACTGAGAGATTTAAGTGTGCCTTTTCTAAAGTTAGTCCACATGATTAGCTTCCATTCCACACCTCTCTATAGTAGAAGCGATATGTGGTCGCTATTTTTGAGAAAATGAGAAAAGTGAGTAATTTTTCATGATTAACTTAACACATGAGTACACATGTATTAATGGCTAATAACTATGACTTTTGTAGTTGCTTTTGTCTATATCATTATTAGAATTCTCCACAATTCTTATAGATATATTTTTATAGTTATCTCATGACTTGCCTATGAAGTAGGTTCCTACTAAAATCTTAATAGGATTTTCTAAAATGCAAATCAAAATAAATAATATCTCAAAAAATTATCTAATAAATAAATAATTATTTATTTTTAAAATATTTTCTTATGAAATAAATTAATAAATAAAGTCTTTATTTATTATTTATTCTTAGAAAGTATTGTCCTAAAAAAATAAATAAATGAAAGAACCCTTTATTTTTATATATTTTTTTCTTCTCATTAACTATCTTTAATTAAATTATTAATTATCTTATAGTTGAATTATTATCTCCAAATAAATTAATGTGAGTACATTCGATGTTATGTATGTGATCGCTTAGATTCACTGTTAAGCTAGTAATGGGCTATGATTATATTAAACCCTTATAATTTAATATTTAGAATTAATCTCATTCATTCTAAATCTTAAAAGTCATGATTAATGTCTAGCAATATGTCATAAACTAGTTAACAAGAATTATAAATATGAACCTTTTTAGTTGCAATTACCATAAAGTACAATCCTTTCATCATACAATGTCCTAATTGAACTTAGGGTGTGATGTACTAGTCAAAACCTTTGTCATTTAGCTACTATATATATAATCTAGAATCTATGACTTGTTACGTGAAACTTGGAAAAATATTTTTCTAATTTTACCCTATCTTAACCAAGGATTTAAATGACATGATTCATAAGATAACATTACACATTCTCTTTTCTTTGTTGAAAATGATGAATTCCTTATTAACATTCATAAATCTTCATACATGGTAAAGTTATACTTAATAGATGTCCTTTGAATGACTCCTTAAGATCAAGACAATATTAAAGTATAACATAACATATACAAGATTACCATGATGTTTTGGGTCAAATGATCAACTCTACACCATTGCAACATAAGAATTCCAATTTAACTTATTGACTTCTTAAATGAGTCAGCTTAGTGAATTTATTCATTTATTTAGTACCTACATATATGCATTAGTGTCACCATACCAATATCCATGAAATGAAACATCTCCTCACTTGAGTATGCATCATATGTGCTAGTTCATCCAAATCATTAGTATCCATTCCTAATAACCCTATGATTAAGAGTATTTTAAGATCTAGGCTTATAAGAATTATGTTTCATAATCATCATTTCTATGCATAACTATATTCCACAAGCCATCTTTATTTTTGGACTTGATCAAACATAAATAATAATTAAATGATTGACAAAGAAAAAATAAATTATGTATTATTAATAATTAATCAAATAAAAAATTTTACAAGAAGTGTACAACCACATCACATATAATTAGCTTGTAAAGCATAACTCTAATAGCTACTCTCTAACACTGTAGTCCTCATGAACCCTCTTATCCTAAGTGAAATCCACCAACGTCTAAGCTTTCCTAGTCATATTTTAAGTGTATCCTCTAATAGCTTATTTGTGCACCTTCTTTGATGACTTCCTTATATCAAATATTTGATAAGGATTGAGCTTAAAGCATCCTTCCCTATTGCTCAAGCTACACTTTGTCTATACACGAGTAAACATGAACTCCAAGATCATTGTTGTAATATCTCTTTGTAGCTATGTTGTGCTAACTCCCTAGCATTTTGAAATGATACCTTTGGATTGCTTTGACTCAAATTATCACACCTCTTGACATAATTTTGGATTTATCATTTTAGATTAATTGGCTTGACATGTTACTCTAATATGCCATTTTGAATCACTCCTAAATTTTAGTCATTCGACCCTTATATCATGCTTTTTTTTAGCATATTTCATTCAAAACCAAATATATTTACCTATTAAACTTATTGCAACTACCGGGCATTTGTCTTAGAAGTTCTTTTCTATCTTTGTATCCACATAAAAGTATCTCGAGGATAAAGGCACCATTTCCTAACTTTGTTTAGTGGCAAAACTGGCTATTCTCATAGTCACCAATCCAGAATTTGACTCCCTAACATAAAGATACAAAATAAAGTGAATAATCATATTTACATTTGTTGATAAAAAAAATTTCACATGTTGAGACTTTAATAATTAACAAGCCATTGAAAAAGATAATTGATTAATTAATAATTATTCATTCTGTTAGTTTTCTTAATAATTTTTTTTAATTACCATACATATACATTACACTTTAAAGGAATCACATCCATCCATGAATTCAAGATATACTAAATTCAATTCCAAATTATGTGTTAACTGTAATTAAATGGTAACGCAACCCAGCGTCATATCTTTTCTTTAAATATTTTTATTTACAAAATCTAGTATCTGAAATCAGCCAGCTCAATGATAGAGAAGCCAACATCCGAGGTAAAAAAATGAATATGCAATTACTTTCTTTTATAAACAGTACTTAACACAATCTCACATGTATACGACGAGGAGAAATTAAACTTTAATAGATTTTCTCTATTAGGAATGAATAGTAACTCAGCACATATCATGTTACATACAACCGATATTGCCACACATTCAATACACATAGTATCAAGTACAACTAATATTACTGCGCCGCTAAGACAATGTTAATACTATTAACCTCTGTAACTGACCAACTATTGAACACAAACGGTAAATTATTGTGGCTTAATTCAACAAACAGAGTTTCGGCGGGAGCCTAGACTGCCGAGGCTCCCGCCGGGGAAGGTGGTCCCGTGCGGCCCTGACTGTCTGGTGGCAACGGGCTTTGTGGGATATAACTCTCGATCCAATTCTTGATCCTTTCTGGAAATAATTGACAGAGCTCCCGAAGCTTGAAAAAGCCAATTAATCCAAAGACACAAAGCCATAAGGCCAAAGCAATCACTGCAATGGCCAATGAAACAACGCTCAGAGATAATACGCAGACCACACTCTGAAGCAGAAGTAGAATTATTACAGGAAGGAAGTTCCTGAGATGATTCCGCAACAGAGTCACCAGAATGCAGAATAAGAAAAGAAGAGCACTGGCCGAAACGACACCCATCATAGCAGAATTATACTCTTGGAACAGAGCATTCCCAGAATCCGAGTTCCTCAACAAAACGACGGCGATCAACAAAGACAAGAACTTGTTAAGGATGTCGTGCAGTTCCTTCATGAGATTGTTTTCTCGTCGCCTGAGACATATTAATCAAAGGAAAAAATTAATGTTAGAATTTGTTGTTCTGGGTGAAAGAAGAAACAGAGAGAGAGCAGATAAAAAGCTAGAAACAGAGATTGCTGACCTTGAACCTGAATTATTAGAGGAAGTGGAATCCGTTGCTGCTGTTTCTGGCATTTTTCTCTTACTGATCGCAAATTGGCTCATTGATGGCAGGTGCCAGAGGTTTATATAGTGTGTGGACTGTGGGGGCTTTTGGCGGAAACAAAGTCAAGAGGGATTATTTGCAATATGAATTTTTGTTGTACGTTTTAAACGGACGAATAATTCGTTTTATGTAGTCACCTGCCAAGGTGACCGTGGCTTCCTAGGAGCCTCCTTTAGAAATGGGTTTTTGAGGCTTAAATAATTGAACCAAGTCAACAATTCTTACATCTGATTATAGTCTCATTTTCTTTAAAAAAATTATATACATAAAAAAATAAAATTTAAAATTAAATTTTACATTTTTTATATTTATTAAATTAAATTTTATAAATTACATGATCATCTTGTATTTAATATCAGTTCCTAATTTTAATTCAAAATTTTTACATCATTAATTTATATATTTTTCACATATTTTAGTATTATCGTTTATTAAAAATAATAAATTAAATAAAATTTTAATATTTTTCTATTTAAATGTTTCTAATAATAAAATTTAAAATAAAATATTTTACATTTTTATAAAAATGATTATATATAAAAAATTTCATAAATTAAACTTTTTTATAATCTTATTATAGAAATTCTTTTTGTTATTACAATGTTGACAATTAAATTTAAAATATATTAATTTTTATTACTGTGCATATCATATATTTTTATCTAATATATATTATTATTTTACCACTAAGTATAACGTGCAACCGTAAATTATATATATGTTTGGTTATAAAAATATATAAATAAACAAAAATAATGTCAATATCAATTTTTATATAAATATGATTTTAATTTTTATACTTTTTGTTTGTATTTAAGGGTATTATTATTGCTAATACTTTTTTCATTTTCATTCTTATAATATTTATTATACCAAATATAATTATAAAATAAAATACACATTTCCATTCCTAACTAAAGTATTAATATATCCCTCGTTAGCATGGAAGTATTTTATTATAATATATATTTGGTCCATAGGTTGGTATACATACTTATGCTAATCATGTTGAATAAATTTTAAGAATGAATTAATAGATTTAATATATATTTAAAATTGTTAATACATATATTTCATAAATTTATTAAAATAAACAATTGCATTTGAATTTAAAAATTCTTTAAAAATAAAAGAAAATTTGATATAAAAAATTTATTGAAGAATTATGATTATAAACTTAAAAAAACTAGTATAAATAATAAGAATTTATTTTTTATTAACTATAATTTATTCACTTGCAATAATGAATTTACATTTCCAATCTAAATTTTTTATTTTAATATAAGTCCCACTTATTACTAATACTAAAATATGTTATATAATTTTTTATCTATAAACCATTTTTAATTATATTAAATATATAAATTTTAAATAATTTATACAAACAAATAACATAAAATATATCACATATTCTGAATCAACTAAATAATCATGATGATGATGATAATAATGATAGTAATTTGGGGGTGATAATATGATAATTCACCACTTCTAAAGTGTGAAACAACTCAGTTATTTAGCAAGTTAGATGTCGATTATAAATTAACATATATATAAGTGATATTGCATGCTAAATGATTCGACATCAGTTCTTGAATTGATATGGAAAAAACTAATGTCAAATTTGGTATAGGAAAATTAATGTGTTAAATGCCTACAAAATGTTAATTTCTTTTATACAAGACATTAATTTTATAACTAACATAGAAAACAAGTTATAAGGTTGATTTTTTTATTAAATAATCAATGTGGTTACTTGATATAACACATCAGTTCTTTAAATGTTATCCTTTGCTATTAAACATTTGACATAGTATATTGGTTAGAGTTAAATAATCGATATCATTTGTTCCCATTATCAAGTCATTTTATTTAAACAATCAATATATATTTTATTTTCCTTAATCCCATCCTATTGTACTTAAGATAATAGTTACCTAAACCTAATTACATCACTTAACAAAATTAGTACACACGTAGACCTATTGCCTAATCACTCAATCCCTCTCTTAATGTTTCTAAGGTAAAAATTAATATCTTGATTCAATAAAAATTTCATTTGCAACAATTTTATACATATAATTGGATCCTAAAAATGAAAAATATTAAAGTAATGAATAACATCTACATATATAAAAAATTGACAATAATACCTCTAAAAACTAAATAATTAAGGAAATTACATTGTCCCTCTATAATACATCGACAGAGATAACACCTTATGATCTTCCCTTTTAAAATCTACTAGAGTGAATTTTAACTCATCAACCTGGGTGATGTTGTTATTCTCAACCCATTTATAATGAAATAAAGTTACCCTAAATTTAACATAGTTAGGCTCCTAAATATATTCAATGACCTTATAATATAACATATTGGCATAAATAAGATTCCTATATTTAGAATTGCTCACATGCATCGCTTGAGCCATTAAAGTAACCTCATTATTTTACATAGTGCTCTTATTATCTTACTCTTTTGTGTAGAAAGAATACCTATTGATGTCATATCTAAAATAAAAATCTAACCTCTATGTGTGGCCCATGCACTAATTATCTTATATTCTCATAAACAGACATAGTTGTTTGTGCCATCCAAAAATGAACTTGACTCTAGAACTAAGTAATGAATGATTTATTATGGTTGGCTTATATTAATTGATTATTCCTTCCATAATTCAACTCCCTTACAAGGGTCATATGCTTATCCAGGGAAGACTAAACTTTTTTACTATTATGCAAGATGTAAATATAGGCTTGTCTACACATTTCGAGACTTATGCTCACCACCTGCATACACATTTTGAGACTTATGTTCACCATCTGAGTTCTTATTGTACCCTTACTTAAAGTTCTCCCCTTATGATAAGACTTTAAAAGTCTAGTAACTTTCATATTTGATAAATAGTCACTATAAAACTTCACCACCTCTTTAATAGTGTAATCTTCAATAATACATCCTTCTAATTAATGTTAGTTCCTCACATATTATTTTAGTATTTTCATATATTGCTTAAAGGTGTACATTCATCCAAATAAATAAGCCCATATAGTTTTATCTCTCTCATCAAATGGATAACTAAATGCACTATGACATCAAAAAAGAAAGGTGGGAAGTACATCTCAAGTTGACAGTATGTAATGATAATTTCCCTTTTCAAGTTATCTAACTTCTTAGTACCAATGACCTTGATACAAATTGTATTGAATAATAAAAAAAGTCAAGTAATAGCGAATTTGACATGTTTTGACAAGATTGAATAAATAGTAATTGATAGTAATTGTTACATTAACGCATGACCACAATGAGACTTTTAACTAACTAATTTCATGTCTTTCTTTGAAAACAAGGCCTTTAATATTTAAAGAATATCCTTATAGAACCTTAACACCAAATAGACACTTATAAAAAAATTCTCCTCTCTCTTTTAGATAGAATATGACAAGCTAAAGGTAGATATGTATGTTTTCCCTTCTTTCTAATTTTAGTTCTCTCCAAATGGCCATTTTAACTAAGTCTAACTTGATCTTGACTCCATTTTTGCTTTTTCCTAATATATTCAATAGTATTCAAATGAGACTATCATAAATATTTTTTTCCATATGCATGTCATCAATGTTATGTCTCACAAATAACTTTTTTTAATATGGAAGATTAAAGAATATTGACCTCTTCTTCCATAAAGTCCCTCTAGCTATAGGTGTATAGGGTTTGCTAAAATTGACATTTATATTTCTAACCCATTCATAAATCCCATCCCTAGTTAAGGGCATTCAAGTTAACATATCCTCTGATGACCGATTGAAAGCCTTTTTTACCCTATAATAATGGGTGGAATGAGGCAAAAATCTTCAGTGATTGAAATACATCATATTTTTTTCCCATGCTTTAGTTGGGATGAATATGTACCATTTTCACAAATAAGGTATGCTTTATGCTTTTTAATATGAAAAATATTAGCTACATTATTCCCTCCTATTTTATGCCTCTTAATATGTTACATATATATATAACACTTAGTAAAAATCAAATGGTCAAAGATAGAAAGAATTAAGTAAGACAATGATTGTTAAAAGATAATTAGTAAAATTACTTATTCATACTATTAAAAGTATTTAATAGTTTTAATAGATAGAAATTCTATTAGGTGTTATTTGAGAAATTTTAAAGAATTTAAAGGTATTCAAAATCCAAGGTTGCTAGAATTTTGGAGTAACTTAGTGTTTTTACTCAAGAATATCTTAAAATTGACCTAAGATTGCACTTTTTCACTCATTTTAAAAGAGTCAATGGTTACATAGAGGAAGAAGAAGGAATTTGACATAATTTAAAGGCTTTAAGGTAATATGACTTGATTTTGAAACACTAGAATAATTTTCAATTAGTTTAAGATTTATTAGCAATTAAAAACTTGATGAATAATCTAATAGCAAAACTTGGCCAATAAGAAAGAATATAGAGTATTCTTGAATGATGCAAACCTTAGATAAGTAAAATGATGCAAGCATGATGTCTTTACTTGAAGCTACTCATATTTCTCCTATAAATAGGCTAGCAAAGTTCAATTCCACCCACCCACACACAAGCATGTATAGCTAGAGAGAAAAAGAAAAGAGAAAAAGTTAAGTTCTTAAGTGTTCTAACTATTTTCTAGAGAAATTCTACTAGCTTCTTGAGTGTTCTTAAGCGTTAATTGGAGAAAAAAGCTCTTTTGATCTTCTAGTAAAGGTAAAAGCCTATAACTTTTGAAGAATTCATCTTCTTTTCATAGTTCTTTCTTTAGATTTTTTACTAATTTTATGTTATCATGGATGTTACACTGTAAATTCTAGATACAAAGAATCATGTTTTAAAACTTTCTTAAGTTAGTAGAGATCTATTCTTTTTCCTTTCATTTAAAAATTTTTTTATATATAAGATATATATTTGTTTTCATAGTTAATGATATGATGAAGCCATGATAAATCATAGTAGATTATATGTTATATTTGTGTTCTGTGGTTGATAACAAGTTGAAGCCTTGATTATTATGGTGGATTAGTTTGAAAAAGTTTTCTTGAAAAGTTCTATGATGAAAAGATAAAAGAGTTAATTTTGAATATATTTTTTTTAAATAGTAGAGTTTTGGAAACATGATTTTATATAAAAATGGAAGAAAAAATTGATGAGAAAATAAGAAGGAATTTTTGAGTTTTTATCCTTAAATAGGGAAAAATTATGTTTTTATATCACAAAAGTTATTATGCTATGTTTTAAATTAATTTGGTGATGATAAGATACTTAAATATCAAGTTTTGAAACAAAATTGGTTAGATTTTGCATGAGATAACTCAGGGTTTTCTCTCATTTTCATGGGGAAAATTCTATTTTTTTATGACAAAATTAGGTAAATACTAAACTACACTTGCATATAAATGTTTTAGAATAACTACATTAAATTTTTTATGCATAAATACATTTTTATCCTTTTAAAATATAAATTGATCACATTTGATCCTTTTTAAATTCATTATTCAATTTTTATCTTTCTAAAATCAAAATAATGCCAAATTTAATCTAACTAAATGACGGTTATCCAAAAGAAGATAAGACTATCAACATTTGTACTTTGACTTCCCATATAGCATGAGGCTAGTTAAAATATGGAATTAATTTTTTTGCATCATTTTTTTTTATTTTTATTTTTTTTTGCTTTCTCATGCCTCTTTCTTGATGAGGCCTTTCTAAGGCTAGCACATTAAGCTTTCAATTACTCAACAATGGTTGGAAGTGAGGTAGATTTTGATTGACGAGAAGGAGAAAAGTAAAGGATTGTGGAACTCACAATGATGAGGAAAAGAAGAGGTAGCTAGGGAGATAATAAATATCATTTTGGTAATTATTTCATTTAAAAAAACTTAGTTTTGTTATTTTCTTAGTATTATTATATATTCCATTTTTACATATCTTATAATCTTTAGGCCTCATTTGATCAACTGTATAGTATTGTATAAGGACAATTGCATAGTACAATATAATATTGTATAGAATAAGGTAGTATTTTATATTGCATTTGGTTCGTTACTTTATAAGATGAAAGTTTGCACAAAATTATTTTAACTTTTATTTATTGCCATATTGTATATGAATGTATAACCTTAAAAGTAATTAATTCAATCAAAATAACCTTACATATAAAAAATCAATAAAATTGTCCTAAATGAAATTGAGATACATAATTAAACCAAAATTCCCTTTAACAACAATATTTTTTAAAAAATACAATAATATATATAAATTAAATTTTAAAAAATGATAATAAAATAATATAACATGTTGTACCAACACATATATGCAAATGCACATATATGTGTGTACACATTTATTTTTATGTGTGGATATATGCATTACAAATTAGTAAAAAAAAATTACAATAAATCAATATAATAATATGAAATTTAATGAGTATCATGTACATAATCTTAAAAAATATAAAAATATAATATATGCTATCCGCAAGTATCATAAATATAGATTAATATTGTCCAATAAAAATTTAAAAATATTAAATTAAAATATAAATATCAACGTAAAAGAATTTTTTTATTTTAATTTTATAAAAATGGATATGTGAGAGATATACGAGAGAGAATACTTAAAATGATTTTTTTAACTTTAACAATTTATTTAGAATTTATCTTAATACTATCCTATCAATTTTTATCCTCTCCCCTATGGAGTGGATTACCTTATATGGAATTTGATGTATAAAAGGAAAGTTTCAGATAAATTATACAATTTGCTTGAAATATCTAATATAGTGTGCATTGTAAAATTTATCTTATATTATTTAATTTATATGATGTGTCAAATGAGATTTATTATAATAATTTTTAATTATTTGTTCCAATTTTAACCCTAAAATGAAAGTAACCTTTACCTTAAGGGGAAAAAGGGCCTTGCATTTTATAAGTAAATATTACTTTTTGTATTGCCACTCTAACATGGTGGCAAGAGATCTTAAATTTGATATGTTCTCATTATAAAATTTTTTATATTACCAATAAATAAAATGATGATACTTTAATAGAAAATCAATATTAATTTAAAATTCTTATCAATAATAAAAAAATTTAACAGTTTTTAATGATATGATAATACATGAGTGAATGATAGTATTAAATTAGTTTACATTGACATTAGATTAAAAAATATATATACATATATTAATATATTTAATTTTTTTAGTAATAATAGAAGTAGTTGAATCACTAAATACACATATACAAAGATCAGAGATTAAACCCTATATGTACTGAAAGGCATAGAGCCTTTAAGGGATATTGAATACCATTTGAGCTATAAGCTCTTAACTAGTATATTCGATTTATTTGTACAAATATATCAAATATTGAATGTATGAAATGAAAATGTTATATCGTGTTTATTTCATATTTTTAGTTTGTTATTATAATAACCAAATTTTTAAGTAAATAATGCATTGAAATTGTCAGCACACAGACTTTACAAATATTACTACCTAAAATTATGTATATTGTTATCAAATATATGTATCATATTAATTCTTCGTTATTCCCTACAGATAAGTTGAATAAAGCCAATGAAGTCATAGTAAGAATAATTACTGACATCATTCTTGCCCTTTTAAATAAAGAATTAACATTGGAAATTAGAATATTAGGAAAATTATAGTTACAAATTTAACATAAACTTAGATAGTCTTATTATCTTTAAATGGCATGATTATTTTTTCTTGCATCCGAATTATTTTGAAAGTTAGTTTATATACTCTAAAAATTTTGATTTTCTTTCCCACATAAAGAACTAATAATCAAATATGAAGAAGACTACTTTCATAAATATTAAATCCATATTAACCATTAGAGTGTGGCAACTAATAATTTGGCATTTCAGAACTTCTTTCATAAATCCATCGTGGCTGTATTAATCTAGAAGAAACTTAATAATTTTTTTATTGGTCTTACAAGGGGCGGGAGCTAAAGGGGGATGGGGGGAGCTTGGGGGATGTGAGAAAGGGAAATTGAATTCCTCACTTTTATGCCACTTGACTCTAAAGACATAAGATTGTGTCATTCATATGAGTCCTCAATAACAAACTTTACAATTTTCATAATTAATGAGGGTTTAAAATCGAATGTTATGTAAGCCTCATAAATTGCACATTAAGGAAACAAATAGGAAATAAATTAGATTTAATTAAATATTTATATAAGTTGGAACTTGGGCTTATTAGTTTTTATTATTATCTAACTTATTTAGGTTTAAAAATTAAATGGATTATGTTTGTCAAGCCCTTCAAATGTTTTTGAGTCATCATATTTTCATATTTACAAAAGTCCAATTGCATTTTCCTATGTGAAAAAAATGTTTTATAACTTTCCATTTATTTCTACTTTTGAAAATGCCAAACTTGCTCATTAAGTAAAAATTCTATTAGCTATAATATAATATTTATTTTGAAAAAAAAAAGATAACAAGATCCAATGGTCAATATTTATTAATCATTTTGAGCTTTTGATTGGTTAAGAGTGGGAAAACTAAAATAAAAGGGAACTTTAAATTTTAAATGTCCTAATATGTACTAAAATTAATATTAAATTATATAAACTATCTTGACAACTTTTTATAACTAGGTGAACAATTTTTTAATGGTACATACATAGTACAAACTAGCTGGATTGATCTTCCAGAAGATAGTATAGTTTTAGTGAAATAGCAGCATGGTTGCTATTTTATGCCAAAAATTGAGAAAAAGAGAAAAAGAGATTTGAATTCTAACATACACAATACTTGCATGATATTTTTAGATTGTATGACATCCCAAGAAGCTTCTAAGGCAAGTCAACAACTATGGAGCTATTTTTCAAAATTCAAATTACTTGGAACCAAATTTTTAAATTCAATTCAAACTTGGAGCCAAAAGATAACTTGGAACTCAAGTTAGTTCTCATCTATAAATAGGTTACTTGCATATGAAGATGAGACATGAGAAAAATATAGAGGCTTTGCACTACAACTTGCAAATCCTCTCTAGCTTTCACTTTAGCAAAGTCTTAGTCTCATCCTCTTCTCACTCTAAAAATAAAACTTGCATATCCACTCCAAAAAGTGTTAATGAGTGAAAAATTATTATGAAAAAATTCTTCTTGTATCTTGAAATCCTAGTGGAGATTGGAAAATCTTATAAATTTAGGTGATGATTGTAATTCTAGTAAAGATTAGAGTATTTTGTAAAGTTAGATGGTTGTGAAAATCCTAATGGAGATCAAAATATCTTGTAAAGCTAGGTGGTTATGAAAATCCTAGTGGAGATCAAAAGTATCTTGCAAAGCTAGGTGTTGTAACTTAAAAAAATTTAGTGAATACCTCAAATGATACTTGGTAGCTTGAGAAGAGAAGAATAGACCTAAAAAGCATTCCTTTTGAATAATCGAACCTCTATAAAAATTCTTTATGTCTTTCTCTTTACTCTTTACTTATATCTTTTTTTGAAAATTGTATTACCTTTTTGAAAAAGGAGGCACACGATTTTCTTCACATAAAGTAAAGAAATATTTTTTAATAATTCTTGAAGAAACTTTTTCATACATTAGTGAAATATTTCATATTTTTGAAACTACATATTCATTATTTTTTCAAGAACATCTTTTTGAACTTCACAACTTCTATTATATTAATTTTATAATTTTTAATTAATAAATTGTGTTAAAAGCCAATTCGCCCCTGCTTTTGGCTTATAAGCTCTATCAATTGGTATTCGAATTTGGTCTCACATTTTTAAATTCTAGCAACTTTATGAGAAAAGACCTTGTAGTTAATTGAGCTTTTTGGCTAAAATATGAACCAGAATGACATTTTACAACTCCACTTTTTAACAGTGTAAATTATAACTATTGGAAGTTTAAAATGATGATCTACATTAAATCCATCGACATTGAAGTATGGAAGGTTACCAAAAAAGGCTATGAAGCATTTATAAAGATAGAAAGAGAAATAAAAGTGCTTAAGCCGAAAGATGAATGGATGAAAGTTGATTACAAGAAGAAAGTCATATAGGCAAAAGCAATTAATGCTATTATTCGTGCTGTAACACTTAGTTAGTTTAAAAAGATCTCTAAATGCACTTCTATAAAATCAATATCGGATAAGCTTGAAGTGACCTATAAAGGCAGTAATCAAGTAAAAGAAATTAGGATCAATATGCTTATATATAAATATGAAATATTTAAGATTGAAGAAAACGAAAAGATAGAGCTTATATTTGAAAAGCTCTTAACCATCGTTAATGATCTTCATACATTAGGAGGAATCATTACCGATGAAAAACTAGTGATGGAAATCTTCATAATTTTTCTAAAATCATGGCAATCTAAAGTAGATTCCATACAAGAAGGAAATAATCTCTCTACTGTTACATATGATGAGTTAAGAGGAAAATTCTTAACATATAAAAAAATATACATGAGAGAATATCAAGAAAAGAAAAAAATGATAGCATTTAAAATATCCTCACAAAACGATAAGGGAAAGGATGATCTTGATGAAAAAATAAAAAACAAGAAAATCAGTTAGCCTTTTTAGTAAAAAAAATTTTTAGAATATATAAAAAAATGATAATTTTAAGCCTAGATCTCTTCAAAAAAGAGAATAAAATAAAGAATCAAGCAACCAATCTTTGGTTTGCTTTGAATTTAAAAAGTCAATACATAAGAAAAGTGAGTGTCCAAAATTAAAGAAAGCCTCCAAAGAAGACAACCAAGAAGAAAGCTATGATAATAACATGGGATGATGAAGATATAACCTCCAAAGAAGAAGTTAAAGATAAAAAAGAAGAAGTAGATGATATTGTCAACTACAGCTTTATGACTAGAAGTGAAGAAGATAATGAGGTAATTGATGATGAACTTGAATCTCTTTCATCCTATAATGAATTGATGGAAGATTTTTATAAAGTTTTAACTAAATATTTTTCTTTGAAAAAACAAAACAAAGCTTTAATAAGAAAGAACCATTGTCTTAAAAAGGAAAAATATTTTTCAAACCTTTTAAAACTAAAAAATAAATTTTAACAAATGATTTGAAAACTTTGAAAAATGAAAATGAAGCTTTTAAAAAGGAAAAATAAGTTTTAGAAAATAATCTTAAATTTCTAACAAAATCAGCTGAAAAGTTAGAAAAAGAAAATCAAAACTTATTAAAAGAAAAAGACCTTTCAAACAAAGAAAAACAAGTTTCAGAAAATGATTTTAAAGTTTTGAAAGTAGCAAATCATAAAATAAAATCTAAGTTAAAGCACAAATCTTTAAACTTGAAAAAATAAAATATTTTTTAAAAAGAAAAATAAATACTCTAACAAATGATCTTACAAAGTTTGTTAATGGAAAAAATAATTTCAATACTTTTTTAGGAATTTAAAAATATTCTTTCAAAAAAGAAGGATTAGGATATTTTCACTCACACTATATTAAATATTATAAAAATATTTTTGTGAAAGCCTCTTATTCATCAAGTTCATATGTGACCTGCAGTTATTATAGATATAAAGGTGATATTACTACCTTTTGTCATTTAAGAAAAATAATGTCTTCAAAGAAAAATCAATATTAGATGCTCAATAAACAAAATGATAAAAAGGCATCAACTAACCTCCAATGACCCAAAAAGATTAGGATACTTAAGAAAAATCAATATTTTTGTTATAGGTGTGTCTTAAATCCACGATTAAAAAGGATGATTAGTTTCTAAATAGATGCTCAAAACACATGACCGAAGATTGAAGTAAGTTTTTATTACTCAAAACCATAAATAGCGAATTTATCACACTTGAAGAAAACACCAAATGCAAAATCATTGATATAGGTAAGATAGGTATAGGTCTTACCTCCATTGACAATGTTAGTTTGGTTGATGGCTTTAAGCATAATCTTCTAAGCATTAGCCAACTTTATGATAAAGGTAATAAAGTAATTTTTAAATTATCACATTATTTTATTCAACATAAAAAGAAAAATAAAATTTATTTTATTGAAAAAAGAATTGATAATATCTATGTTTCAAATATGTAAGAAATTTCTTCAAACTCTTTAAAATGTCTTGCGTCAACAAGTAATGAAAGTTAGCTATAGCATGGATGACTTGGTCATGTTAACATGTGTCTTTTTTCAAATCTTTTAAAGAAAGGCTTAGTAATAGGTCAATCTAAAAATGTGGTTTCAATTTCTAGACAACTAGAGTTCTTATATGTAGATTTATTTAGTCCTACCAAAATAATGAGCCTCGGAAGAAAAAGGTATGGTTTGATAATTGTTGATGATTTCTCTAGATTTACTTAGGTATATTTTCTTACACATAAAGATGATACTTTTGAAAATTTTGAAAAATTTTGTAAAAAAGTTTAAAATGAAAAAGACATTTGTATTACAAACATTAAAGGTGACCATAGTAGTGAATTTGAGAATCAAAAGTTTGAAAATTTTTGTGATGAAAATGGTATTGGTCATAACTTTTTTTGTCCTAGAACTGTTTAACAAAATGGGGTAGTGGAGAGAAAAAATAGGACATTATAAGATATGGCTAGAACCATGCTTTGTGAAAATAACTTACTAAAATATTTTTAGGCTGAAGCTATTAATACATCATATTATATTTCAAATAAATGTTTCATAAGACCTATTTTAATAAAAAATCCCTATGAGTTATGGATGGGTAGAAAACCTAATATTAGTTATTTCCATACTTTTAGATGCAAATATTTCATTTTAAATAATAGAAAAGATAATCTTGCAAAATTTGACTCAAGAAGTGATGAAGAAATTTTTAGAGGATATTCTAATATGAGTAAAGCTTATAGAATATATAATAAAAGAACCTTTACTAATGCATATTTCTTAAGAAAGCAAGCTAATGATAAAGGCCAAATAATCTTAAAAGAGAAAGAATCCAAAAAATAAACCAAAATATTTAGAGAAAACTAATCTGAGACTCATTTTCCATAAGAGCAAGGAGACTGGTATATCGAGTAGAATGCTGAAAATGAACAGAATATTGTTTTTAATACTATAAATTGTGAATGAAGACAAAAAAAAAGAAAAGATAATGGAATAGAATAAATATTCTATAATTATTCTTTGTATATAAAAATAATGTATGAATAAAATGGAGAACAAACAATTAATGATAATAATATTCTTAACAAAAAATATTATTTTATTTAAAAATATAATTTCAACACCACATAAATAATACCACTTATTTTTTTAAACTAAGCATCAAATAAGATCTTTAGGCATAATCTTAATATTTCTTTGCATGAGATGGACCACAAATTATTAATATTACTTTATTTTCACATTATTGAAACATATATCTAAGGGAAAAAAAAGTTGCATTCACTACCTTTTCTTTAACTATACATTACATAATTCATGAATTTTATTTAAAATGGCTCATAATTATTGGTTCGTTCTATACATTTAAAATTATATTGTCTATTTTTATAAATTTATTTAAATCTCTAAAACCAGTTCAACTTAAATGTATAAATAAATCTTACACCACCACTTACTCATACATTATTTTGTTTTTAAAAAATTCTTAATTTTTTTACTTGTCAAAATTTTTATTTGCATTTAGTTTTAATAATATAACCCCCTTATACTTATTAATAATATAAAAAACTAGTTTTTAACTTGACCTATACATAGATTTGCACTAATTGTAAATATGTAATTTTTATATAATTAGTAAAAAATTTATTTTATAAATATAAAAATTTAATTTAATGAAATGGATATATTTTAAATTCACTTTGATATGCATTGAAATTTAATACATTGAAGTGATAAAAAAAAGATACACTACAAAAGTGATAAAAGAAAGATACAATATTGTAGTATTAAATAACTTTCAATGTTCATATTTTATGTTATTATTGTATTATCCAATCAATTCTATCCTATTAATGACCTTGTTGTAGCATATGATACATTTTTTTGTAAAATATTGATCAATAAAATGCTTTTTGCAATTCTAGCTCTTGTATGTCCCTTATTCAAGGAATTGTGTACCCAATCCCAATATCAATATTGCTACATATTTTGAACAAAAATACACTACTTTTTATCTGGGAACATTTATTTGGTATATTTTTGTTTATTAATATAATAGGAAAAATTTTATTCATTAACATTATAATATAATTCTTGTTTAATATGCAATAAAGTAATATAAAAACGCCAACATCTACTATAATAATCAAATTGAACTATGATTCATAAATAAAGAGTACAATAAGTTGTAAGAGTTGCCATTTATTTAGTTTCCATTTTTGTTTAGTTAAGAATTTAAAACCGTGCCTTTATTCATCATGAAGTAATATGCATCTTGAAAAATTATAAGTTACAAATTCAGATGTATTATTATAAATTAAATTTCAATATTTTTATTATATTTTTTATAATATAAATCTAATTTAAAATTTATTTGTATAAATGACTTTCAATTCAGATTGAAGTTAATTTCTAACTTATGCAACGCGTGGTCTTATAAACTAGTATGATAAACATGAAAATGTTGAAGTAGTTGGTTACGAAACTATCAATAGAACGTATAATAGAAAAAAGATATATTGGCTACTTTCCTGGCAAAAATCTAGCTTACCAAATCCAAGATACATGCACGAATGAAGTGAAAATAATGCTAATAAATCCAAGATCTATAATGCATACGTTAAGCTTGATACTTTAATTTATATGATGCTTTAATTTATTGTCATAATTGATATAAAGGGTATCTAATTTCTTATCATTTGAGCACAATTGACAGTATTTTCAAAAACAAAATAAACATCAACTTTAAATGCAAATTACAAATTCTTCTGAATGACAAGTACGTGAACGAAACAAAATTTGTTCCTAATCATTCAAATTTTGATATCCCATATTTACGCTATCTATTCAAATTGTATAAATACACTTGATTTGGTCCCCTTTTTTTTTTTTTGGCATTGAATGATTTTTTAGTTGTAAAAAAATTCCTGCAATGCCAATTTTATATCACTCAAAGGTAAGGGAGAATATTGCAAATGAAGCATTAATACTAACCATTTATTTGGCATAACTAAAAATAAAATTTTATTACATTTCCAAATAAATTTTTTAAAATGGTATTTAACTTTAAGTGCAAAAAAGATTTCATTTTATTTTATTTATAATTTCTATTTTAATTATATATATCATTATGAAAATCTTCAAATTTAGTAAAGATTTTATTGGAATTCACTTCATTTGACTTAAAATACATATTATATAAAAAATTTACCCTCTTTCTAACGTTGTATTTATCACAATACCATCAAAATTTATTTTTTAATTGAATTGCATGCATTTTTCAATATATTCTAAAAAAATAATTCATTTATAAATGAATTGAAATTATTATTTTTGACAAAACTTTCAAAAATAGAATTTATTTGTAAATTATTTGAAATCATTTCTATTTAAATAAAATGAAACCAATCTTATGAAAGTTACATGTTAAACAAACTCTAAGTGTCACAACTTACCTAGTTGTGATTGGCATAGATCCCATCACTAGCAACCACAAGCCAATCTAAATTTAATTTAGTATCATCACACAATAACGAAAACGTTGATTATGGTTAATTACTTTTTTTCATTATCAAAAGAATATTTACATAAGACTATATGATTGAGTATTTAAATTTAATACAAACTATCATTAATTTCTATAATTCTTCTAGACTAGCTTCCTGGCTGCGCATATCGTGTCTTTACTCTTGAATTATTGGTGGTGGTTGTAAACTTTTGACCTAAGTATTTATAAACATTTATGAAGAAAATAGTGAGAATTAAATTCTTGATAAGCAAACAATTTACTTAATTAAAGCAATAATAATTAAGCTACAATTATACTTCATATCAACAATTTTTATCACTTATTATTTCTATAACTTTAGACTTAACATATTCTCAAGCAAAAATCATAAAGTTCCTAGTTTATAAAATTAGATGAATAGGTGGATTTTTCCCATATCTTAGATTGAAGGGAAATCGAGGAGATTAAATGGAAAGTTATGGAAATGAGTTGATTGCTCTACTCCCCCCCCCCCCAACAATTAAAGTTATGGAAATGAGCTAATTACTCAAATTGAAGGAAAATGGAGGAGATTAAATGGAAAGTTATGGGAATAAGCTGATTACTCTATTCCCTACAACAACCAAAATTAAATCTCAAATTCTTAATTCTTTCTATCATCACTTTCCATAAGAAATTCAGAATGAAATTCCATGTTTGAGGACTTTACCTTGTTTTGATGAAAGTATGAATTGAGATTCCTCAGGAATTGCTCAAGAAAATGCTAGAGAGTAAAGAAATGAAGTTTAGAGCTTGAGAAGAAGTGGTCGAGTGTTTCATCCAAAAATGGAAGCAAGAGAATCATTTAGGGCTTATTGTTGATGGGAACAATTTAGCTTTGAAATTTATATGGGCGATTTGGAAAATTAGTTATTCTAAATCTTCTCCAAATATTTTATTTCAATTTTAATTGCACACAATGCTTAACTAATTTAATTATATTTATTTTCAAATTAAAATTCTTTTTTTATAATTAAATACCTACCATTAACTTTTTCACGTCATTTTTCTAATTACTAATTCACATACAAATTTACTAATTAAATAATTAGAATGAAATTTTATTGTTTTAGGGATTGTAACACTTAGGGAATGAATTTTATACAACTTTAATGTAGGAATTTTATATTGTCAACTAATTATATTGTGAAACTTTATCGAATTTTTCCACATAAGAAAATAGTGATGTTCTTTATTTAAGGTAAGAAATTAATTAATTAAAAATAAATTATAAAAATTTTAAAGTAAAATGAAAATAGGTCTATGGCTTTTGCAGTCTTCATTTGTCACTTTATACCGGTCATTCTTTTATTCAGCCAAACTGCATATGGATCATAAGACTTGTACAACATATCAAAGTATCCTTTGTCTCATGAATATTTTCTCCTTAAATTATTTAACTTCGCCGCTAGATTTCATTTTTCTTTTTAATAGGAATTCAAAGCTTCATAGGTTGCGAATATAGGCAATTTGTTAAGAATTTTCAACCATCTAGCCATAAAACAATAAACAAAGGATTAGTGGATGAAACACATCCCCAACATTATAACCAACACAGCAGAAGTCAAAGAAGAATGATGACAAATAGATTAAAAAAAAATGAAATTGAAAATAGAGATAGAATGATGAAGAAGCAGCGTGGTAGTGATGCGTAAAAACCAATAAGCCTAAATCCTTTTTCTTTTTACTTTGAATTTTTTTATAATTTATTTTTATTTAATTAGTTTTTAATTTTAGTTAAATATTATTCTATGTGAAAAAATAAATTGTTACAATATAAATAATCAATGGTGTAAATCTCATGTTCACTAATAGTGGATGGAATTTATTTCATAATATTAATATTAATATTATTAATATTAGGGCAGAAATTGATAAGTATTGTACTATTTTCTTTAAATACATTTTTTATCATCCTAAAACATAAATTAATCACATTTGATTCTCCATAAATCATTATTTAATTTTAGTCCATCTAATATACAAAATAAATTAATTTTGATCCACTTAGCATATTTCCATCTATTTCTAGGCAAACTTATCCACATCAGCAAACATTAATCATTTTTTTTTCTTCCCAATTTTATTATCCTCTTCTTTCCAACTTTTGCATGGCAGAAACATAGCTCCCAAGAAGTAATCTTTGGGAGTGCTTAACAGATCGGGCCGAGCCAAAATCCGTTTAGGCTTGGTCCGTCTAAATTCGATCCGTTTAAACTCATTTTTAAACAAGCTTGTTTTGGTTTGTCCGGTCCATTTTGTTAGTCCGTGCAAATCGGTCCGCAGGTGTTCTTTTTTTTATTTTAATTTATATTTTATATTTTATTATTTATTATATTTTTATATTTATTAATTTTATTTTTATTATATTTAATTATTTTGAGTATTTGTATTTAATTTTTTTAATAGTTGAATTATGTTTTATATTAAATTATAATATAAAACTAATTAATAATATTTTTTTAATATAAATATTATTTAAATTATTAAATATAATTTTTTTTAAAAAAAGGGTTAGTTTGTTTAAGCCCGCAAATCGAACCGGTCCGTTTAGGACCGGTCCGCTTTAGTCCGCGGATCAAACGGATCAACTCATTTAAGCCCATTCAAAAATTGGCCTAATTTTTCTAGTCCAATATGTTGAAAGTTTATGGGTTGATTCGTTTGGCCCACCGACTTTTGACTCATTAAGCACCCCTAGCAATATTTCATATTTGAGTTTAAAAAACAAACAAATCTTAGAAGTTAAAACAACCTTCCTAAGCAGTCATTTCTGGATTTTATAACAAAACAATAAAGAATAGGTTTGGAAGATTTAATACCTCTTGAACAGGGCCATCGTCGCTTTTATCGAATAAATGTAACCAGGAAACAATGTCCGCGTTGTTCATTTCTTTATTTTGTCAAATTTTTTATCCCTCATTGCCCTTAGCAAGATGATGATGAGGTAAGAGTCATTCGATTCAAGCAAAAAGTAAGTTCTTGTAGAAGGTTGAATTTCTTATGAAGTAAATTTTTTCATTAATTTTTCAAGAAGTGCTTAAAATTATTTATTTGATACAAAAGGAATGACATTTCTCAAGAATTAATTTCCTATATTTTGATTCATTCAATTCTAAACTTTTTAAAAAATATTATCAAAATAATTAATATGCTTTTTAAAATTATAATGTAAAAATAAAAAATATCAAAAGATATTAATTGTCTCCTTTTTTAGATATTATATTTCTAATCTCTTATTTCATCATAATATTTCTAAATTAGTGATTTTTTATTTTTAATCTATTACAAAAAGTACAATAGTTTTATGCAAAAAAATTAAATTATTTTTCATATATATATATATATATATATATATATATATATATATATATATATATATCTTAAATTAATAAAGAGAAATATTCATTAAATAATTAATTCTATCAAATTTAGATAAAATAGATAAAAATATATAATTTTTATTTTTATAATTAAATATTAAAATAATATATAATAAATATAAAATAGTATATATATGCAATGTCATAACCCTCTTAACCTTAACTAACATAAATCCTATTCCTAGCAAGGGTGGATAAATTTCGATTTTGATCAGTTTCAATTTGTAAATTAATTAATTAATTTAAATTAATTATTTTCTTAAATATACCATAATCGATTGAAATCATTATTCAAATCGTTATTAATCAAATTAATCGGTTATAAATGGTTAAAAATGATTTAAAATAGTTAATTATTTCAATTTTTTTCTAGCATGTAGGAAAGTTTATAGGTCTCCTATCCCTTCATATTTCAAATAAAATATAGAAAAATGAATAATTTAGAATAAATTTTTTCTAATTTCTATATCTCAACACCTATATTTTATTTGAAATTTGGTGAGATAGGTTTAGATTTGGATAAGTATTAAGTTTATTTTTTTTAAGATGGACATATTTAAGAGCAATATTTTAAGATTGAAAAATTGCTTGTAAAGGCTGAGGAAATGAATAAATAATAGATGGCCTTAAAACGCACCGTATAAAGCAAATTCTTAAACTCTACAATAATTTGGTAGGTTATGGTTTAATATAGGTGAAAAAATTTTAAACTCGTAACTGACCAAAAAAAGGTAAAAGCAAATAAAAATTATTCGAATCTAACTATTTATTATAATCAACCAATTTAAACCGATCAAATGTAAAATGGTTCGGTTGGTTTAAATTGGTTTATGACATTTTGCCTGCCCCTAATTCCTAGTATTTACAAATTTATCTAAACTTAATTTGGTATCATGCATAATGATTATTAAGCTTATTATAGTTAATTACTTCATTCATTGTTGAAAGAGTATCTACATAAAGTTATAAGGTTAAGTTTTCAAAATTTATATAGATTACTACTATTGATTCCCATGATTCCTCTAACCTAACTTCCTATCTAATTTCTATAGCTGCTCACAACGTAACTCTACTTCTAAATTGTTAGTGGTGGTTGAGGAGCTTTAACTTGAACATTTGAAAATATTTAAGGAAGAATAATGAGTTTTAAAAACCTAATAAGAAAATAATTTACTCAACTATTATAGTAAAAGTTATGCTTCAATTTACATTTCATATTACATGGAAACAATAACAAATGGTAATAATCAATAATAGACTAACCACCTTATACTACTCAATATTTATCAATCACAATCCTAACTTTATCCCTGCCACACTCATCAGCCATAACAAATGATTTAGATCCAAAATCCATATATGAAGATTTCATTACATTAATATTCATCTTATTCAATGCCTACCCATACTTAAGGAATAGTCTTAACTTTAACAGAAAGTGATATAAGATAGTCATGTGTCCTATTAAAAGGTAATGATTTATGACAAGATGTTTATTAATCAATTTTACAACTAAATTTATAATAGAAAGCCATGTAACATTGATTAAAGTGTTAAAATACAAAGTAAGCATGGGTGTCAATTGAGTAATAAGATTTCTTCAATACTAGACCTCTAGAATCAATTGCACATGTATGAACATTTCTAGGTGTTATGAACTAATTGTATAATTAATTCACAGTGAGAGCTTTTGGTTCTTAACTTCAAAAATTAATTGCACAATCAGTTCTTATGTGAACATATTCTAAGAACACTATGAATCGATTGTGCAATTGTTCATATAAGAATATTTGCTAGGAACAAAGTAAATTTATTTTACAATTAATTCTCTTGCCTTAAATTTGCTTTTGGATGCCGAGAATTGATTACACAATTAATTCTCTCTTGCAAATTTTCACTTTTCATGAAATTTTCATCATTTATACAACCACAATGCTACCCAGCCATATATATTGCATCAAAATTTTAGTATAATTATCAATTCATGAATTTTACCATTTCGTATCATAATTTAATATCATTTATTACTTTTACTACATTAAACTTCAACTACATTAAATCAACACATCCTAAATAAAATAACATAAAAGCATAATTTGTATAATTAATTGAGTAAATAGATTCTCTACTTACCTCAAATTTAAAAGAAATGAAGGAGATGGGAAGAACGAAAACATAAGACGTGTTGACTTAGACACACAAATACCAAAGTTAAGTCAAAATCTCTAATCCACCTTCCTACCACGGAGACCCACAAAGAAATTAAATTAATAGTTAATTCTAGAAGAGATTACTTTTCTTTAGTGAAGGTATGAGTGAGAATTTCCTTGAGACGGGATAAATAGAGGCACAAATTTGGCTGAAGTGTTGATTGAAGCTTGAGAAGAGGAGGGTTCTGATGATCTTCAGTGGAAAATGGTAAAGGAAGTGGCCTTTGGTGGCTTTAATCCCGCTAGGGGTACTTTGGATATTTTTAAAGTTTGTAAGGGTAATTTGAGAAATTAATCATTTTAAATTTCCTTCAAGCATCCTAATTCCATTCTAATTTTACATAACTATACAATTAATTTGGTTCTTTCATTCCACATTAAAATACATTTTCTATAATTAAATATATGTTTTAATCATTTTCAGAACTTTCATAATTAACTGTACGTTTACTGAATTACCAATTATATAAATAAAATACTTGTTTTCATAATTTTAGTGGTGTAACATGCAATAACTATAATTAAATTATATTTATAATTAAATTTATAATAGAACAATATTTATAATTTATATTTTTGATATAATATTTAATATATTTTATATAATTTCATATAATACACATTCTATTTACTATATAATTAATAATTATACTTAAATAATTATATTTATATTTTTATAATTAATAAATTATATGTATTATAATTTTCAAATAATAAGGGTAGAATATTAAAGTAATCATTAATTAAATTAATGATAATTTTGTATTTTTATTTATGAAAAATATGAGAAGTTCTGCTTATTAAGAAAATGTCGATAACCTACTTTCTATAATTTTTGAGAAGTAAAATATCCTCTCCTCTTTTATTAGTTAATAATCAGATAAACCATTGGGGAATTTCTATATTTTTTTTATATTATTTTCGCAAACCAAACAAACTGGGAAATGGATCGAGCTGCTGGTGTGGCCCATGTGCATGCCGGGCCTAATGACGAGAGTAAAGAAGTTTCAGGAATGATGTTGGAGGGAGGGCACCACCGTGGAAAAATGCTAGTTGCTACAGTGGAAAAGTTAGCCAAGTAATGAACTCCATTTGAAAGTTAACGGAAGGGACCTGATTTGGTCGCATTACCAAAGGGATCAAAGTTATTTAAAAGTTTGAGGAGGGACCAAATGTGTGCAATGTATAAATTAAGGGGACTAAAAATATATTTAAACTTATTATTTTTCCAATCTAATTACCTTTTTACTTTTTTTTTAATTCTACGGGACAGCAACTTGAGAAAAATAAATGAAAGGAATTTAAAAATAACACAAGTGGTATTGGTTGATAAAATAAAAAAAATAATATAATCAGACATTTTGAAATTACTAGAGTTTCCAGCCGTTGCATGGATATTCATTTTTTCAATTAGTAATACAAAAATAATAAATAAAAAAAATTATAAAAATATTAAAATTCCATTTTTTATGGTTATTTTATAATTATATTATCAAATTTATAAACAATGTATTTATAAAATATAATATAAAAATTAAAAATAAAATATATGATTAGATAATTCAAACAAATTAATTTTTTTACTTATTTAAAAAGAAAATATTTTGTGTCATGTTCATAAAATTTAATGATAGTAATGTGTAAATTATAAATAATATAAGTGGAAAAAAAAAGAAAAGAAGAATAATGCAATGGAATAGAAACATTATTTAAGTCATAAAGTTTTGACAAAATTTCAGTTGCTACATGTTTAATTTAAAATATAATATTTGAAAATTGATATTAAAAAATATATTTATAAATTTTAAATAAATGAATTTGATGTTTATTTTCTTAAAAATTTATTAAAAATATAATACATAAATATATAATTCAAAATTCAATTAATATTTTCTAATTATAAATTTAAATTTGTAAAATATTTTTTAATTCAATTAAATATATCACATTATATTTGCACTATTAATATTAATATCTAAGTTAAAATCAATAGTGATGGACATGAAAGAAGAAAACAAAGGAAAAAATACAAAGAAATAAATTAAAAAGAAGAGAAATAATAAGTGAGTTAAAAAAGAATATGTAATTAAACAATTCAATTAAATTAAATTTTAAGCATATTTTATAAAAGTAATAGAATATATCATGTTGTAAATGCATTTTTTTGCAATATTAGTGTTTAAGCCATAACAATAGAAATGAAAATTAAAAAGAAAAGAAGAAAATTATGAAATAGAGCAAGTAGAAAAAAGACAACATAAATTTATTATTAAGCAGTGTAAAAGTTAAAAATCAATTATATATTTAAATTATTTTATTTAATTAAATTTTGATTTATATAAATATTATTTTAATAAGTATAAAATATATTATTAACATCTATACTATTCAATAATATTGGCTTTATATTATAAAAATTAAAAGTGAATATAAAAAAAACTGTAATAAACTAAATGAAAAGAAGTGAAATAATACATGAATTATAAAACCTTAACAAAGTTTTAATTGATGTATATTTAATTTAAAATATAGTACTTAAAATTAATATTAAAAATATTGATAAAATTTAAATAAAATTACAATATAATAAATATGTAATTAATTAATTATTTCAATCAATATTTTCTACATTATATTAATTTTAAGAATATTTTTATAACAAAATTTAAGGTGCTATATCTATAATTTTTTAACATTAGTGTCTAAATTGTAAAAAATAGCAATAGAATGGAAAAAAAAGGAAAAAAAACTACAATGAAACAAATAAAAGAAATAGAAACAATGGATGAACTACAAATTAATATCAGAGATAAAAATAAAATACATACTTAAGTAATTTAATTAAATTAGATCTTTTAACTTATTTGAAATATTTTATAATAAAAATAAAATATATCATGTGTAACGTCTATTTCATAATTATGTCAACACCTAAATTATAAACAACATGAGTGAACATAGAAAAAGAAAAGAAGAAAAATATGTTACAAAGGAAATAAGAAGGAGAGAAATAATGGGTGAATTGTAAAGTTATATAAGAGAGTTAAAATATAATATTTTGTTAAATTATATTATTTAATTTATTTAAAATACTTTTATGAAAAAATGAAATATATACATACATTTTTTAGTGATATTAAGGTTTGATTTGAATCATAAATAATAGGAATACACATGAAAAATAAAAGGAAAAAGGGAAAAAAATTTGTATTAGAGCAAATAAAAAGAAAAGGATTAATAAGTGCATTCTAAACTAACATAAGAGCTAAAAATAAAATATATTGTTAAGTTATTTAACTAAAATGTTAAAAAAAACAATATATATATAATATTATATCTATACTACTTAGTGATATTAGTATTTAAATTATAAATATTATAAATGAATATAAAAAAAATGCAATAAAGTAGATAGTAAAATAATATGTGAGTTGTAAATCATTGTCTCAATTGATGTGCATTTAAATTTAATCATAAAACTTAAAAATTTAATATAAAAAACATTTACAAAATTTAAATAAATAAATAAAATTTATTTTAATTTGTATATATTTATTTAAATAGTAGAATTTATAATTAATTAAATCAATTAATATTTTCTTTATTCAAATTTAACATATTTAAAATATATTTATAGCAAATTAAATATATCATATTATATTTATATTATTTTTTATGTTATTGATCAAATTGTAAATAATAATAGTAGATATGAAAAATAAAAAAAATGCAATAGAGCAAAATAAAAAAATAAACAATATGTAAAATATAAAGTAATATAAGAATTAAAAATAGAATATGTTGTTAAATAATTCAATCAAATTAAATATTTTAATTTATCTAAATTATTTTTAATTTATCTAAATTATTTTTAAGTAAAAATAAAATATATACTTCTAAATTAATAAAATTTTGAATTATAAATAATATGAGTGTTTATGAAAAAAAAAACATGACATGAAACAAATAAAAAGAATAGCATAATACATATATTGTAAAGTAATATAAAAGTTAAAATAGAACAAGTTGATAAGTAATTTAATTAAATTAGAATTTTAACTTACTTAAAATATTTTTATGATTAAAATAAAGTCTAACATTTTATATAAAAATGGTTAAGTAATATTAGCATATGAGTTATAAATAATATGAATGAATATGAAAAAATAAATAAGATAAAAAAGATATAGTATGTATATAATTTAACGGAATAATAAATTGTTGGATTACAGATCTAGGTTGCCTAAAATGGATTCATAATCCAAATCATGATTTGGTTCATGAAATGTCTATAAATAGATAAAAGAAAGATAGTTAAAGGTTAGATAATAAAAAAGAAATAGAGGATCATTAGAACTTATTCCAAATTCTCTCTCTCTCTCTCTCTCTCTCTCTTTTTACTCTGAACAAAAGAGATTTAGGTTGTGAATAAATTAGTTTTCCATATAATTATCAATATGACTAGTAAAAATAAATATCGAATCTTAAATCTTCCACTGTAAACTTCTGATATTTTGACATGCATGAATTCGATTCATATCTATTGATATAACTAAAAGTATCAAAGCAAAATTGTTTATTTTTTGGTCTCTCCCAAATCTATATATATATATATATATATATATATATATATATATAAAATATTTGTTTACTACTTTATAAATATGATAGTATAGTCATTTTTGTTATTTTAAGTATGAATGCATGTCCCTGCTCTCCATTAATGTCTCAAGCAACATCATATACATTATATGTATTGAAATATCTTCAGTGTTTTTTGTCTTATAGTCTAAAATTTATGTTTTTACATATGATGGCTTACATGAGTATTGGCAATTTTATATTAACTAAAAAAAATAAAAATATGATGGTTGAATTCAAATTTACCAAAGAATAAAATTATGATATGCTAGCACCACAAAATATCGCTATTAGCTTACGAAACAGGTCACGGTTAAATAATATTGATAACTATAGTATGTTCGAATGCCATGAATACTAACTGGGCATATAATATACATGCATACATATATATATAATCATTCAAGTATGCTATTCTTTTTTGCAACCAAAATAAAAAAAGAGAGAGAGAGAAGGAAGTGGGTTGCAAAAATAAAAAATAATAATTAAAGGAACCATTTAATTTTTTTTACATTTCCGTGTGAAAAATTCAATTGAAAAATATTTTAAAAAACGGTAAAAAAAATCATTAAAAAATGGTTATATTGGTTGAATTCAAATAGAAATAGAAATATGATAGTTAAATTCAAATTTACCAAAGAATAAAATTATGCTATACTAGCACCACAAAATATCGCTATTAACCTATGAGACAGGTCACGATTAAATAATATTGATAATTGTAGTATGCTCAAGTGCCATAAACACTAACTAGGCATAATATATATATATATATATATATATATATATATATATATATATATATATATATATATATATATATATATATATATATATATATATATATATATATATATATAACCATTTAAGTATGCTATTCCTTTTTGCAACCAAAACAAAGAGAGAGAGAGAGATGTGGGTTCTAAAAACAAAAAAAAATAATTGAGGGAACCATTTATTTTTTTTTTACCTTTTTGTGCAAAAATTTAATTAAGAAACATTTAAAAAATGGTCGAAATGGTTAAAAAAACCATAAAAATGGTCAAAGAAAGAATCTTTAATCCTCTTAGGGATTTGAACCCTCGCCTATAGAGGTACGTATCCATGCCTTAGTCATTCATTCATTCTCTTTGGTGTGTTATAACCCTCCAATATTCTTTATGTACATACTGACACAATAAATAAAAAATAACAAAATTTTTTCTCCTCTTAAGGATTCAAACCTTCACCTATAAAGGTACCTGTTTACGCCTTAGCCACTTATCCATTCTCTCTAGCATGTTCTAGCCCTCCAATATTTTTTATATACCATATTGGCACAATAAATAAAAAATAGTAGAATTTTTTATACTATCATTTAGGCCTTTTTTTTATATTTATCACATCTTGAACTACTTTTCATAATTTTTTATAAGAATTTTATACATTATTTACATGATGTATAAATTTTTGGCAAAAGTTTTGTTGGACATTTTTTAAGCATAATTAATTTTTTAAAAAAATTTTATGAAAATTATTATCTTTAGTGATTTAACTAAATTTTTTTTTTGTATATGTTACAAAAAATTAATGATGAGATTCATATATACACCAAGAGTCATACAAACTCTAGCATAAAGACAAAAGTTAATAAGTTGATTGCCAAGCTTAAAAATAAAGAAAACTTTGTATATTTTGTAAATTATATCATCAAGTTTCATGAAAAAGTTTAAAACTTGATATGAGCTAGTATTTTAAAAATGAATTTGAATTTAAAGAAATTAAAGGCCTTACAAAAAGCCTTACATATGGATTACCGAAAGAATATATTAGATTTGTATAATAGAAAGGAAAAAGGGACATAAATAATATAATAATATTGTCCATTATTAGACTATCTAGATAGTCTAAATTATAGACATAACTTCACTATTTTCAAGTATAGTCAGTTAGATAGAAAATCTAATATCAAAGTCCAATTTCCCTAAGAGTTATATAATAGGTTTGTTAACTCTTTTTTATATAGAATCAAACATTTGAAAACATTGTAATTATTGTAAATTATATGTAGATGGTTGATATCTAATATTTTATACAATTTTTTATTTTTTCCATATTTGTGTATTATATTATTGAAATATGTTTCTATTTGTATAATTTTTAATTGAAATTGCATATATATAAATTCCTTCATTTAGTATAATTTACTTAATTAATTATTTTAGTATTAGTCTCACATTAGGAATTTAGATAATAATTGGAAATGTAGTAACCTTTTGATTATAAATCCTACATGTGATCCTAATATAATTAATTAAAGCTAAAATAAACATATAGACATGACAAGACATTAATTACATGCAATTCTATTTATATATAGAACTTTATGTCTCTTCATACACAATAGTTACTGCTTCCAAGAACATTATTGCCGAACTTAATAAGAGTGAACAACTAAATAGTGACAATTACAAAATTTAGAGCATAAAAATTCAATGTGTTGGAAGAGCAAGAAGCTCTAAAAGCACTCAATATTATCTTGGAAAAGCTTGAGGCAAGAGACATGGCCCAACGCAAGTGAGACTAAGAGGCTTATAGAGCCTTGAAAAAGACAAATTCTCTTGCTCTCATTACATTGCTAAGTAACATGGAGAATGACATCATGCGAGAATTTAGGAATTACAACTTAGCTAAGGACATATGGTTCGCTTTGAAAAATAAGTTTGGTGGAACATTTATGACTAAACTAAGATCTCTTATGATTAAATTTGACACTTACAAATACAAATCTGCATATTCAATGAAAAAATATTTACAACAAATGTCAAATATGTTCAATGAAATAAAGGATGTGGGTCATGTGTTGACTAATGAACAATAGGTCTAAGCTATAATTCACTCTTTGCCTCATTCTTAAGAGTATATAAAGAAGCATCTAATCTATAATGAAAATATATGAATGATGGATGATATTGTGGACCACTTTGAGTTGGAAGAAGAAAGGTTTAAGGCTACTAAGTCTAATATAAATGTGTATATGGCTTCATCTAACTTAAGAAGAGTTTTTGGGTGAAAGCACAAACATTAAGGTGGGCCCTAGGATGCAAGAAATAAGGTGGCTCATTTCAATAAGAAATTAACAAGAAAAAGGAAAGGCCAAGGTCAAGTGTCTTAATTATAATAAGAAAAAGCATTTTACTTCTAACTGCGCTAAACCTAAGAAGGTATTAAGCTATACTTAAGTTAATGAACTTTGTATAGCTAGTTTTATTTTTCTAATAAATTCCCATCCTTTGTGGATTGTAAACTCAAAGGCAATGGATCATGTAGCAAAGGATCGAGATATCTTTATGGAATTTTGGTGAATATCACATGAAGCAAAATAGATCTATATAGGAAATAATGTACAAGTTGCAATTCAAAGAATAGGTATGTGCAAGTTAGTCTTGCGAGGCAGCTAAATTCTACTTTTGAATAATATTTTATATGCATATTAGATTTACCAAAATTTAATCTCTGTATTAGTTTTGTCAAAACTCAATTTTAATTTGTATCTTACTAATGATAATATTGTATAATCCTTATGAGCAACTCATTATGGATCTGGTTATATAATAAATGATTTTATTATTATGGATACTAATCATTATAAATGTAATCTTAGTCTATGTTTATATCCATAATTCTAAAATTAATGCAAATGTTTGGCATGCTCAACTCGTTTATATGGGTTAACATTGAATGGATAAGTTAATCGAAGAAACGCTATTGCCTAGTTATAACAAAGTAAATCTATTTACTTATGCGCAATGCCTAGCTAGCAAAAGTACTAGAAAACCATTTAGAAGAGGAACTAGAGCTAATTTTCCTTTGTAATTAGTCTATTTTGACATATGTGGTCTAATAAATGTAAGAGCCAAGCATGGAGCTTTCTATTTCATCATATTCATATATGACTTCACTTAATTTGGTATTGTCTATTTGATAACACACAAATCTAAAGCATTGAGTTACTTCAAAGCTATATGAGCTTAGTTGAAAATTAATTAGATGGCAAAACAAAAGCATTGTGAACCAATTATGGTGGTGAGTATTTATCTTATCAATTCAAAAAATTATATGATGAAAAAGGGATCCAATATCAATTGATGAATTCATGCACTCCTTAATTAAATGGTATTGCAAAGAGATGAAATTGAATGCTTTTGAAAATTGTTAGGTCTATAATGGTATAAGCAAATTTGCCTATCACTTATTAGGGTGATGCATTCTTAATTGCCATATTTATCTTCAACTGTGTGCCTAACAAACAATTCCTACTATGCCATATGAGTTATGGACAAAGCGCAAACCTAACCTAAGTATTTTACAACCTTGGGAATATGCAGCCTATGTTCTAAATACCTTATAGCCATATTGCAAATTAGAGCTCGAGGAAAGAAATGTATCTTTATCAGATACTTAGAACACTTAAAAAGTTATGTGTTCATTGGTAAACATGACAGTAAGAGTCTCATAGAATTTAAACATGTGATGTCACATTCTTAGAAAATGATTTTGCTAAACAAATAAATATAAATAAGGACTTATTGTTATATGATACTATGGATACAAGTGCTCAAGACTTACTTTGGAGAATTTTGGAGAATATGTTTCCAATTCTAAGTGCAAATAATAGTGATCTTGATCAGTATAGGAGTAATCTAAATAGGAATACTTAAACAATTAATAATCTTAGTCTGAGTAGGAGCAATTTGAGTGCCTTTGAGAAATACGTTTCTCCAGAGCCTCAATTATGAGTAGTAGTAGAAAAGGCATTCCTCATCATCGTTTCAAAATTAAAGGTGGTGAAACTTTTATGACCATTACATAAGATGAAGATGGGTAAAGAAATATTACAGAGGCTCTCTCTACCTTACTAAGTGTTGGACAAAAGCAATGAAGGAAGAGATAAACTCTATAAGATCAAATCAAGTTTAGGAACTTGGTGATCTTCTAAACATATATAAGGCCATTGGAAAGAAATGGGTTCTTAAAATCAAGTGCAAAGCTGATGGCATTGTTGAAAGATGCAAGGGTAGACTAGTAGTAAAAAGCTACACATAACTAGAAGGAATAGATTATGAAGAAATCTTTTCACCTATTGTTAGATTCACCTCAATCGATTTATACTAGTTATAGTTGCTAGTATAGATCTTGAATTACATCAAATGAATGTAAAAACTACATTTCTCAATGAAGATTTGGAAAAGGAAATCGACATGCAATAGCTTATAGGTTTTATCAAAGAAGGCTAAGAAAATAAAATTTGTAGACTTTAAAGTCTATATATACCTTGAAGGAGTCTTCAAAATAATGGTATATTCACTTTCACAATATGATTATGTCAAATAATTTTATCATGATTGATGAAGATCATTACGTATATATAAAAAAGTTTAAAAACAAGTTTTTAATTTTATCGTTATATGTTAATGATATACTTATAGTTGAAAATAGTAAAGAGTATGTCAACAAAATTAAAGGATAGTTGTATTTAATTTTGAAATGAAAGATATGGGTGAAGCTACATATATTCTTGGAGTTAAGATTTCAAGAAATTGTTTAAAGAAATTATTATTTCTTTTACAAGAGCATTATATGAACAAAATTCTTAAACAATCCTAAATGCAACATTACAAACCCATAGACACTCCTATTGCTAAAGGTGAAAGTCTAAGCCAAAGGATGTGTCCTAAGACTCCATAAAAAGAAATGTACATGAGAAAGTTCCTTATACAAATGCAATTAGAAGTTTAATGTATACAATGATGTGTACAAGATCAAATATCTATTTTGCTATTAGCATGGTAAATCAATATCAGTCCAACCTAGATCTAGCACATTGAAAAGTAGTTAAAAGAATACTAAGGCATCTAAAAGGTACTGCTAACTATTCATTATGTTATGAAGGAAATTATCTGCAATTAAAAGGTTGCAGTGATGCTAATTAGGGAGGAGACTTAGATGAAAGGAAGTCTACCTCTGGGTACATCTTCTTACAAAATAATGGCATCGTATCTTAAAGTAGTAAGAAGCAATCATGTATAGCCTTATCCATAATGAAAGCTAAATTTGTAGCTTTTTTAGTAATAGTACAAGAAGCAATGTAGCTCAAAAACTTTTTAGATCATTTAGATGTAAATGCTATCATTGCTAATCCAATGTTAGTAAACTATGATAACTAAGTAGCAATAGCATATACAAACGACCCTGAATATCATTGAAAAGCCAAGCATATAGATATAAAATACAACTTTATGAGAGATACGATTGCACCTTAAAAAGTGAACATGAAATGCATTTCTATGTGTAAGATGGTAACAGATGCCATGACTAAGCCTATTCCTTGAGATGTATTCGTAGAACATGTGAAATCTAAAGGATTGCATAAATGTTGATATAATTATTGTAATTTTTCCCAATAATATTTATAGAATATTAATGTCTAAATAATAAATGTATTTATTATAAGCCTACATATATAGATGTATGAATATTTCTTGGAACATTCTTGAGTTATTAAAAAGTACATCGAACAAATAGAAAATTAGCCCTCTCACATTGGTAATCACCTCTCATCAATTTTTGTAATTGATAAGAGATGAGATAATTTTCAGCTTCTTATCTAAGTGATAATCAAAAGCCGAGCTTAAAAATATGAATGTCACCTTGTTAACTAACAAGATGAGATCATATGTAAGACCATAAGTAAATTAATGAGGAATTCACTTCATTTATCTATATTGCCAAATATGAGTTCTAATATAAATGAGAAAGAGTTGATTGTTGAACTCTAGTTAGACATTGAGTATGTTTGAACCATTATCTATATGGTATTAATATATAAAGACATATGCTCTATGGGAAAAGGAAAGAATACCGTAACATATATTTCATACCACATGTACAAACTGTGACCAATATAGGTGATCAAAGTTTAGATCTTAGTTTTGATGTGTGAAACCTTTAAGGGAATAATGACCTCATATTTCTATGCTTATAACTCTATTTTATTTCTTGAGATTTAAATTTAATGATTGCTATTTTAGAATGTTACAAAAAGACTATGAGAGATTAAGTCTAGCAGGACATTATTAGAAAAGCAAATTAAATTAAAGTCGAGAAATTTGAGAAAAAAGGAAGATAGTTAAATGTATCACTTTGTGTTTGTATTCACTAGTATACTAGTTATAGTGCATCTATTATTGTGAATACAATATCTAATGCATATGATGTATATGAATGAGATCATTTGAGAAATTTAAATATGATAAAAATAACAATCTAGGGTACTTCATACTTAAACTTTACTCAAGATCTATTATTTATTGAGAAGCTATATATATTCTTAATAGATGTATAGTAAAGAGCTCTCAAAGTATACTGATCATATAGCCTATTTTTTGTATGATTTGTTATAGAGTATAAGAAAAAATGTTCTCTTATGTAATATTAAGAGAGTATATATCTCATTCTATGCAAGTAAAAAATGTTAGATCATGGATTAGAATTGTCCAAAATAGATCCATAACCCAATCAATGACCTGGTTCATGAAATATCTATAAATAAACAAAAGAAAGATAGTTAAAGGGTTAAATAACAAAAAAAAATGGATCATCAAAATCCATTCCAAATTTTTTCTCTCTCTTTCTCTTTGCTCTAAACAAAAAGAGATTTAAGCTATAAATAAATTACCTTTCCATGTGATCACCAATATAATCAATAAAAACAATGTGAGATCCTAAATGTTCCACTGTAAATTCTTAATATTCTAGTATGTATGAATTCGATTCAAATCTATTAATATAACTAAAATAGACTAAATAAAAAGAAAATAATGTAACGATTTAAAAGTAATAGAAATATAAAATGTAATTAAGTAAATTAAACTTTATCTTATTTAAAGTATCTTATAATAAAAATAAAATATATTATATTATAACTATATTATTCAATAGTATTAGCATTTGAATGTAATTAATAAAAGTGAATATAAAGGATTGTAATAAAGTAAATGAAAAAAAAATATGCATGTAATACAATGGAGTAATAATGTAAATAAAAAGAAGAAAAATCATATAAGAATTTAGTAGGAAGTGCAAATATAGGTCATAAAAAAATCAAATAAAATAGGAAAAAATGGGGGAAAAAAAGAACAAAAGGAAATGGGATAAAGTGTTTTGGCGGGAAAAAAATTAAGGGGAGTAACGCTTGTCCTAATGAAATAATTAAAAAAAGAAAAAGTAAAGTCTAATTTTCTTAATTTAACTAGCTTGTACACCTATGCATATATGCACAAGTGTCTATTTCCTTTTTCTAACATAAAAATATTAAATTTATATTTGTCATATTATGAAAAATATTAAATTTTAATTTATCATATCTACTTTATAATTATCTAAGTAAATATAATTAAATTAATAAAATTTTAACATGTGATATAAAAGTTAAAAATAAGATATATAGTGAATAATTTAATTAAATTCTATTTTTAAATTATTAAAAAATTTATAATAAAAATTTTGTGATATACTGATACTATTCAATGAAATTGGAGTTTAAGTTATAAATACATTTAATGAATGAAAAATAAATAAAAACATGCAACTAAAAAAATAAAAGAAATAAAAATAGTGAGTGATTAATAAAAAAAAATTAGTTGATTCATATTTGTAATAAAAATCCTTATATATTGTATTAACAATCAAAAGATGACAGAACGAAAAAATTTATATTTGACATGACTTTCCCTTTACCTATGAAAATCATTAGAACCAAAAATAATATATTGAAAAAATCTTTTAAATTTTTCAATATCAATAAATTGATTGTTTCACTCATATATCTTTCAAAAGGAAAAAAATTCTTGAAAGCTTTTTCTAAAATATGAAGATTTGAAATATAATATACATGAAAATTAATATAAAGAATGTATAAAAAATTTTAATAAAATAAATTGAAGTTTAGTTTTTACATTTTGTTAAAAATTGAATATATAATTGTAAACTTCATATCTAAATTAAATTTTTAAATTTTAAAAATATTTTAATAATAAAATTAATTATATATATAGTAATATCAACATCTAATTGTAAATAATAGTAATAAACATGAAAAAATAAAACTATGGAATAGAACTAATAAAAAGAAGAGAAACAATGATAGAGTTATAAAGTAACATAAAATTTAAAAAGATAAAATATATAGTTAAGTTTAATTAAATTCTTCACTAATTTAAAATAAAAATAATAAAAATATTAAGCATATCATATTACATATAAACTTAGATATATTAATATCTAAGTTATAAACAATAGTAGGTCATGTTAAAAGAAAAAGATCCAATGGAGCAAATTTTTTTAAAAAAAAGAAACAATGGAATTGTTATAAAATATTATAAGAGGTAAAAAAATAAAATATATAATTAAGCTATTCAATTAAATTAAAATTTAATTTATTCAAAATATTTTAAAGTATAATATATTATATTTTATTATATTATATAGTGATATCCATATTTAAATTGTAAATAATAGATGTAAATAGGAATAAAAAATGTAATGAAATAAATAAGAAGAAATAAAATAGTACACAAATTGTAAAAAACTTGGCAAATTTTCAATTAACATAAAATTAATTGAAAATATAAAAGATAGTACTCCAAAATTGATATCAAGAATTCATTGTCAAAATTTAAATAAAAAGGTTTGACTTTAATTTTATAATTTTTTAATAAATAATGGAATATATAATTAATTATTTCAATTAATACTTTGTACTTTCATTTTCTAACATATCTAAAATGTTTTTATTATTAATTAAATATATAATATTATATCTATACTATTTAGTGATATTGGTATCTAAGTTGTAAAAAAAATAAAAAAAATGGAATGGAGCAAAGTATAAGAAGAAAAACAATGGGTGAGTTGTAAAGTAATATAAGAGTTAAAAATAAAATTCATTTAAATTAGATCTATAACTTATTTAAAATAATTTCATATAAAAATAAAATATATCATATTATATTATACTTATTTGTAAAATTAGAGTTATAAACAATAGGAGTGGATATTAAAAAAAGGAAAAATATGTAATGGATTAAGTAATAAGAATAAAAATGATTAGTAAGCTATAAAATAAGATAAAATTTAAAAATAATATATGCAATAAAAATGAATAAAAAAGAGAGAAATAATATGTGAGTTATAGAATAATATCAAAGATAAAAATAGAACTTATAATTAAATAATTCAATTTTATTAAAATTTTAATTTATATAAATTTTCATAATAAAAATAAAATACATTATATTATATCTATACTACTTAATGATATTAGTACTAGAATTATAAATAATAAAAATGTACATAAAAATATGTAATAAAATAAATAAAAAATAATATATATTGTAATAAAGTAATAAAATAAAATAAAAATGATAAATTATTGATTTTTATTTCAAAGAGATGTTGGTTTTATAAATTATTACTATTATATTCCTAAAATATCCTTCTTTTAATTATTTTTCATTTTTATCCTTTTTCTATAGATTTTTTGTTGTTTCTTATCTAATTTTAACACTTTGAATGTCTATTTTAGATCTCGATTATTGTTTAATTGATCTCCTCTATTTTCTAATTGACATTGCCTTTGTGGATTGCCTTTTTTTTCGATTGCATTATTATTAGGTAATTATGATTTTTTGTCAATAGAGTAGTGTCTGTTTCTCATACGTAAGAGCAGGGGTGAAACTGTGGTATTGGAGATTAATACTAGTATAGATTATGAGATGATGTGTGTGAAATTTAAATATCTATTTGCTAGTGATTTTTCTTTGTCCTATTCTCTTCTTAGTTATCCTATTTATTTGTTAAGGAATTAGTTAGAACTAGAAAATATGATTGACTTTGTTTGCATTTTAGATTTTAAATATGTGAATTTAAGTGTTAATATTGGTTTGAGTTCTATATCATATTCACTTTGTGATGGTGTTGTTATTTTAGAGAGACATGTTACTATTTCAAATGTGATGGAGTGTGATAGGGTTTTGGTTACAAATTTATGTTCTTCAAATAATAAGAGGGTTTTATTATTCGATTCATGGTTAGGTGTAATCAACCATGTTAATTAAAGGTTCTTTGGTGGTATTGTTGAGTTTAGGAATGTATTGTACAAGTATTTAATTGAGAGACATTTTTCATTTGATTATGTTAAGAATACAAAAATGAAGGTAGCAGTTGTATGCTCAAAAAAGCATGAGAAAGGTTGTGAGTGAGTTATGACCACTTCATTGTGAAAGGTGATTTCCATATTAAAAAGTTAGTAAATCATCAAGCTTGTAGTTTCGTATTAAATAATTCAACTTCAAAGAGGATGGGTTCCAAATTGATTTCTACATTACTTGTGGATTTAGTTAAGGGATCCCCATCTTTAATAGTTAGTGAAGTTGTAAATCATTTTCAAAATAATTGTGAGTTGGCAATTTCCTATTGCAAGGCATGGCATGCAATGGAGAAAACAAAGAGTATGGTATTTGGTGATTTTAATGACTCCTTCAAATAAATCAGTTGATATATATCTACTAATGAAATGAATCCTAGTAGTTGCATTGTAGTGGATGTGGATAACAGTAATAGAAGATTCAAAAGGATGTTTATTGTATTTTGTACTTATATTGAAGGATTCATATTTTGTAGACCTCTTTTGTTTATTAATTAGACTTTTTTGAAGTCTAGGTTTAAGAAAGTCATTGTATTAGCTACCAGCAAAGATGACAATCAAAATAATTTTTTTTTAATTTTAAGTTTATTGTGTACAGTTTTTCAATCAAGATTAACTCTATTTGCTCATTTGATTGGTGTTACTGTTTAGAGGCCAGACAGTAACATGACATATTTTGTTACTATTTGGTTTAGAGATAGTAACATGGAAGGTCTTGTGTTTTTCTCTTTCTTTTATTAGCATTTTTATTTAGAATGTTCTTTTATTTAGATGTTTTATTTTAAGTTTTATTAATGTTACTGTTTAGAAACTAAACAGTAACATGGAAGTATTGGTGTTGTTTTTTTAGCAATTTTGTTATTAGTAAGAGTTAATTTGGCTATTTATTCTTAGTTTTTATCAATTGGATTAATAATTAGATGTACTCATTTAATTCCTGGATTGATGTTACTATTAGGGGATAGTAACATAGAAGTAGTGTCGTTATTTTTCATGAGTTTTGTTATTACTAAGAATTGATTTGTCTATTTATTATATTTTTTTATTGATGTTACTATTATTTTCATCCAAACAATGACATGGCTTATGTTGCAAATCATGTTTCTATTTTAATGGCTTATATTTCTATTTATTGTGACTGTTTCATTTCAAGGTTGTCTTCATTTGCTTTTGCTATGGTTGATTTTGAAAATTAAGAAAATTGATTTTAGTTCCTTTCACAGTTATCCACAGTACTTGATATTAACTGATGTGTGACTTTTATTTTCGATAATAATTTAAGATTGCTTGAAGCAATGCCTAAGGTTTTTCCAATGGCACGTCATTTCTTTTGTCTATATCATTTAAAATTGAATTTAAATTCAATGATGTTGCATTTTCAAATTCGTTCAGGGAGCATATAGTTCATTTATTTGCAATATCTACATATTCCCTAACAGTAAATGCATTAAATGAGAACTTGGAAATTTTCAAATGCGAAGGAGGTCGGATTGCTTAGAATTTTCTCATGAGGCTTACACCTAATTGTTGGTTAAACACTTTCAACTATAGTTGTCGTTATGGTGAGATAACATTAAACGTAGTTGAATCATAAAATTCTTGGATTCGTGATGCTAGGAAGTTACCGATCACAAATATGGTTGATAACATTTATTCAAAGTTGATGAAGTGGTTTGTTAAATGGAGGCTTAAATCACTAGGTTGGAATAAGGTTATTTGTCCTTTTTGAGTATTGAGATTAGACTTACACTCAAGGAAGTGCAGAGGTTGGGTTGTTAGGAAGTCATCAGAACTGTTTTTGAAGTGTTAATAGATCTAATTATGTATGTTGATATTTCTTAGTGTAGTTGCACTTGTCAGTAGTGGCAAATGAACAGTTTTCCTTTTGTTCATGCAGTTGTTGTTATTAGAAAATGTGGGATTTCTATGAATGAGGTTGTTAAAAATTATTTTCACATGAGCATGTGTAGGAAGATTTATAAACAAGTCATATACCTTATTCCTACAATGTTGAGGTAAGAGGTTAAGGTATGAGAGAAAGTAGCTATCTTACCTCCAATTTCATCAAGACAAGCAGGTAAACCTAAGAAGATGAGGATTAAATTAAGGGCTGAGTGTGTTAAGAAAATTAAGTGTGGAAGATATGGCAAATTAGGATATCGCAATAAGAAAAGTTGCAAGGAACTAGCTTGAATGCAATTTTTTCTATGGCACAATTGTATTTTTTATAATTCTTTTACTTTGTAAGAAATAATAGTAATATAGTAACGCATTTGGTTATTGGTTAGCATTAATGGTTAACATGTTTCTATTTGGTTAGTGTTAGTAGTAACATCAAAAGACTATACAATTACTTACATGTTACTATTTTGATTCAAAGCAGTAACATCAAGGCAAAATTTATAAACATATGGGTGAATGAATACTGAATGTTAAAAGAAAATGAAAAGAAGAATATATTGAATTTCTATTAACATTTACAATTGAATGTTATATATAATTAAATTCAACCTATAAAGAAATGTTATATATATACATAAAAATGATCCTTAGTTGGAAGGATTGAAATCCTTGAAGAAGTTATTCACTAATTTTGCCCTATATTTCCTCATAAATTCCATCAGAAAGTGTTATTCAAATTCTTTATTCTTGTATATATCTTCTATTTTTTGCATATAAAAATGTCATAATCTTGTCTAAAATTATAAATTTGTGGAATGAGTTAGTTCGATATCTCTTAATTATGTTACTTATGGACAATTAAAGAAAATGTTACTTACGATCCAGACTGTTGTTATGATAACCTTTCGTATGATATGAGATTAAAAGATGGCTCTACAGTTGTTGGTTTTACTCCCAAATCCATCTTATTCTTGTAAAAGATTTCATTTTTCTTTTCCCCTTAATAGTCCTTTTGTTATTTAATTACCAAGTTACGTAGGATATCGAGCCAAGAAAAAATAATGTATTATTATTTTGTTTGGAAATAATAACATCAAACAAGAACTAAAAATAAATTAACAAATTAAGCATCATTAACAATAAAATTTATAAAACAAATAACATGTTTCTATTTTCATAACAAATAATAACATGTTCTTTTCTTGGTCTGATATGTTACTATTTGGTTTGAAAATAGTAACATAACCAAAAAATAAAATAAACAGACAAATCAGGTACAATAAATAATAATACTATAAGAAAATAACGTGTTATTGTTTACATACCAAGTAGTAACATATTATTTTTTAGTCTAACATATTATTGTTTGGTCTAAAAATAGTAATATCAATCAAAAAATAAAATAAATAAACAAATCAATTATAAGTAATAAAGAAACTGTCCAAAAATAATATGTTATTGCTTTTATACCAAACAGTAACATTAATAAAAAATAACATATCAGTCAATGTAACTACAAAATAGTTAGTATTTAATCATAATCTAAACATCACTCACCACTATTTTGGCATTAAGAAATTATGAATCTACTGTTCCCTTTTTTTTCTAAGCCTCATTGAGTTGTAATAAATTCACTTGCACTTTGCATTACTAAGCATGAGCAATGTGTAGTGATTAGGATTTATACAGTCCTTGATGCCAGTTGAGTTTATTGGGAATAGAACAATTTCTACAATTATTGTTTGCTTTACTTTTTGATCAAACTTAATCTTCCTTATTTCTATGTAGAGTCTAAGTGGGTTTACCATATATGACTATCAATATATTTTAAATACAAGTCAATATCAAATTATTTTCCATTTCGAGAATGGATTGAAGATTTTACCTAACACATGCTAGTGAATACAAATATCTTGTTAGTGCTGGATGTGCCAGCCATGCTAAGCATGAACGTATGGGAATTTATAATCTGAAACTGAAGGATTAGTTTTCATTAGATAAATTAATTAAGAAGAAGTGAAACTCTGAAAAGGAATAAAAATAAAAAAATTAGAAAAATATTAGTAAATTGATAACAAATAAAAACATGAGGAGTTACTTGTTACTATTACAGTAATATCATATTTTGGAGTGTGAAAATGTTCAGTGCTTCCATATTACTGTTTAGACTCTAAATAGTAATATATGAGTAGAAAAGGAACAAAAAAAAACATTAATGTTGTAAAATTTCAAAAAAGAATACATTGGATGTCATTAACTTTTCTATAAGCATATCTAACAACTCCTCAAATGGCATGTACATGTCCTGTTGAGGAGAAGTCTAGATAAGAGACTTGCAAAAAATGACATGGTGCAGAAGTTAGTTGAGGTACTAAACAATAATATTAAGTTAATTAAAGCAATTAATAACAAAATAGCACATGACTTATGATATTTCTCCTATTTTTTATACTTAGAGTAGTTTCTTCTTAACATCTTAGTGGAGGTATTTTTGCAGCGGCCATTTTAAACTTATTGTTGGTTTTTTGGCTTGTTTCTCTTCGAACAATTTTGTATTTATTTCCTCCAAGATGATTATAGGAGCCTATTTGCTCTTGTCAAACTTTTCCTTAAAAATTTTTATTTGTTATCATATGTGTTGTTATTTTTTATATTTTTTGTGTGGTTCTGAGTAAGTGTATTCTATGTCACATTTTGTTTTTCTTGTTTTTGCTTTAATATCTCTGATCATTTACCTTTGTATATGCTCAATCTGAGCTTGTTCTACTTCTTGTGCAGTGTCTATTTTTTCTTATACAACCTACTGCATAATCATTTCTATGAGTTGTGTTGTTGATTAATTGTTTTGGTTCTTAAAACTAGCATTTTCCTTTTACAAAGTGTTGATGATCATGTTAAGATTGTGTGTTTGCATTATTATGTCAAAAAATTTGCATATGGAGTTATGCATTTTCTTGTGTAAGATTTTTAATTGTTTGTTTATTTTATTGTAGTTGTTCCTTTGACCTTTGAAGTTTCTCTATTAAAAACTTTAATTCATTAGTTAGTTGGTTTATCATGTTGTTTGCAATGAGGAGCTGATCTCTCAGTTATTGTACATTGTTATTTTCTTATTCATGCTATTCTTGTTGTGATAATACAATTTTTGCAAATAGCTCCAATGTTGTTTTTCATGGTTTCAGAATGTACTATGCAATTGTTCTGTTGCCATTAGTTTCAGAGTCCTTAAATTAGGAAGGTGTGATATGTATTTTTATTTATTCTTAGTATTTAGTTTATTGTTCTTCACGTGTTATTTGTGTGTGAGGATGGTAAAAGAGGTTTGTTTCTTTATTAGTTTGAGCTCCTTATAGACCATTTAAAATGTAAAAGTGGTTACTCATTAGTGTTATTAATTGACATATTTTTATTTTTATAGGAAATAGTAACATGTAGCGAAAGATTAAGTGGTAGCATAATAGTAATTTAGGTAAAGGAAATGATGTTGTTGAAATGTTACTTAAAGCTGACTAGCACGTTTCTCCTTCAATTATTGTGTAAGAAGCCTTAGGTCCCAGTTAAGGCATCTTAGTATTTTTTAATTTTGAACTATCTCACATAGTCAATATTGTCGACAATATAACGTATATAGTGTCAAATGCATTTTCAACGAAAATTGCATTGAAAGATGGAGTAAAAAAATGGATCCTTTCATATCATTAACAATAAACTGCTAAGAAAATAACATGTTATTGTTTGCAGGCTAAATAGTAACATTAATAAAAACTCAAAATAAATAAATAAATTAAGTCTCATTAATAATAAAACTGCTAAAGAACAATATGTTATTGTTTGCAGACTAAATAATTACATGTTGTTTAGTATCCAAATAGTAACATGAACTAAAAATTCAAAATAAATGGATAAATTAAGTTTCATTAACAACCAAAAACCTAAAATAATGAGACAAATGTATTCTCATTAATAACAAAACTATCAAGGAATAACATTTTATTGTTTGTAAACTAAATAATAACATATTATTATTTAGTCTCTAAATAGTAACATGAACTAAAAACTTAAAATAAATAGATAAATCAAGTCATACTAATAATTAAACTACCAAAGAATAACGAGTAACTATTTTCAGATTAAATAGTAACATGTTATTATTTCAAAATAAATGAATAAATTAAGTTTCATTGACAACCAAAAACCCAAAATAATGAGATAAATGTATTCTCATTAATAACAAAACTACTAAGGAATAACATTTTATTGTTTGTAGACTAAATAATAACATATTATTATTTAGTCTCTAAATAGTAACATGAACTAAAAATTTAAAATAAACAGATAAATTAAGTCACACTAATAATTAAACTACCAAAGAACAACGAGTAACTATTTTTAGATTAAATAGTAACATATTATTATTTAGTCTTCAAACAACAACGTCAATAATAAAGCTTAAAATAATTAGAAAAATGAATTCTCATTAACAACAAAACTACTAAAAAAATACAATTAAATGAATAGAAATAAATAAAGACAATGTCGAAGAAAATAATATGAAGTTATACATGTTGGATAACAATAACTTATTGGAAATAACATGACACAACCCGTGACATTTGGTGGTTTGTCATTTATAATTGAATTCATAATTGCTAATGTATATGTGCAAACTACCAATATTCTGCCATATTATGTATGCTCTCAACATATTTTAGGTGGGACCAGGCTAGTGTTTGAGCCTTATTTCGTACAAATAAGTTATCGATAACATCAATGTGACAAGCTGTGAGACATCCTGAATATCCATTTCTAATATTACTCCCATTGATTGTTAAATTATATTGAATATGGTTAGTTTTGTGAAGCATCCTTGGCCACAAAATTATCTACTATCAAAACCTAATTATGGCCTTTTACCTAATGTTATGTCCATAGAGTGGTCTCTATCTCTTATTCCAAAATTGATCTTCATTGATGTGGGTGTGATGCTTAAATGTTTGCCCTCAATTATGAATTCATTGTACTTCAACGAGAAAGTGGTAATTATTGTATGTATTTCTTGATTGCTCTTCCGGCACTTACTATGATCAAGCTCTTTGTCATTATGGCATTGAGAAGCAATCAAAAAGGATTTTGTTGTAGCACCTTTATATGACTCTTGTTGAATTAAAGATCATCAATCTACTTTATACACACTAGTAGATTGGATCTATATTGCTAGAATCTTTCAACCATTTTTTAGCTTCTTCTATTTGTTTGGTTGTTTGGTTGCCTTTCTATTCAAGGATAAAGAAAAATGTCTTCATCAGATTTATCATCTATCAAGCTAAAAACTGGACAATGTCACATTACTATTTCATGCAAGATAGTAACATTAGTGGAAAAATGATGCTACTATTTATAATGTAAACAATAACATCGTGCTAAAGGTGACATCAACTGTTGCATGTGCATTAAAATAACATAATAAAAATAACCATTGTGCATGCCACTGCTTTGCATGCCATAGTAACACGTAAAGGTTTGAAGCGTAATATAATATGCTACTATCTTTTGTTATTATGATGAAATAAGCTTAAAAAATGTATTATTGTTTTGTCTAGAAATAGTAACATTAAACAAAAATTGAAAATAAATTGATAAATTAAGTATCATTAACAATAAAATCGATAAAAAAATTAACATGTTACTATTTTGAAAATAAACAGTAACATGTTATTTTCTTTGGTCTGACATGTTACTATTTAGTATGAAAATAGTAACATGACCAAAAAAATAAAATAAATAGACAAATCAAGTATGATAAATAATAAATTTATAAGAAAATAATGTGTTAATGTTTGCATATCAAATAGTAACATGTTATTTTTTAGTTTAATATATTATTGTTTGGCCCGAAAATAGTAACATTAATAAAAAAATAAATAGATAAATTAAATATGATTAATAATGAAACTACTTAAAAATTACATGTTAGTATTTTTAGACCAAACAATAACATCGACTAAAAATAACAAATTAATTAATGTAACTTCAAAATTGCATAATTGCTTATGCATTACTATTTGGTTACTATTTAGTGTCAGATAGTAACATCATTGGAAGAGCTAAATTAAAGTGTGAAAAAATAACATGAAGATTGTCATGCTGATATTTAAATTCAAAATGGATTAATTAAGTACTAAAGTCCTTTATGAGGAAAAAATCAAAGCATAACATGTGGGATTAGATGTTATTTGGGATTAAATGTTATTGTTTGGTATCCGAACAATAACATTATGTTCAATGTTAATAAGTGCATTACAATAACATGAGAAAGACAATTATTGTGCATGTTACTATTTGAGTAACTCTATTATGCCAGACAATAACATCAATGGAAAAAGTAAGAGTAAATTATGATAAAGCAAGACAAGTACTGTCACGATGATGTTTGCATTAGAAAATGAATTGATCGATTTAAAACTAAAGTTCCTTACGAGATATAATGTAAAGACAATATAAAGGATAGCATGTTATTATTTAGTATACAAATAGTAATATGATGCCAAAGAATGCAAAACATGCACATAGTATTACTTTTATTTTGATGTTTGGACTAAAAATGGAGTACTGAAGTTTGTTATAAGATATAATACATAAACTATATGTTAGATTTCATGTTTCTATTTAGTATCGAAAAAGTAATATATTTTTGTTTGCTTCCATGTGAACAAGATGCCAAAAACAAAATAACATATATGATTCCATGTTTCTATTTGTCATATAAAGAACAAAATGAAAAATTCCAATAGTAATGTGTCGATCAAGTGTGCAAATAGTTATTATGTAAGATTAGTGACAATAACATGTAATAAAATAGTAACATGCATGTTCATTGTTCTAACTTCTAAGGTTTTGTTTCTACATAAATACATTCTATATATATACATGCAAACAATAACATTTTCTATGAAGTTAAGGCTAAGATAATCTATACACAAACTATTTAAGAAGATATAAGGTTTACCTGTTGATGACCCATTTTAATGGTGTCAATTTGGGTGAAGTTACAATTTGGAACTGATTAAAAGTTGTTGAAGGCTAAAAATGTTAATTTCTGATGGTATAATGTTGGCTAAGTTCATTTATTGTAATTTTTTTATGATTCCTACAATCGTTTCATTTGATTTATCAAGTTGTTTTATAGGGATTATGCAGTGACAGGATGGGATTTAGTTATTTTTGTTTTGGTGCTCTTATTGTTTTTTAAATGTGTTGTAAGTGTGTCATTTTGGTCTTCTAGGCTTCATGTTAATTCACTATTTGCAAGTGTACTTAAATGAAAGAAAATGGGCTTGGGGTACCTTCCTACAATTTATTGCAACAATACTGACTTAATTTTCTCCCAAATAAAAATGAAGAAATTATGTAAAAAGAAACATAAGATAAAAAAATAAAAACATAAGCACAATCCTTTTACCATAAGCCAATTGAGAAAAAATCAAAAGCCTAACAATTAGCTTAAAAAAATTGCGAGAAACACTATGAGATATGAAATGCAGGAAAATGAAAATGTAAAGCCCTAGTGGGCTAATATGTATCAAGAAAAAAATAATAGAAAAAAAAGAGCAAGTTGTTTTCTCTATATAAAAGGGGATTAAAAGTGATATATACTAGTTTCTTCATCCAAATCCTTTTATTCTTCCATTTTTTAAATATAGAATTCAAACTTAACATTGTACTTAATTATAATAATCATAAACTAAGGATATTTCTATAGTGGAGATGTTGATTTCTTCCATGCCATACAATACTATTGTGGCCATTTAGCATGAAAGGTGGAATATTATAGATTGGCCCTAAGGAGGGTTGTTTGAAGGAGGCCACTTGGGATGTTTTAGATTGGCCCTCCAAGGATTGATTTGCTAGCTATGGATTAGAGTTAAGAAAAGGTAGAATATTACATAGTATGCCTATGTGATGCACAAGTTATAAATTTACTTTCATTAAATTAAATATTTAATTATATAAACAAAATTTAAATATTTTTATATTAATAAAAGAAAATATTATAAAAATATTGGAATATAATTTGTTAGGATTAGGCTTTTTTTAAGTGTAAAATATATTTTAAAGGATAAAATATAATACCACAATTTTTATTAAAAAAATTGAGAGTGGATAATTATAAATTTAAAAATTATTTTTAATTTGTTATTATTTATTAAATTCTACACCTTTGATTTTGTTATTATTCGATGTTGGAATAAAAGAAAACTATTATAAAAATGTTGGAATATAATTTGTTGGGATTAGGCTTTTTTTAAGTACAAGATTTACTTTAAAGGATAAAGTACAATATCATAATCTTTAATAAAAAAATTAAGAGAGTAGATAATCTTAAATTTAAAAATTATTTTTAATTTGTTATTGTTTATTAAATTCTACGCCTTTAATTTTGTTAGCATGTGATGTTGTATTTTATTTTTTAAAATGTATCTTATGTTTTATATTTTAGTGGAGTCCAATCCTAATTGTAGTATTTATTACACAACTATACATTTAGTTTTCTAAATAATAATTATTGAATATATATTACTTTTTACTAAATAAAAGTATGCATAATTAATTGAGTTTTGTACCAAATATAGCACTCTTTATAAATTCTTGCAATTTGAATCCATTAATATTAAATGAAAAATATTCAACCTAAAAGGAGGTACAACAAAGAAAAAATGGAAACTAAACAAATGAAATTTCTTATAATTTGTCTTATTTCTCATCTATTATTCATGAATCACACTTGAAGAAGAAATTAATTAAAAAAAACTCTTTTGAATATATAAACAGAGGCAATGTATAATATTAATATATATAATCTTAATGAATTCTTATTTATAAAAAATTATATAAGATGAAAAATAGCTATAATTTTAAATCACTCAAGTCATATTTAATAAAAAAAAAATTTAATCTTAGAAAATGGTTGTTATAAAAATTTGATTGAAAATCATATTCTAATTCATTAAAATTTTCAAATATTTAATTTTATGTTCATAAAATTGAGTTATTTAAAAATTTTAAGTATAGCACTTGCTTGTAACTCATTTAATAACAATATAATATAGGAAAGCATGACTTACATTTATATTCAAATATAAGAGTTGTATATATAATATGTTGCATAATAAAATAAAAAAAAGAAATTACAACTATAAACATAAGTATACTAATCACTTATTTTTGTTTTTAAGAGAAAAAATCTTACTGATAATAAGACTAATAAAAGAAAAGGAAAACGCATGGTAGCTATCAAACATTAAAAGTAAAATTTATGTTAAAAGCCTTATTTTGATACGTGAACTTTAAAAAATATATATTGTATTTAAACTTTGTTATTTAAAAAAAATTGCAAAATAAAAAAAATGAAACTTATCCTCAATTGATTTAAAGTATTGTTGTTGAAAATTTGAAATTTGATTTATTTGGTAATATATATTGTTGACATCTAATTTTGTCCAAATAATAATATAATTAAAATAAAATTTTTTGAAATATATATAAATTAAAAAAAGTTATAACCAAATGTGTAATTCTTATTTTCCTCTTTATCCACATAGGTGGCCATCAATATCAATCATGAGGAATGATTACCACCAAAACTATTATCAAATGTAATGCACTCCCTAGTAAGAGCTCTTCCTGCAAAATAAAAAGTTGTAAAGCAACTTCATCAAGGAAGAATGATCCCTTTCCCCCCTTCTATAGCCAAAATCGGTAGAAATACACTACTTTTGAAAAAGTAGTACAATAGCAAGTTAAGTTAAGCCAAATAGAGAGAAATGAAGCTTAAAAATAAGCATAATAGATAACTTCACTCTTCTTCCACATCCATAAGCACTAAATTTTGTTTTTTGATATTGAAAAAGTCTCAACTTTTGGCTTTTCACTTCTACTTTCAAATCCTCTTATAAAGAATATTGAATATCAATGAAATGTAAAGAAAAATTGAAAAGTGTGAAGTGAAATGACTTTTCATGACAATCTTCCTTATGAAATTAACCTTTTAAACTTTCACGGATCAACAATAGAAAAATAAAAACTTCCCACAAGGTCATCCTATTTCCAAAAATCAATCAAATGAGTTCCTTGAGTGGTTACTTACTTGGCCTATCTGTTTTGACTTTTTTATTATATTTTTTCTTTTATTATTATTTTTTTATTTTAAAGATATTGTTAAGATATTATTTTGTATAATTCTTATAATGGAATAAATTAAAATAGTTCAAGAGTTTAATATATTTTAATATTCTTGAGGTAAGAGATATTTCAAAAGTTAAATCAAGTGACTTGATTAAATTAAAAAAAAATTCTCAACATATTATATATAAAAATTATCTTAATTTATCATTTTTTGTATATGATATATTTTAATTTATTTCACTCTGCTGCATTTATAGTTATAATTTGTATTGTCTCTTTTTTTTAAAAAATAAATATATTATAGAAGGGGATTCTTTTTTTGAAAAAATGATGTCATGATGGGACAGAACTACCATTGCACCATCCCACACCATGTGCTTCTATTTTTTTATTTTTTTTACTTAAAAGGAAAATCCTATTTTAAATATATTGTTAGAATATTATTCTCATGAAATTTTTATGATGAAATAAATTAATATAATTTAGGAGTTCATTCTATTTTAATACTTATTAGATGAAAGATATTTCAAAAATTAAATAAGATAACTTGTTAAATCAAAATAATCACAATATTATTGCACATAAAATTATCTTACATTTATCATTTTTTGTATAGCACGTGTTTTTATTTTATTTCACTTTATTGAAATTATATGTGTACTTATAATTTGTATTTCCTCTTTACTTATTATTTCAAAAAACATATTAGACATTTTTTGTGATGACGAAATAATATTGGAATTAATTGTAAGTGAAATAAATATAATTTTAATTTTTTTGAGTAATTTATTTATTCAAATTTAGTCATGAAGTTGAAAAAATATGATATTTTAAAAATTATGAAATAATATTAAAATTATAAATTTAAATTTTCTAAATAATTTCTTTATTTAGGTTTGGCTATAAAGATAGATAAATTTGATGTTTCAAAATTATGAAATAATATTGAAATTATAATTTTTATTTTTTTAATAATTTCTTATTTTAGATTTGACTATAAAGTTAAACAAATTTGATACTCTAAATTAAAAATTATTTATTTAATAATTTTAAAATAAATAAAGAAATAAAATTACTCAAAATAATTTTTCTTATATTATTATTTTAAAAACTATATTACAATCATTTTAATAAAAACCTTTTAAAAATAAAAATTAAAAATATTTTAAAAATAATAAAAATAAAGATCTTTAAAAAATAATAAAATAAAAATATTTTAAAAATAATAAAATAACACAATTTGTATTTATGACGTATTGAAGTTAAATAATTCAATTATACGTACAATTATAATGGTACTTAATATTATTAAGATATTTTCTTTCATTTAAATCCTACCATGAAGATGGACAAATTTGATATTAAATCAATTAAAATTAAAATAATCATATTAATATTTTATAAAATTTTAAGAACAAAATTAATTGCAACATGTAAGAATTTCCGTAGCATCATAAGAGTGGTCTCTAAAAATTTTTCTTTCATATTTTTATTTTAAAAAATATTTTCATAAATATTGCTTTGTAGAAATTGTTGTGGGTTCTAAAAAAAATAGCTATATGCTACCACTCTTATAAGTATCATGTATCAATTTTAATATTATGAAATGTAAAATGGGATGTACTAATTATTTTTTTTAAAAAAAATATATTATAATAAGCATTATTATAATTCATTTTAAAGGTAAAATTAAAATAAATAAGTAATCATTCTTTGAACAGACATTATAAGGTACTAATACCTTTTTCACACGTAACTAACTCCTAAATATGAACTTTGGATACATAAACTTCTTTTAATATTCTAATTACAACATAAAAAATGATTAGTAATGACTCTATTTTTATTTTATTTTTCACTCTAACATTCTCAAGAGGTATGAAACCACTTACCTCCTATTATTTTGCCATGTGGTATGTTGCGATAGCATAGCAACTCTATTAGGGACTAAATTAGAGTTAGGCCATTTTATTTCTTCTTTTTCTATCATAACTTTGAATTTTGTTGATCCATGTTAGTTCAATATTTTCTTTACATGTGTATTTTTCTTGTTTGTCTTATTATAATTATCTTTGTTTATTCCATGATAAATTAACTATGTGAATATTTTGAAATGATTGATGTTCCATCTCACACACTATACATTATGGGTCACAAACATATATGGCAAGCTTCCTACTCAAGCTTTACATTTCTTTTTAGGATTAGCTAAAAGGCAAAATAGTGATACTTTTGTGAGACTATTAGTCTCCTTACAGGCTAGTGAAACTTTCCTACTCAAATTGAACCCTTTCTATTTATAACTTATTATAAGTGAGGATTGAAGGCTCTACTAGCCTATAATGGTGATAGTAAGGACAATTTAGAAACCTTTTATCAATTAAGTATTATAGAACTTTAACTCGGTACAAATTAGAATAAATTTAGAACCACCTTATTTGAAAGAAGTCTATCCTATGAGAGAAAGTTTTAAGCTTAGGAAAAATCCTTATAAAATATATGAGGGAACTTTTCTATAATAAATCTATTATCTCAGCCATGCAAGTTTACTCGAAAAATGATGATTAAATCATATATCAGTTAAATTGAATGGCTTGCCTTTATTTTAAAAATTAAACTTGAATGGTTCATCCAACGTTCTATTTTTGCCCAATTGAATGTGATTATTATTTTTGTTCCTTAGCACCCTATATCCATCATTTCATATTACACAGATATCACTAAAGGTCATTCATGTCACTCGAACTCATTAGCAATTGATTATGACCTTTAAGGATCAGTGCTACATACTAAAAAAAACACTTGAAGCCTATAATCACGAGCAGTTGGAAATAAACCCTAAAGTTATCTTAAGTGGAATGAACGAATTTAAGCAATATCATTTTCTTATAAGCATATCATCATCATACTCATACATTCACTCATATTTCAAAAAGCAAAATAACTCATCTCAGAAAAGAAATCTTGGTTTCACATCATTCATATTGGACTAGTTTTCAAGCAAGGATCATAAAAGATATGAAGGAAACTTTCACAAAGCTCAAAACCAAGTTCTCTACTCTTTCCTAAGATTTGCTTAAGAAAATCTATAAATGCTAACTTAAAAGAATTAAAACGCTCACGTGTTTTGACCTTTTAGGGGATGTGCATTGAATCATTGAAGCTAAATTATGTCTAACAAGTGAGTGTCATGATTCATTTGTTAAACATATATTAGGAATCGGAAGAAGTTCTTATGCTAAGAAGCAAAGAGCTAAAAGAATGAAAGTTTGCCATAAGTGTGCAAGATTGACATATAATACATGATACAAGAGCAATGGAATGATTTCTCTAAATCAAGAAAACAAAATTTAATTCATAAAGAATGGACTAAGTAAAAAGTCATTGAATGATATCCTTCAGACTTTTAAGATGCATCCTAGTAGACATGTTTATGGTACTTTTCCTAATTTAATGGATATATTTAACAAGAAAATGGGGCACTATATTCTTGGAAATTTGACATTAAAAGATCCTATTTGCCATTTTATAAGAAAATTAGATGGAAAGCAAATCTTTGACCCATAGAAAGCATTTAAGCTATTACTGGATGTAAAACTAGAGGAAGATGTGAGCCAAAATCATAACTTCTATTTATATTCATGCATATGTCTTTTTTTTTTAACTTTTTCAATCACTTTTTAACTTTTCCTACATAATTATTTTTAATTTTTTCATGCTATTATTTTGAAATTATTGTACCTAACACCTACTTTTAAAATTTTTCCTTTTCAAATTTAAATTTTTTTTATGACAGTTCATTTACATGATCTTTTCTTGTGCATTTTTCCATACTATTTTCTAAAATTACTAAGCCTAACATCTACTTAACTTTCTTCACCTTTAAATTCAAACTTTTTTTATAATAATTAATTTGTATAATCTTTTTGCTATTCATTTTTGCTGTATAAATATGCATATTCATACTTGTCAATATGCATATAGCTTATCCTAAGGTAAAAGAAAAAAGGGAAAGACCATTAATATATAGATTTAAATCAATTTATGTCATTGGTGGATCCAATTTGGGAAAGGATGATGTGTTTATGAAAATGGCAAATGAGTTTTATAAAATGTTAGCTACCAAAAATATCAACATTGTGTATGACGGAGGAATCTAGGGTTTAAAATGATACTGGCAATAATTGCAATCATTAGAGGGAGCAAAGTCTTAAATATCATTCAAAATGATTTAAGTGATAAGATCATTATTAACTACACCTTCAGTACTAAGTTAAAGGTTTCAAGCATGCATAAAATGTTAGGTTTCACATGTATCATATAATGCAATGAAAAAATAGATTTTCAAAATTATATATGTAAAACCTTCCAGAATCTGTGCGCAAGAACATAGATCAATATCATAAGGATTACCTCTTGGAGTGCAGTCCATAAATCATAAGTATAGTTAAGTGATCATGCCTCTACAATATCCATGCGGAGTGAATGACAACTCTCAACCTCCCATGAATTTGCTAGGAGATGTCTCTTTCACAAGAGATTAGTGTTTTGTGCATTTTAAGTTATTTTAGTGGCAGCTTATTATTCTCTAATACAAAGTGACACCTTTATTTTTTTTTATAGAACTTATACATATCACTTTCCTAGTCTAACTAAGAAATCGCCTCCTTTTTTTTATTTAACTTAATATTAAAATCTTATCCCTATCATGGTGAGAGTGAGGAGAGAGATAAGACTTATCCATTAGTTATATAATATTATTTTAATATTAATAACTAAATATTATTAGATAATAATATTATTTCATAACATAATTATCTAATATTAAATTACATGATTATGTGATATTACTTTAATATTAAATAATATCACATAATATATTATATATTATGTGAATATATATATTATTATTTTGATAATATATATGTGCTAAATAGAAAGCCCAATTAATAAAATTTTAATGTAACCAAAACCTAATTAATTACTGTCTTATCCTTACTCCTTTTGTGTGATCCTGTAAAGTTTTACTACATTTGTAATGACCCATCAATGAATTATAAATAGTGAGTAGTATCTAGTAATATATCACCATCACCTAAATAGTAAGAATGTATGTGATTTGACATCGACTTAATGTGTAAGCAACACTTTGCAATATAGTAACTTTTGTAATGATATCCAAATCGAACTAAAGGCATGGAATGTGTTATCGTCATTAATATTCAATTCATACTTCTTGATACCGAATATACTAACTTAAACAAATAATCAATATCACATATTAATCTACTTGAGCACAACTATACATTTCTTAATCTCACTTAATAAGGGGCCTAAGAATATCATTTTTTTTATATAGGAGGAACAAAATCTCATTTACATCACTCACATCCCCCTACATGATTCATAACACACCTAGTTAACATCTTAAACGTCATTCCAGTTAAAGGTGACTTAGGATGACATCAAAGTGTGTAACTTCTTATGTAAGAAACTGTAGTAACTTCAGGTTAAAGGACTACTTGCACTATGGTCATATAAAAATAGCTAATGACACTTGTCAATCCATATAGTATTCTCATAGTAGGTCAATCTAGTACATTTATTCATTAATAATGTACCCATGTTTGACTTGATATCATATATCCATAATTTACAATCATCAATCACCATATTGCTAATCTTGATATACTATTACTATCCCTTTTACAATAATACTTAACCAGGGACATTTTAGAAATGGTAAAATTATTCCAAGGACAATTATATTAAGTTATAAGTTGTGCAAAGATGAAACAAAATATAATAATTGCATTTCCTAAAATAAAACATACTAGATTATGCATTATAATAATAATCTTATGATTAGTTCTTAGGATTCATACATCAACACAAGTTATCACAATCCAAACTTGATCGTGACCAACATGGATCCCAATATCCTATATCCATCAACCTCACTATTAGTTTCACTAATTGTACCTAATCAAAATTTCCCTATTTCTATAAGAATTCTAATCATATTATAAATTCTTGTAGAACAACAGATAGAGTTTTTCCTATTTTTAGACATTTTCTGAAAGTCACATGCCCTAGATCACAAAACCTATATTCTTATAGATTCAATAATATCATCAACATATACAATACTACATAACTTTAATATGTATACATAGCTAAACAATTTAACACATCAAATGTTGAGTCAACATATTCTATATATGTATTTCGATCCTAATCCAACTATCAAAATCTATTACCTAACTGTCTTTAATTCTTTATAACTGCAGTAAGATTCAAAAGCATTCAACTTAACCTGAAAACATTGAAAAATAGATGAAATCAATTAGAGAACTCAATAAACATATATCTGTCATTTCTAAATCTCAATTCAATTATATTAATTAGTCACAAGCTTATTAGATATTTGATTAAAGAAGTAGATACAATCTAAACTCTGAAGTCTTTCAAACATATGAAATCAAACCTCGGGTTAAGTATTCACCTACACACAGCTTATGTTTCATATTACATATTACAAGTAAAAATGATCCTAACTATTCGTTAGCACACAATGTCATTATCATATCACACACACACCTATTCTGGGTGATTATCACATTTACAATAGCCAGTAAGGCTCAATCATATCAAATCATCATAATCATATCCATTACAGATATTTAATCATAAGAAAGATTCTATATCACATAACATTGCATATCAATCATAATAAAAAAAAACATATGCATCTAATTGTTGACTTCTAGGTTAACCTTATATCTTCTATAAGCTTTCCATCCTTATCCCTTTAGAGTCAGCCTTATACCATCTATAAGTTATTTTCTGGGAATTTCTTATTTGACTTTCACATTATTATCATATCATATATCTTATTTCAAATGCCACTCATGACATATTTTACATTATAATATGCATAATAGAGTTCAACTCTACAAATCACAATTTTAATGTAATTTCGACACAATTTAGCTATTCATTATCATGGGATAAATCAAGCACATGGCAATGTATACATATAACAATGCCAATATGCCTTCCTATATGGCCACAATAGTCAATTCATATTCACTCAATGTTATACACTTTCATAGTCTGTTGTTCCACCAAGTGTCAACAAGTAACCACATAAATCTAATCATAACACGAGCGATATCCTTTACTATTATATTTCATCATAATCAATTAATAGTGAATAATAACATTATTATGCCTTAGAAGCCTATTTCGACACTCTATCATGCAAATAATTACTAACTCATCATACTTATCATTTTCAAGTTACTTGTACATGACTATGAGATTAATTACAAAATATAGATACTATGATTCATAATTATGCTACTAGTAATTCAAAAATGAATAGGCATCTAATCAATATGACTTGTAAGAAAAATTATAAAATGCAACATTTAAACATATTATTAGTAAAACATATGTTTAAAGTGGGATATATACTCACCTAATAATGTTGATCCAAGTGTGGGAGTGTTAGAATTTGGATCAACATATGTAGCAGAATTTTAAAATTTTGATCCAAAACCTTCCTAGGATCCATGCAAAAGTCATAAACTAATATTAGGGTTGTACCTTATTTGTACTCGTGTTTTTTTTGACAAATCCTTAAGAGACCAAGAAGAATCAAACGTTGGCTGGAACGTACAGCGTCTCTATGATATCTACACGAAGTGAACAATGACTTTTCCCTTCCACGAAGCTGCTAGGATTTATTTCTCTCACTAGGATTGGATTTGGATGTTTTCTAGAATGATTTAGGATTTTCTTGAAGCCAATGTGTGTTTTCCAATGTGTTGCCTTCAAGTCCTTTTATAGAACTAAGGCATATCACAATCTTAATCCTACTAGGATTATACTTCAAAAATCCTAATCACAGTAAATAACTATCACCTTATCCTTATCCTAGAGAGAGTGAGGAGAGATAGGACTTATCTATTAATTATCTAATATTAGATAATAACAATATTATCTCATAATATAATTATCTAATATCTAATAACGCAATTATCTGATATTACTTTAATATCAAATAATATCACATAATATATAATATATATATTACGTGAATAAATATATATTATCTTAATAATATATATATGCACAAAAATAAGTCTAATTAATTGAATTTTAATCCAACTAAAATTCAATTAATTTTAGTCTCATTCCTACTCCTTTTGTGTAACCCTGTAGGTTCTTACTATGTTGATAATGACTTATTTTAGGTCATAAACAGTGAGCGGCATCTAGTAATACGTCACTGCCACTCAAGTAGCAAGAATGTCTTTGATTTGACATTTACCTAATATATGATCAACATTTTGCATCATAATCCCTTTTGTAACAATATCCAAATCGAACTTGAGGCATGAAGTGTGTCATCCTCGTTAATGTTCAATTTATATTTCTTGATACTGAATAGATTTAAAACAAATTATCAATATTACATATTGATCTAATTAAGCATTTTTAAGTCTCACTCAATCAAGGGTTCTAAGGATATTTCTTTTTTATACAAGAGTAACAAAATCTCATTTACATCACTTACTTCCCTCTACATGATTTGTGACACACCCAATCAATGTCTTACTCATCATTCCAATTAAAGGTGATATAGGATGACATCAAAATGAGTAACTCCTCATTTAGGAAATCGTAGTGACTTCAAGTTAAAGGACTATGTGCATTTGTGATCATATGAGAATAACTAATGACACGTTTATCCATGCAATATTCTCACAGTGGGTCAGTCTAGTACATTGTTAATAGTACATTGTTCATTAACAATGTACTTATGTATTAACTTGATATCATATATCTATGATTCATAATCATTAGTCACTATACATACTAGTTTCGATGTATTATTATTATTCTTTTTGTAATAATACTTGACTAGGGACATTTTAGGAATAACAAAGCTATTCCAAGGATAATTATTATATTTTAGTTATAATTTGTGCAAAATAAAATAAAATAAAATATAACAATTATATTACTAAAATAAAACATAATACATTGTGTAATATTGCAATCATCTCTATGATTAGCTCCTAGGACACACACCAACAATCTCCCATTTGGACTAGAGTCAATCACTCATGTATCTAATACTAAGTGACAAAGTATGACCATCATGCTTTTTCTGCGCTAAAAGCTTTATCAGTGAGTCTATGATATTATTATCAATTAGTACTTTACATATCTTCACATCTCCTCTATCAATAATTTTACAAATAAGATGGAAGCGCCTAAGTATATGTTTGGATCGCTGGTGAGATCTAGGTTCCTTAGCTTGTGTAATGGCCCTATTGTTATCACAATATAGATCCACTGGGTTTGCAATGCTAGGAACAATGCCAAGTTCAATAATGAACTTTTTGATCCAAACAACCTTTTTTGACGCATCAGATGCAGCAATATACTCAGCATTTGTAATAGAGACGACCACTATTTCCTGCTTTGAACTCTTCCAGCAAACAGCACTACCATTTAGGCTAAATACATAACCTAAATGCGATCTAAAGTCATCTTTGTTAGATTAGAAACTAACATCAGTGTAACCTTTTACAACAAGTTCTTCCTCTCCTTCGTATATTAAGAATGAATCCTTAGTCTTTCGTAAGTATTTTAGGATATTCTTAATAGCAGTCCAGTGATGTTCACCTGGATTTAACTGGTACTGACTCGTTATGCTTAAAGTATACGAGATATCAAGATGAGTACATATCATGGCATACATGATAGATCCAATTGTTGATGCATATGGTATCTTATTCATGCAATCCTTTTTATCTTGTGTTGAAGGACACTGAGTTTTGGACAAATTTATGCCATGTGACATAGGTAAAAATCCTCTTTTGGATTCTTGCATGTTAAATTGTTTTAACATTTTATCTATGTATGTACTCTGACTTAGGCCAAGCAATTTTCTTGATCTATCTATAGATCTTAATACCTAATATATAGGCAGTCTCACCTAAGTCTTTCATCAAGAAACAATTCCTTAACCAAGTCTTTACTGTCTATAGTATAGGGATATCATTTTTTATAAGTAGTATGTCATCCACATACAATGCGAGGAAAACAATTATGCTCCCACTAACCTTTTTATAAACATAAGATTCATCTTCATTTTTTATGAAATCAAATTTTTGGATTGCTTCATCAAAATAAAGATTTCAACTTCGTGAAGCTTGCTTTAATCCATAAATGGATCGCTGTAGCTTACGTACCTTTCTAGCATTTTTAGGAGTGAAAAAACCCTCAGGCTGTGTCATGTACACATCCTTGAGAAGCTTTCCATTAAGGAAAGTAGTCTTGACATCCATCTGCCAGAGTTCATAATCATAAAAAGCTACAATAGCAAGCAAGATCTAAATGGATTTAAGCATGGTAATTGGGGAATAGGTCTCATCATAGTCTATACCATGAACTTGTCTATAACCTTTTGTGACTAATCGCCCTTTAAAGGTTTGCACATTATCATCCATGTCAGTTTCCTTCTTGAAAACCCATTTACACCTAATAGGTTTTACCCTTTCAGGTGGATCAACCAAAGTCCATACTTGGTTAGTATACATGGAATCCATTTTAGATCTCATGGAGTCTGGCCCTTTAATAGCTTCTTGGTAGGTTGTAGGTTCATCTTAATCCATGAGCAAAACATTGCCATTTTGAGTTACAAGAAATCCATATTTCTCGAGCTCATGGCATATCCTACTAGACCTACGTGGGCTTTGTGTTACTTGGGCTAGTTCTTAAGTCACAACATTTTGTGGTCTTTATTCAGGTTCTATTATAGGTTCAGTATTACTTTGTAAGTATTGCACTTCTTCAATTTCTACTTTGCTCCCACTATTTTTCTTCGAGATAAATTCTCTTTCAAGAAAAATATCAGTTCCTGCGACAAACACTTTGCCTTCACTTGGATTGTAGAAATAATATCCCTTAATTTCTTTAGGATACCCTACAAAGTAACACTTATCTGATTTGGATCCAAGCTTATCAGAAACTTGACATTTTACATAGGTCTCGCAACCTCAAATCTTCATAAAAGACAAGCTGGGACGTTCCCAGTCCTTATCTCATATAGAGTCTTTTGAACCATTTTAGAGGGAACATGATTGAGCGTAAAAGTAACTATCTCTAAAAAATGTCCCCAAAAGGAAATTAGAATATCTATATGACTCATCATAGATCGTGCCATGTCTAAAAAGGTATGATTCCTCCTTTTTGAAACACCATTCCATTGTGGTGTTTCAAGTAGAGTGAATTATGATACTATACCACACTCCTTTAGATAGTCATCAAATTCTTGGCTTAAGTTTTCTCCACCTTGATCTAATCGAAGTGTTTTAATACTTTTGCCAAGTTGATTTTGCACTTCAATCTTGAATTCCTTGAACTTTTCAAAGGATTTTGATTTGTGTTTTATAAGATACACATATCCATATCTATTGAAGTCATCAGTAAATGTAATAAAGTATTGAAAACTTCCTCTAGCAGGTGAACTAATAGGCCCATATACATCAATATGTATAAGACTTAATAGATCATTAGCCCTTTCACTGTATCCAGTGAATGGAGCTTTAGTCATCTTACCTAATAAATAAGATTCGCATACTTCATATGATTCAAAATCAAATGAATCCAAGAATCCATCTTTATAAAGTTTGGATATGCATTTCTCATTTATATGGCCCAAATGACAATGCTAGAAATAGATTGGATTTAAATCGCTTAGTGTTTATATTATAGACTGGCATTTCAAAATCAAGAATATAAAGTCCATTGAACATTTGTGCACTGTAGTAAAACATTTCATTTAAATAAACTGAACAACTTTTGTTCTTTATTATAAATGAAAAACTTTTCTTGTCCAAAAAAGAAATAGAAATAATATTCCTGCTAATAGCAGGAATAAAATAACACTCCTCTAATTCAATTACTAAACCAGAAGGTAAAGATAAATGATATATTCTTACAGTTAGGGCAACAACTTTTGCTTCATTCATAACTCATAGGTCCACTTCGCCTTTAGTCAGAGTCCTACTCCTTTGTAGTTCCTGCATATTTGTACAAATGTAAGAACCACATCTGATATCTAATACTCAAGATGTAGAAGTAGAAATATTAATTTCTATAACATAGATACGTGAAGCAGAAGTCTCACTTCCCTTCTTTTTTTTTAGAACTTCCAAATAGACCTTACAATTTCTCTTCCAATGTTCGGTTTAATTGCAATGGAAGCATGTCCCTTCCTTAGCAATTCCCTATTTGGTTTTAGTGCAGAAAACTTAGACTTGGGCTTGCCTTTGGATTTGGAATCCTTCTTATTTTTTCCCTTATCTTTGCCTTTACTTTTGCCCTTTTGAACCATCATTATGGTATTGGGTTTAGTCTTTTGCAAATTTTGTTCAGCAGTTCTTAACATGCTTAATAGTTCTGGCAGTGGTTTGTTAATTTCATTCATGTTGTAATTCATGATGAATTGACCATAACTCTGTGGCAACGATTGTAGAATTAAGTTTGTGGCTAACTCTTGACCTAGTGGAGTACCCAATCTCTCAAGGTTCTCAACATACCCAATCATTTTGAGTACATGAGGCCCAACAGGATTTCCTTCTTCCAATTTGCATTGAAATAATACTTTGGTCACCTCAAACCTCTCCTGCTAAGCTTGGCCTCCATAAAGCTTTTTAAGATGCTCAAGCATGTCATAAGCTTCCATGTTCTCGTGTTGCTTCTGAAGCTCAGAGTCCATGGTAGCCAACATGAGACAATCGACATCTAATGCGTCATCATGATACTTCTTATAAGCATCCTTTTGAGCCCAAAGGGTACTAGCTTCAGGTTCTTGAGGAACAGGTTCCTTTAGGACATATATTTTCGCTCATGTTTGAGGACTATCCTTAAATTCCTATACCAGTCCAAGAAGTTTATCCCATTCAATTTGTCCTTCTCAAGGACTGATCACAGTGATAGATTATTTAATGTATTAGCCATTGGTTATCTATGATAGAAATATGTAAAGTAATTATTAAGTTTTAAACATTTAATAAGCCCTTTTATTAAATGTACCTCCTGCTATTTTATTCAAATTAATAGCCCTCACTATTAATTTGTACAATCACATTGTCCAGACTTTCTAGTGGGCTAAGATCCATATTTCACCAAGCCTTAAGTTAGCTTTGACTAATCACTTAAAACTTAGTTATTTAGGTAGGCAACACTTGCCAATTGTATTATATACAATTCTTGGATAGTTAGGTAAACGACACTTGTTCTAGTCCATCTTATGAACTAAAACCCAACTCTATATCTCTAGGTCTCAATCCTATTAAGATATCCTAGTTAAGTTAGACCCAATGCTTGATATCCGGATATCACTATTATCCAGTCGCGTCTCACCAAGATAAATGAGGTACTTTACTTTGACAAACCTACCTTATGTCGATCGAGGCCTTGATGAGTGCCAAGCATTGGAAGGCATCGTTTAATTATTACTGACTTAATATTTCAGATGAGAGATTTTAACTTAATCATTATCAGATCTCACCATAACTAGTCTATTTTAATCATTATCAGATCTCACCATAACTAGTCTATTTATTCATGCAATATATCTAGCATATCTCATACATCATATAAGGTAAATGAATAAAATAGACTATTGCATATCAAGCAATGGATAAAACTATCATATAGCAGGAACATATGCTATCATATAGTAAATGTATGCTCATCAATATCATCACATAATAAAGAAATCAAAATGTCACATAGTATGGCCCAGAATTCTATTTTCTAATAATATTCCTAAACTAACTCCTTAGCTTCTTCTTGTCCCACAACTCCTTAGCTTCTCCTCATTCCAAGCAAAGGTTATTCCATTGTGATTACAATTTTGTAACAAAAACCCTAAGTTACATTCGAGGGGAGTGAGATGAGAAAAGAATATACATTAGAAAAATAGAGGAAGATATGACACGCAGGACGTATTTAAAATCCATCAATAAAAACTCCAAGGGCCATATTATGCAACACATTCATGCATCATATGTAATAATTGCTAAAAAATATATGTAACCAAGATCAGTAGGATGATTAACATATATATTTCATAACATAATCATCATAAAAAATCATGTTTTAAAATAGCGCCTTAAGAACAAAAATGATTTTTGAACGCTACACAGAGTTAGCATGGCGGTCCCGCTAATTTAACCTTATTTGCTAACAAATATATGCAATATTTCTTTGAACAATTGACACACCCCTTTAGTCAAACAATTTAACCTTATTTGACATTCAAATCACAGTTTTAAAGTAGGATTTACATTAAAACAAAGTGGACAGATTTCATTATATCAAATAGATCCAACAAAGTTCAAATACATTAAACCATTCACGCATATGCTTCATACATGAGTCTAGATTTATTTAATCACATTAAACAAATTTAGACTGATCTATATATGAAGACAAACTCAGAACTAATCATATTAATTCTGTGCAGAATAGATTGTTTTCATAAACGTAGAGTATATCATATATACAATAACTGATTTAAGGAATAAATCTGATTAATTCCGATTCATAACAGAACCTTCTTATTTCAAAAAATAATTTTCACATATTAAATCATGACAGCAATTAATCTTATTTGTTCTTATCAAAACAGAATCCAGAATCAATCACAAAAATAAATTCAGATTCAATTCAAAACCCAGAATTACACATGAAATAGATTTGAATATGAACCAGAAAATACATAATCAGATTCGTTCAATTAATCTCATTAATTCCTAATCAGAATATACATCATACATATATGTCATAACCAAACATAAGTTTACATATATCAAATATATATCCAGTTTAAATAGAAACTAATTTGATTTTATTTACCACATAAATATTCATCAAAACACATAATTCTGATTTAAACCGAAACAGAATATTTATCATATAAACATTCAAAAAAATAGTAAAACACATAATCGAATTTATGTTTTTGCAAGAAGCTCTGATACCACTGTTAGAATTCGGATCAACATATGCAGTAGAATTTTAAAATTTTGATTCAAAACCTTCCTAGGATCCATGCAAAAATCATAAACCAATGTTAAGGTTTTACCTTATTTGTGCTTATGTTCTTTTTGAACGAATACTTAAGAGACTAAGAAGAATCAAATGCCGGTCGGAATGTACAGCGTTTCTACGGTATCCACACGAAGTGAACAACGACTTTTGCCTTCCACGAAGCTACTAAGATTCGTTTCTCTCACTAGGATTGGGTTTGGACATTTTCTAGAGTGATTTAAGGTTTTCTTAAAGCCAATGTGTGTTTTTTAATTTGTTGCCTTCAAGTCCTTTTATAGAACTAAGGCATATCACAATCTTAATCCCACTAGGATTATACTTCAAAAATCCTAATCACAGTAAATAACTATCACCTTATCCTTATCCTAGAGAGAGTGAGGAGAGATAGGACTTATCTATTAATTATCTAATATTAGATAATAACAATATTATCTCATAATATAATTATCTAATATCTAATAACGCAATTATCTGATATTACTTTAATATCAAATAATATCACATAATATATAATATATATATTACGTGAATAAATATATATTATCTTAATAATATATATATGCACGAAAATAAGCCTAACTAATTGAATTTTAGTCCAACTAAAATCTAATTAATTTTAGTCTCATTCCTACTCCTTTTGTGTAACTCTGTAGGTTCTTACTACGTTGATAATGACTCATTTTAGGCCATAAACAGTGAGCGATATCTAGCAATACATCACTATCACTCAAGTAGTAAGAATGTCTATGATTCGACATTTACCTAATATATGATCAACATTTTATATCATAACCTCTTTTATAACAATATCCAAATCGAACTTGAGGCATGGAGTATGTCATCCTCATTAATGTTCAATTTATATTTCTTGATATTGAATAGACTTAAAATAAATTATCAATATTACATATTGATCCAATTGCAATTGAGCATGATCATGCATTTCTAAATCTCACTCAATCAAGGGGCCCAAGAATATTTATCTTTTATACAAGAGTAATAAAATCTCATTTACATCACTTACTTTCTTCTACATGATTTTTGACACACTCAATCAACGTCCTACTCATCATCCTGATTAAAGGTGAATAGGATGACATCAAAGTAAGTAACTCCTCATGTAAGAAACCGTAGTGACTTCAAGTTAAAAGACTATGCGCATTTGTGATCATATGAGAATAACTAATGACACGTTTATCCATGCAGTATTCTTACAGTGGGTCAGTCTAGTACATTGTTCACTAACAATATACTTATGTATTGACTTGATATCACATATCCATGATTTACAATCATCGGTCACTATATATATTAGTCTCGATGTATTATTACTATCATTGTCGTAATAATACTTGACTAGGGATATTTTAATAATAACAAAGTTATTCCAAGGATAATTATTATATTTAAGTTATAATTTGCACAAAATAAAATAAAATAAAATAATTATATTGCTAAAATGAAACGTAATACATTGTGTAATATTGTAATCATCTCTATGATTAGCTCCTATGACACACACAAACAGGGAGGTTCCGAAGTATCCAAATTCATCTTTTCATATTTTTGTCCTATTATCACCGTTTACAATGGTAAATTATAATTATATGAACATTGTTTATTTTCTACCTAAATATTACAGATCCTTATTCAAATTATAATATAATAAGATTTCTTATTACTTGCTTCTTATATTTTTTAATTTTAACAAATGATCAAAGTATGTCACTAGATCATCCTAGGTTCTCACTTTATTTTCAAATCTATCATAAAAAATTAGAAATTCCCATATATAACAACTTTTCCAAATTAAGAACAAAACCATCAAAACATTACCACTCATATCACTATATATATAATTAAATTATATACTATAGCTCAATAGCATTAAGTAAACTAGGCCTTCACGACACTATCATAAGAGTTATTTAAGTAAAAGTTTTTAGGTTCAATTCTTGACATGTAATGGTGACAATTAATCTTTTGAAACAATCTAGCTAACAATGAATAATTCAAGTACAATATTTTATATTTTCAGCTTCTGTAAGAAACCTAATTGACATACACATTGTAATACATCAAAATTAAATTAAAAACTAATTTGCTAAAATAATATAGTATAGTGGCATAATTCAAGTCATACCCCTAGTGATTTTTTTATATTACCCTTCATTATAATTTACTAGTAAAATGAAAAAAATGGAATGCACAATTTGATATAAAAATAGAATGCAACATTGGAGTGGGTTGTTTGCATGAAATTAAAACAATAGTAATAAACTAAACAAATACAAAATAGAAGTAGAATAAAAGTAAACAAAAAGGAACTCAATGGAATAAAGTAGTCAATTTAAGGAATTTAGAGCTTTAATTTGGATTAATCATGGATCTATTAAGATTTAAATTTTTTAATTAATTCTTTAACCTTGAATTATCGGAAACCCCTACAATAATCTATGAATTCTAAGTTAGATTACCATCTAGGATTAGATCAATTAAGATTGGCCAATTCAATAGCCATTATAATCATTATTAGCTAGATCGAAATTGATTTAATAATTAAATTCAATTGATTTAAAAAATTAAATTAGAAACTTCCAAATTAATCCATCAACCCTCTGCCCTTATGTGTAAACCATGATTTACCGATTAGAATTCAACATCAAAATAGCAAAGAAATAAAAAATCACAAGGATGAACATCAATTATACCAAATCAACATCCAACACATGTAATCTTAAGAAATCAGCACATAGAATTAGGGAAAGAGAAAATTTAATTAAAGAAAGCTAACATTACAATTCATAACCTCATAATCTAGTAGAGGAGTGCCTTAAACTTATTGAATCAACTCTAGATTTAAGCATCTATTGATGAAGAACAAAAGAGCAAACAAAAAGAAGAAGAGAAAGAATGTGTAATTGAATGTTGTGTGGTCTAAATGTCTAATAAGTTTCACCCCTTTTATTCGACCTAATTAATCTAAAACCCTAATGGACCTGACTTTTGTGCCTCTTAGGATTATTAAGATAGGGTCTTCCTAATTTCTAGAAGCCCAGGCCTATTATTAACAAGATAATTAACTTTAATAGTTACAATAGTGAATTCTTATAGGTCTGACTTCCAGCCAGTTTAAAATTATTAAAATAAGGTAATTTGGAAAACCCATAAACATGAAATTTATATCTTATGAAAATTTGGAGATTGATTTCACATTAGTCAAACCTTTATGGCTCCAGATATAACCTAAAAATAGAGGCAGACTCAGTTAGGATAGAAACATAACTTCAACTTTTCAACCACATATGACTTTTAAAATGTCTGAATTGGGCTTGAGCTAAAATATAAAAATTGTAGATCTCTCTTTAAGATTTCTAAAGATATAAAGATTGTGTCAATCCAACATCTGAGGCTCAAGATATAATTGAAAAATAGAAATAGTATCAAAATTCAGTATTTACTAAATAAATTCAAATTATTGTAAAATTAACTCAAAATTATAAAACAAAGATAATTCTATGAAATTCAGTATATGCAATACCTAATAGACATAGAATAGAGGAAAATAAAATAGTAAATATTTTTTTATCACCAATCACAAAACAAATCTCAACTAATCCACACATATATGTATATAACTAAAATGTTCAAGCTTATCAATGCCAACCAATACATAATTTTGTAGCATAACCTTGCTAACTAAAATGACAAATTACCATATTTAATTTTTAAAGATAAGAAACTTATTTCATTCTTCCAAGCCCTTGTTTAATCTTTAATCATACTTCCTTAATGACTCTAAGTATGATTTCTTTTATATTTCTAATCTAACTTCAAGAAAATTGAAATAGAGCCAAAATTGGGGTTTTGGATTTGAGCATGAATAAGTGAAAAAAATTAGAACTTTATGCTATAAATTCACTCACCACCACTAGAAAAAGTTTCTCTAAGCTCGCCTACCCATGAGTTATTATGGAAGACTTGAAGATGTTGTTAGTCTTGCCCTACTCCCTTGCTTCTAGGGTTTACTGTAGCTAAAAAGGAGCATACTAGCAATGTGGACGGTAAGTGATGGCTAAGAATCATGCAAAACTAATAGCTCTAATTTGCTACATAACTACTATCTATAACTCCTCTTTCTTCCATCACCATCCATAGTAGCAAGGAGAAAAGAGGGAGTGATAGAAAGCTAATAGTAGTTATAGTTAGCGTTGTGATGTCAGGAAAGAAGCAGCACCAAAACAAACATTGGAGGATAACGATTTTTGATAGTGGTGTTCAACAACACCTAACTAGTACCGAAAGAGGTAAGAAGTAGTGTCAAGAGGGAGAGACGATGGGTAAAGAAAGAGAAGAACTGAAAAATCTAGAAAAAATGAGGGACAGAGACAATAGCTAGAAGTTAAAAAAATAAAAGGGGAAGGCATTAAAATCAAGAGAAAAAATATGCAGAAAACCAATTATGAGTGGTGATTTTATGCATTGTGGCATTATGAGCTTACTTTCATCATCTAATCTTGTCCTTATGTTATGCTTACCAATCCTAGATAATTAAATCTCATCCACCCATTTAGTTTACTAAGGCCCATTTTCATAAAATTGATTTTATTTAAAATCTTAATATAATTATTTTTAATTTCCTCATAATTTATCAATATGCATGCATTTGTAACAACATGATAATACAACTTTAATAACCTAATAAATTTAAAAGTTCATAAATAAATAATTATTTTAACTTTCAAAATTCTTAGAATAAGTTATCAAATACAAACAAATTATTTCATAAATCATTATGCCCATATTCATTAAAATTATTTTTAACTTGTTAGAAATTCATTGGAAGAATATCCATATAAAATAAATATATTTTAAATATTATCGATATCATTTTCGTTAAAATCATACTATTATTACATAATTAAAATCTTAAATGATTATACCTCATTTAAGTATAATTAAATACAATTTAACTATTCTTGTTCATGATAAATATTTTGAAGTATATATAATAATAAAGTTTTTAAATAATACTATGGGATACTACACGAACTTTTTAGATACATACTTTATAATACTGAAACCTTTATCAAAATACTTGGTGGTCTAGAAACAATGGAAGAAATTTCTAGTATTGTATATTAGGCTAAACTAAACTTTCATAAAAAGTCATTAGAACTATTAAACATTAATGATTTTTATAAAACTTTATTATCTTTCTTAGATCAAATTATGAAATACAGCACTTAAAAATTCATGTCACCAAAATGTCGATAAATTTTAAACAAATAAAATTGATTTTAATTTTTATAAATTTTTATTAAAATATAAATTTTTTTATTAAAATACAGCACTTAAAAATTCATGTCACGAAAATGTCGATAAATTTTAAACAAATAAATTTGATTTTAATTTTTATAAGTTTTTATTAAAATATAACATATATAATTAATTAATTCAATAAGTATTTTATATTAAAAATAAGATAAATTATATTATATTTATATTATTTAGTCATATAATCATCAGAACTGTGAACAATTGGAGTGGACTTGAAAAGAAAAATATGCAATGAAATACATAAAAGAAAGAGAAATAGTATATACATCATAAAATTTTGAGAAAAAATCTTAATTAATATATATAATTTAAAATATTATTTAAAAAGTGATATCAAGAAAATATAATCAAATTGTAAATAAATAGATTCAATTTTCATCTTTAAATGTTTTTATTAAAAATAAGATGTGTAATTAATTCATTAAATTAATACTTTTTGTGTTAAATATAACTTGAGCTCCATTATTTGCTGGTCAATCAATTGCTTCGCCACATCACAATTAAAGAAAGGGCTTTTTTACCGGTATGCTATAATGAAGAAAACAATGTACTAAAACACTGAGCCATCAAAATTATTTGTCAAGATGTTTAAAAGTATTTTTTTAAAAAAAAATAATTTCGGTCACGGGGAGGGGCACCCTGTGACCAGTACCTTACCCGTAAAACAAGGAAAACATGTCCGGAAAACCAAGGAAAGAAAGGTGACCGGAAAAATTATTTTTTTTAAAAAACAATTTGGGTCACGGGGAGAGGGACCCCGTGACTGAAGCTGTCACGCAGGTCCCCCGTGACCAAAAGGTTTTTTAAAAAGAAAAATTACTTTGAAAATTTTAATTTAAGTTAATTTTATTTTTAAAAATACCGACCAAAAGGTTTTTTAAAAAGAAAAATTACTTTGAAAATTTTAATTTAAGTTAATTTTATTTTTAAAAATACCGAATTTGAGTTTACTCGTAACTATTTTAATGTGGACCATTTTTATACTTTATTAATTATTAATTATAATTTTTAATTATAATTTTATTTATATTTATGAAAAATTTAATTTGAATTATTTTTATTAAGAAAAAATCTAATTTGAGCTTTAATGTAACCATTTTAATTTGAACCTTTTTGTATATTGATTTAATTTTTTATTTTGATTTAAATTTTTAAAAAATTTAACTTGAGAAATTTATTTTGAGTTATTTTTATTTTAAAAAAATTTAATTTGAGCTTAAGTGTAGCCATGTTAGTTTGGACAGCTTTTTAACCAAAAAGCCTAAGTGCGAAAATTTATTGCCCTATGCCTTGCGCTTATAAAACTATTTGCTACATATGCTTAAATTTTATTTTTAAAATTTGCTTGATCACGGTGGCTAGCACCCTGCGACCAATTACAGTGGGAGTCAAGCCGTGATCAATAAAATTAATTGATGATGGTACGTGTGACCTCTTGAGATTGCATGTTACTGATATCGGATATTGTGCGTCTCCGTGGACCCTTTTGTATATTTATTTAATATTTATTTTTAATTTATTTTTTTAATTTAATTTTCTACGTATTGAATATTGCTTGAATAGTAATTATTTGACCTTTCAAAAGGAAATCAATTTTTTTTAACTCTCACATTTATATTGTGTGATATATAGTACATTAAAATTAGTAAATACCATAAAATCTTTAGAATAATTTAAATTTGAATAAATAGAGATTTTTTCCCCATTCTCCTGTAAATTTATAAGTTGGAAGGTTTAACCCACAAAAATTAAACTTCCATATATGGTTTTATCATAATGCCATATATGTACACATATAAATCCTTCGTTGTTTTCCTCAATCAATTATATAATTTTAAAAGTAGAATGTAAAATATACTTCAAAAAGTTAAATAATGAAAAAATCAAAGAGATTAATAATACTATTTTGGAAACTAATTATACTTTAAATGACTTATCATTAACTCTAAAAGTTCTAATTTTTTATGTCATAATAATTCACTCATAAGATGTTTTTTACACTTAGAGTAACCAGACTATGTTACATATATAAACAATTGTACAGCTTAAGAGTTGTTATTTATTTATATTTAATTTAATATTAAGTTCTATCATTCATATATATTTGTACAACTCAAGTGATTATTTAGTCATTACACCATAATGACCGGTACTTTAGAATGCTCTATTGAATTTTAAATAACAATATAATAAACAGAATTAATTCAATAGCGTGATCTGATTCAACGAAGAAAAGTAGAACATATGTCTGTCAAATTGTAAAATATGTTTCCAAAAGTAGAAAATATGGCTAATGAAATCCAAAAGGTCATGAATCAATTAAAACAAAAAAAATCGAATAAAGCACTATAATATAGTAATGAAATTATTAATCACCAAAATTGTGGCTTTTAGTCTCACATCGGGGGCGTCACCTTGCTCACTGCAGTCGTTGAGCCGAGGGTTGATGCTGTTCACCATCATCATTATCCTCATCATCATCTTCCTCTGCTAGGCGGGTCTGACCCTTAGAGGGTGCAGAATTCAAGTCCTAGGGGGAGGATTGAAAGGGTAGTATAGGGTTTCCCGATGTAAAAAACCCTTGTTGTGGCTAGCCCATGGATCCAGTAGTGAATTCATATAGGTCAGCAAATAATGCCATTAGAGAACTAGAGGCTGGCTGAGATGTATATGATGGCATTGGAGAGAAGAATGATGACTCTAGAGCATCATAAGGATGCTGTTGGGGCAATATCATACTGTATGATGGGCCAGTTTCTCCACCCGTGAAGAATTGCACTGGTGGGGGTATAAGATGATGGACCCACGACTTCTATATCCGCATGCATTGACAAAGGGGTGTAGGGGGAGGAGACACGTGCTTGTGATGCCGATGGATGACCATAAGAAATACTTTCATCTTCATCCCCTCCCTCAGGTTGGATGGGATTCCTAAACGACATGAAGCCGTCAACTCTCCTACCACGCCTAGGCGCGGGAATGGGTGGCATGGGTAATTCATCAGCAAGATAAGCAGGTTGGGTGGCAGTCATGTCTCTATGCTCTCGTAGTGCGCGCAACATGAGGTGACAATCTCGATCCACTGTCTCCCTAAACTGACTGTATGACTAAGAAGGGGAATCCTCAACACTGAGCTTGTATAGTCTCTCAGCAATATCAGCCTAAAAAAAAGTACATTCGATACATGTAATACACATTATATGTTGAATAATCACAAAGAAAGGTGAGAACATCATTGGTTGCCACAAATCCTGAGCCACTGCTAGCTGGATGGATCCATTGTCTCGTGTGCCTTCAGTACCATGTCATGTACCCTAAGTCATGGTGAAAAGGTCTTGTCTCTATCTCAGTTTACGAAGGGGTATTGCGCCATGCATTCCAAGCGCTAATGAATACAAGGTGCTCTTGTCGCCAATCCTTTGATGTCTTCCCTCACAGTTGCAAGGTATGACAAGAACCAAGGTCAAATGGCTCCTGTGGGATTGGTTGCCTCCGTCCAAACTATCCAAGCACGTGATCTGTGTGGTGTCATTCCACAATGTGAAAATAGATGACAGGGACAGATGCTAGCCAAATGTCAAGTGAGATCAAGCAGTATACACGTATAAGCTGCTGAACACTGGGAATGTCATAAAGATGCCATACTAGCTGCATTACACAAGTGTCATATAAATAAACACATTAGTACAACTAAGGTTAGCTTCATTAGACATAATATAATTAAAGCTTCTAACCTCATCATCCCTCATTTGATCAAGCAGTGCTCTGTATTGGCGAAGGGCAGTCAACGACGGTCGAGGAGGTAAGCCAGTATTCTTCCACCTGCGAGAAATAAATTCTGTGTATTATTTATTGGAATACAAGAGCAAGTGCAAGAAATACAATATGAAAATACAGTATGATCCACACCTGAAGCCCAATGGTGGAAGCAAATGGTACATGTCCAGTAGAGGGTCGGGATACGGCGGTCTTGTGGGAGCGAGAGTGGGGAATGGATCCTATACCCATAAATGCAATAGATGCATACAACCAGCAATGTTGTACTCATCATGTTTTGTTACAGTACACAGCTCTTAATACAAGCATGCGAGAACTATCGATCCCTAACTGTACTGACCAGCCTCTATAAAGTTTTTCAACAATGGTAGATACATCAATAGAACCCTGTGACCCAATGTGTCAAGCATAAGATAACTGCTTATGAGCCTGAGGATATAAGCACGAGCAAAGCATTGCGTTTGTTAATTGTCAGCATCATCTGGCAAATGTCTAAATGTAGTTGCTAACCAAGTAATGCTCAACCATTGGCCTTGCAAACATTCATCGAGTGGTTTCACTCCAAGCAAATATTCACACATTGCTGGCTAATCAAGTCTGGTTCTTCCTGACACAGGGACGCCCTCACATGGTAGACCTAAGTAGATGGAAACATCCTGTAGAGTAATAGTGCACTCTCCGGTAGTGGTGTAAAAAGTGTGTGTCTCAGGTCGCCACAATTCAATAAGGGCAGACACCATAGCTGCATTGAAGTTGAATTGTCCAAGGTGACTAGCCCCATAGAAGCCTGCCTATTGAAGATATAGCACAATTGGAAGTAGTGGATCAAATAGACGACCACCATGCTGATGCATCGTATCTTTAGGATTTGACGATCCTATAACCATCAAAGAAAACGGTTAGAACATTTACAATCAAGCAATCTCCATTAAGGGAATCGAATTACCTGGCCTTACCACACGGCCTCTAAAATATGCCTGGACTGCAAGTATAACAGAGTGTCATCCTCGAGCCTTAGTGTCACAACACGACACTGACTAGCCATGATAGTCGAATGCTATAGAAAATAGCGAATTGCATGAATTCAGTTAATTACATAATCCTAATTTTTTACATATCTTGTATATGGAATCAACAGAAAATACATAAAATAATAAAATCAAGATAATATACTGTTTGCATATAACATGTTCTGTAGCTTTCATCAATATACAACAAACTAAACATTTTACAGAGAAATATACATTCGTTGAAGTTTAGAGCAAAGGATCTCTGTTGCAATATTCAGGCCGAGAGGTGTCACCTTACATTTCATTAATTGGATGGACAAGTTGCACGGTTGTGATCAGGTTGTTGATATAGCCCACACCTTTGAGGTTCTGATGGACCTTCTCTTCAATCCATTTCATTTCTTATGCGTGTGGAACGGGGTCGACCATCAGGACGAATCTGCTCAGGATTTGGTGTAAGTATTGGTCCGGTCAATGGTGGCCAGTTCTCCATATCGCTGATTGGTCGAAACTCGCAACTATAAGCTTTCAGCATTATTTCAAGACAGAATACAGGATCGATAAATTGTAATGGATCCAATGCGACCTTCCCACATACCGCAAACACATATTGGCAGGGCCTATGTTCCACTTGGAATTCCCTACAATCACATGTTTGATGGTCCAAGCTAACCTTGCACGTTCATCCAAATTGTTTCAGTATGAGGTTATATGGTTCTTCCACCTCGAACTCCAACCCTAAGCAGTCAAATCAATGAATGTGACAGGCAGAGGCTTTTCGAATGCACTTGTAAATTTTTTTCTGGATGTCCTCGCTAAACATCTCTCTTGATTGTAACTATGCTACGATAGTCTCCGCTCTATTGACAAAGTATGCATTTTTTCGATATAACATAGCTTTGACCAATCCAATAATCGGCAAGTGCCTAACCCCTTTGAATACACTATTAATATACTCAGTGAGGTTAGTTGTCATGTGCCCCCACCGTCGGCCTCCCTCGTCATAAGCACGACTCCATTGACTTCTTGGTATATTAGCAACCTAATCAGTTGCTGCTGGTTGCAATTTCTACAGTTCTTCGAGCTTACAATCTACAACTTATCACTCATATTGATAACCTGTACCGCAAAATGCTATCATTGAGTGAATAATAATAATGACAGGAAATGATAGTTAATGATGTTATTATAAGTAGTACGCACCAATGCTGGTGAATATTTTCTTCAACCACGCTGTCTTAAATGTCGAGTTAAGATTGTTAGCGATGTGTTGCAGACATAACACATGATAACCATAGAGGGTTGCCAACCTACAGGTGGATTTACGACGGCGCTTAGAATTTCAGGATGCCTATCTGATATTAAGCAAATACCCTACCTGTCTTTAATAACACATCGTCGAACATTTGTTAGGAACCAAGCCCATGTCTCATAGGTTTCTCCCTCTACCACAACAAATGCAAAAGGGACAACCTTCCTATCGCCATCCTGTGACGTCGCTATAAGCAAAACTCCCTTGTACTTTCCATACAAAAAGGTTCCATCTACCTGGACTATTAGTTTTAAATAAGAAAATGCCTCGATGCATGGCTTGAAAATCCAGAACATTTGATGGAACAATACTACCAACTTATCCCCAAGACTGTTTGGCGGGCACTCCCTGGTAACAAGCTCAAAGTACGATCCAAGATTAAAGTGGTGCACTGCTGCTAACCACCAAGGTAATATGGAGTACGACTTCTCCCAATTCCTAAATGTGATGGCGGTGGCTCGCTGTTTGTCCTTCCATGCCTTTCTATAAGATACAGAATATCTAAAAATATCGTGGATGCGCTTAATAACTTCTTAGATGCGCAGACTTGAATTTTCAGTCACCATGGCCACAATGTAAGATGAAATGACATCTGCATCTAATTTTGGATAATCTTGGGAAAGAGCGGCAGACACACATGTGTGAGGCCCTTCATATTTTGATATCTACCAATGGTCATCTCTAGGCTTATAATGTGCTCAACCCTCCAGTTGCACCGTTCACTATATTAAGGGCGCCGATATTCTTCATACTTGACTGAGAAGTAGTGTATAACGAATGTGTGGTGAGTCCGGACTGAGTATATCTTCATCGCTCGGTGGAAAGCCTTCTGATTCGTATACCGTAAACCCACGTATAGCTCTTGATTGTCATTTATATTTATGCCTCCCACTTTAGGGTAATCGTGGTTAGAAGCAGCTTCTACATTAAGTCGTGAAAAAAAAGCACCAGCTGATTCCATGAATTGGTTGTTAAGTCCTATTGAGAGTGTGTTGGGCACATTTTCTCCGTCATCATCATCATCATTACCATCATCATTACCACCATACCCTTCAGGAACATCAACATGTGCATCCTCCTCTTTGAAATCATCTATAATGTCCTCTGTTTCCTCTGAGGAAGAAGGGGAGTGAGCTAAGCCATAATCATGCTGAGAAAAACATGGTTCTGGGATGTGATCAACAATAGGACTATAAAACTACTAACTATAGTCACTTTGCCTGCTCATTGGTTCTGTGCTAGCTAGATACAGGATATAACATGATGGCCCTTCATTGACGTTGTTAAGTTAGCTAGTGAAGGGTAGCGTGTATGAAGCACTCCTATCAACTGGTTGTTGTGATAAGTTTAAATTAAATCCCACTATTAGGATACATGCACACATTTTCGGACAGGATAATTGAGTAGGAAACATCACATTTACTTCCCACATCCGTTGAATGTCGTCATCATCCTCCAACTCACATGCCTTATAATGTGTCAGATTCAGTGATAGCGGATGTTTGTATATCAATTCAGTTATGGCTTGATTTTCATTAAGTCGTAACTTTTGCTCGATTATATTTTTCAGCGCATCAAGGGTTATGTCTGATTTGACTCTTTTTACTTTGACCTTGTGGCACCTAAATGTTTCGCCTTCATCCGATTCATAAATTTCTCCATTTGCATAAATATTAAGTATATTTTCATCCCTAGAACTCATTCTGATTCCATCCATAGTCAGATGCAAGAATCATCCCCAAAGATAAATTTAATAATCATTACAAAAACATATCATGATTACAAGGAAGTATAGCTAACTATTACTACGAACTTACTCGTAATTAATTAGAAAGCATGTTAACCAACAGACTAACTGTTTCACATGTCAATCCTGTCTATTTACCTACACAGTTATGGATTTATGATTTGTTAGATGATTAGTTTGTTTTTTTCTATATTTAGTATATGTAACAATAATAATGCTTCTTTGTTATAAAAGAATCATATGGGTAAAAAAAAATGCGTAAAAAGATTAGTTAATTATAAAGGTGCTTATAGCAAAACAAGTTACCAATGTGATAAGTATCATCATTTAGGGTATTAAAATAGTTATAGCTAAAAACTTTAAGAAATTTTATTTAAAAATTCCAATACTTGATCGTTATAATAAAATAATAAAGCTAATGTTAAAACAAGGACTGCTTCATGTTTTTGTGTGGTATAATATTAAAGTAAAGGTCAACAAGTTAAGGATAATATTATACACTTTTAATATTTACCTGATTACTTAAACCCTAGACCCTACATCATTTCAATTATTTCTACATTACCCTCACTTATTCGTGTGGTATTCATCTCAGGATTTAAGGGTTTAGGGTTATAGGATTTTAGGGTTTAGGTTTTTTTGGTTTAGTGTTTTAGGGTTTATGATTTTTGAATTTTAGGGTTTAGTGTTTAGTGTTTTAGGTTTTCATGTTTTTAGGGTTTAGTCTTGAGTGTTTAAGATTTAGGGTTTATGATTTTAGGGTTTAGGATTTTTAGGTTTAGGTTTTTTGGGTTTTAGGTTTTAGGGTTTAGGGTTTATGTTTAGGGTGTATGGTTTATGTTTATGGTTTAGGTTTTATGGTTTATGTTTTTAGTGTTTAGGGTTTTTGTGTTTATGATTTTAGGGGTTTAAGGTTTAGTTTTTTAGGGTTTATGATTTGAGTGTTTGATGATTTAGGATTTAGGTTTTAATGTTTTAGGGTTTAGGGTTTTTAATTTTAGGGGTTTAGGGTTTAAGATTGAGGGTTTTGGGGGTTTAGGGTTTAGGATTTAGGGTTTATGATTTTATTTTTGGTTTGAGGTTTTTAGGGTTTATGGTTTATGTTTAGGTTTTAGGGTTTAGAGTTTAGGGTTTATTGTTTATGGTCTAGGTTTTATGGTTTATGGTTTTAGTGTTTATGTTTATGGTTTAGGTTTTATGGTTTATGATTTTAGTGTTTAGGATTTTAGTGTTTATGATTTTAGGCAGTTAAGGTTTAGTGTTTTAGAGTTTATGGTTTGATTGTTTGAGGGTTTAGGGTTTTAAGGTTTTAGGGTTTATGGTTTTAGGGGTTAAGAGTTTTGGTTTTAGGGGTTAGGGTTTATGGTTTTAGAGTTGAGGGTTTTGGAGGTTTAGTGTTTATGATTTTATTTATGGTTTGAAGGTTTATGGTTTAGGCTTATAGGGTTAACGATTAAAGGTTTTAGGGATTTAGGGTTTAGGATCTAAGATTTAGTATTTATGATTTTTTGGTTTAGGGTTTATTATTTTAGGGTTTAGGGTTTATGGTTTTAGGGGTTTAGGGTTTAGTATCTAAGATTTAGTGTTTATGATTTTATGGTTTAAGGTTTAAGAGTTTATGGTTTAGGTTTTGAGGGTTTATGATTTAGGGTTTATGGTTTTAGGGGTGTATGTTTTATGGTTTTAGGGGTTTGTGGTTTATGTTTAGGGTTTATGGTTTAGATTTTTAGGGTTTAAGGCTTAGGATTTTAGAGGTTTACGGTTTAGTCTTTATGGGTTTATGATTTTAGTGTTTAGGGTTTTAGGGTTTTAGGGTCTAGGGTTTAGTGCTTAGGATTTACGGTTTAGGGTTTAGGGTTTAGGGTATATGGTTTTATGTTTTTAGGGTTTAGGGCTTAAGGCTTAGTTTTTAGTGTTTTAGGGTTTAGGATTTTTGGGGTTTAGTGTTTAGGATTTTTTGTTTTATGAGTTAAGGGTTTTAGTGGTTTATGGTATAAAGATTTAGGGTTTTGTGTTTTTAGGATTTAATTTACAAAAAGTTTAAGTGTTGAAATTCTGTACTTATTGAAATTGATATGATTCTAACATATTTTTTATATTTTTTAATTTTAATATACTAATTAATGTTCAAGCAACATTAAAAACCCTAAAAAAATTTTACGAAAAGTACCAATTAAATTAAAATTAAAACAAAAAAATTTTAAATGGTAAAGAAAGGATTCAATCCAAAATAGTTAAATTTAAGCTTAAAATATATTTTCTTTACTAAAATAATTCATCTGATATGTAAAAACTAATTTTTTAAAAAAGAAAAATTGATAACCTGGAATTATTTTTTAAAAAAATTATATTTTTTTCAAGTAGAGTGATAAGCTAAAATTATTTTCCTAAAAAAAACTGTTTAGAGATGTATGACTAAAATTAATTTAATAAAAGGTTAGATTTTTTCAAAAAAAAGCCTTCGTAACAGGGGGTTACCTTACGACTGCACTGGTCACGGTTGCCTCCTCCTCGTGGCCAGTTAACTTTAAAAAATAATAACATTTCAAGGAATTTGGGAAAAACTTCTTGCAGCATTAGTGTTCGGTGAAATCTTTTTCAGTTTCGAGGTAAACAGTAAAAATTGAAATAATTTAAGTATTTGAAGATCTATAAATATTTGAATTTTTATTTTTCTTTTTACATAATGCCCAGCCCGCACAACATGATAATTAAAATTGAAATAATTTACATAACACGCATAGACTAATCAGACTAAAAAGATAATAATAGACTCAGATATCAAATTATTAACAAAATTTAGATAACATAAACAAATTAAAACAATACACACAGGCATAATAATAAAAGAATATTAAAAGAGTTTAAATATCAAAACAAACAGATCACATAGATTAATCCAAACATATTTATAAAATACAATATCAAAAAATATAATAACAATTTAGTTGTACTGCTTACTAATAATGTCAATCATAATAAAAAAATACATGTAAAGGATATTATCACAAATATTTACTACACTTTAGCATGATCTGAAAATACTATATAATATTTATACTAACAAATTTTATTATGGAGAGTAATCTTACTTGGAAAAAAAATTTCTGCTACAGATTTGATTTTGAAATTGTGAAGACAAGATTGCTGAAGAGAGTTTTCTCTAAAAAGATTGCTCGGAGTAGGGTTTTTTTGCTGCATGAGAAGGGCTGCTCGCCGAGGGGGGTTTTGTAGGCGTCCAGTGGGTCATGGGTGCACAATTTATTGACACGTGGCAACAGGAGGACTGATGGTGCCATGACATGTGGTAGCATCGGGAACGTCGGGACACATGGCAGCTTCAGACGCGTCCTTGCCAGCCGGGTCAGTGCACGTGGCAACACCCGAACCACTGCGAATCACGTGTTGCCCAGGCCCGTGATCAGTCCTAATCATGGACCGGGCCACAACGTGATCCATATTTTTCTGAATAAAAAATTACAAACTTAAGCATTTCGATAGATAATAATTACGACACAGCTTTTGGGTTAATTCTTTTTCAAAACTCAGCAAAGCGGTAAAAAAGCCTTAAAGAAAGGGCCTCTTTACAAATATTGGTCCTTATCTGCAATTATTATTGCAGGTTGGTCCAATCTGACAATGGATCATATCAACCCAATCTAATAACGGCAGGGCCTTCTTCCTAGCGCCTCAGCCGTGTAGATCATGACACGCAATGTGTTCCATTACATGGATTACGATCCATCACAGAAATGGCCATAAACTAATTATATCATCAATAGTGATTCTTAGTTTAACCGATAAATGGCCATAAACTAATTACTAATAATGAATTTTACAAAAGGATAGTAAAATATAATATAGAAAGGCATTATAGTAGGGCATAACCGGTAAGAGAAGGAATAGAAACATTCGGGCAGGAATTTTCCTTCCAAGTCCATTTTTGTTATTTTTAGTTTAGACTTTAATACTATTAAGTTTAATACTATTAAGTATTACGATAAAATACGATATGTTTTTATAAAAATATTTTAAATATATTAAAAATTTATACAATATATTTTATAAAAATTATTAATTAAATTAATTAATTTCACATTCTATCTTTTAGTATTTTAACTTATTTAAAATAATTTTATAATAAATATAAAATATATTATGTTATATTTATAGTACATAATAATGTCAAAGTATAAATTATAAAAATACAAGTGGACATAAAAATAAAAACATATAATAGAGCAAATATAGAGAAGTGAAATAATACGTAATTTAAAAGATAATTTATACAAATAGAAAGAGGACTGGAAAGGGATAGATTCTTTTTTTTTTCCCAAATAGCTCATATATTTATATGTTTCAAATTTTAAGAAAGTAAAGAATAATTTTATAATTTTAATTTAATTATTAAATTTTAAAAACTTATATAATTTTTAAAAATTACTCACCAACTCATCTCTCTTTCTCTCCCTGTCTCTCGTATTTTTAATTTTCAAATATAGCTTCTCTGTATGCCATTTGTAATCACTTATACTAATAGAAAAAGGATTAAGAAAGGATGGATATCATTTTTTTTATTTTCTAGATAACTTATATTTATCTGTTCCAAATTTTAAAAAATAAATGATAATTTTATATTTTTTGGGTGATCAAATAATTCTATAATTTTAATTTTGATTCAATTATTAAATTTTAATAATTTAATATAATTTTTAAAAATATCTACAAACTCATTTCTTTCACTCTCTCTCTCCAATATGTCCAATTTTTAAATATAGTTTCTCTGTTTACCATTTATAATTAATTTTTTGCTTTCTTATATCACCCTTTCCATCTCTCTTTCATGTATTATCTCATCTCAATTTTCATTTTTTTATAAAAATTTAATTTATATATCATAAACTTAAAAAAGATTATTTATGAACAGTTTTGATTGCTTTAATTAACGGTTAAAAAAGCCACTCAATTATTTTTTTCTTAAACATTCAATTATTATTTACATTTAAAATTAAAATAATTCAAGTAAGTTTAAATATTAATTGGTAGAAGTTAAAATTTAAAATTACCTAAGCATTATTAAGTACATTATACCTTTTTTCATGGACATAAAACTATTTTAATTGCTATCAAGTGTATCTTTATTTCTAATTTTTCAAATAAAAAAAAAGTCTCTTAACATGTGCGAAATCACATATGAAGAGGCTAGTAAGGGATAAAAATAGTATAAGCAGTTAAATAATTAATTAAAATTTTAGTTTATTTAAAAATATTTTTAATAAAAATAAAATATATTATTCGATATATTTGTACTATTTAATTATATAATGTTATATTTATAAATGTTGTGTTTTAAAATAATGCAAATGGGGGTACAAATTTTACTCAGTCCACTTTTTTCTTCTCAAACATATGCAGGATTCAAAAGAGCAGTCCAAAACGAAACTCAAATGATATTTTTTTCCTTAAAATGACAATTCAAAAGAAATAAAAAATGTTATCTTCTAGGGGTAGAATTGGAAAAAGAAAAGATAATTAGGGGAGGAAAATTTTTCATTGATAGTGTAAATCCCTTGTAGACTAACGAATTTATTCTCTAATATAAATATTAATATTATTATTAATATAATATTAGAAATTGATAAGCATTGTACTATTTTTCCGATCAATGTATCTTTTAACTTTTTTAAATTCACAGGACAATAACAAAAAAAAAAAGTAAAGAACTATAAAAATGAGACAAATAATAATGTTGACTCTCGAATAAAATAAAGATAATAAAAATAATTTAATTCTTCTTAAAAATTATACCTACGAATTTTCTAAGCCAATTCTTCCGTCTCTCAAAATTTGAATTTAAACTGAGCATTGCACTAAATTATGTTAATTAGAATAAATTAATTATATTATTAACAGCAATTATTATTAATAGCGAATAGTGAGTTTTACAAAATGATAGTAAAACAAAATGTAGAAAGTCATAACGGGATATAATTAGAAAGAGAAATAATAGAAGTATTTGACAGAAAATTTTTTCAAATAGAGATTGACATGCGGCATAAGGGGAAAAAAAAAGACAAGTAGAAGTGTTCAAAATCCCTTCTTCTAGTAGTAGGATTTAGATTAGGGTTCACTTTAATTTATAACATATTAATCAGGTCAATAAATTATAAATTAATTGTTAGATGTATTTTTCACACTAATTTATTCAAAAAAATAAATTTTAATTTAATAAATTATCTGAAGTAAATTATAATTTATAAGTTACTGTCTTTTCAAAATTTTTCTAAATCTATCCCTATTTTTTATTAATTCACAATCCATGCTTTTTATAAAATAAATTTAAATATTTTTTATAAAATATAATTAACTTAACTTTAACATAATTATATCCTAATTTTAAATTATAAATATATAAAAATATGTATATAAATAAATAATATCATAAAATATAATTAATTATATTTTAAGTAATTATAATTTTATTACAAATAATAATAAATAAAAATTTTGTAATTATATAAATATATAATTTTATAAAATATAATTAATAAATATTAAATATTATATTTTTATTTGAAAATTTTTAATTACATTGATATAATTTAGATTTTAAATAAATATAAATTATTTTAATTATTTATTTCTATTAATATATTATTTTATATTATTTTATAATTTCAGTTAATTTAACAGTTAATTTTATAAAATTATCAGTTATTAGCTATCAGTTATCAATTATCAATTAACTTATCAGCTAGTATTAATTACTTTTATCAGTTACTTGCATAAAACAAAGTCTAGAAATAGCAAAATTCTGAGCTAGATACTTGTTTTGTAAATTTTGCCCTAATGGGGTGCAAATATGATAGGAAAATTTGCTTTGTAGGGCAAGACATGGGATAAATTTTTATTCAGGAGCAAATTTGGGATTTGGGCAATATTAATGTAATTTGCTCCACAAAGCTCTACATTTATAAAATTATAAATTTATCTATATAAATAATATATGTATATATTATATGTGTAAGTTTTTTAGTAATTTAATTGTTTAAAATATTTTTAATAATTTTATTTTTAATTTTTTAATTTAACTATTATATAAAAATAAAAAAATTACTATTTCTCTTGATTTATACATCATGTATCTTTATTATTTTCCTTATAATTTGAGATTAATGATTAAATTATATATATTTCTAAACTTATGTGAAATTTATGTGGTGAGATTATATTAAATATTATATGTTATTTCTATTTAAATATCAAGTATGTAAAATTTAAAATTTTTATCAATTTTTTCGATGAATTTTTCCACAGGACATTAATAACTTGTGGATTGTAGGGATGGTGCCTAACTTGTCTTGTAAGATAGGGCAAGTTTGGGATAGATAGTAGACGAGTACAGGGCAGAACAATTTAAAGTGAATTTTCCTTTATTCCACCTTATTATCATCCCTAATCTAGATCAAGACTAAACTAGAATATCTCATAAAATTTGTTTTCAAAAAATCAATTCTAAGAAACTTAAAATGTTATATTACCATGAAATCAAAAATCAATTCTAATCTATTGTTGATTATAAAAATAATCATTTGGACGGGAAAGGCTTTAGTATACGGCACTAGAAATTCAACTTTACTTTATATAAATATTGTCAAATTTTATTTTTTAATTTGATAGTTTGATTTTCTCAAAAATGATTAATTTCTTCTTAAATCAAATTGTTTGGATTAAAAAAATATATTTAACAAAATTTATATAGAAGTAATATTGAATTTTTAATATTAACATAATATTTGAAAATTTTTCCATTTGGTTGCAAATACATGGTAACTTGAATAAGCTTAACTCAACCCCAATCTACATAATAATCATGTTGTGTTGGGTCAATTGGCTTACTAAATGTATGAAGACTAGTCAACTTGTTTAATTTATTTAATAATTTTAATTAATAAGATTTATATTATAAATTTATTTATAAAATGTAATTATTTATTATTTTTTTAAAAATATTTTTAATCATTGATGAATTTCTTTAATTTTTATTTTATTTTAATATATATTTTATATTTTTATTATATATAATTGTTTATACTTCAATTATTAATTATTTTTAAATAATGTAATTAAAATTTTAATATAAATTTTTAAATAAACTAATAAGATAATTTATTTAAAATTTTAACTTGATTAATTTATTATTTATATTAAATAAATCAATTCATTTAAAATCATAAGCACTATAAACTCAATTTCATATTGAATGATCGTATCATGCAAAAAATCACTGCCCTTGAAATTTGAAATAGATGACATTGAGGGTCGAAAATAAGGAGTCGTTTGGTTCATACAAGAATTAAATTTCTATGAAAAATGAAATTTCATAGGAAGTTAATTTCTTATATGAATTTCTTGAAAAATTCAAAATTTTGTTTGGTTGACATGGAGCAAGTCACACCTCCCAGTAAATAAATTCCTATGTTTTGTTTAGTTCAACTTTGTATTTCCTAAAAAATAATAATGAAATAACCACAATAGCCTCTAAAATAATATATTAATAAATATTAATTAATTTTATTTTTTTATATGAAAAATGAAAGTCCCAAGTGTTGTTACTATTCTCCAAAGTGAGAAAATGAAAAGAAACGACATCGAAGTGGCAAAATGTAATAGCCTACAGATGAAATGATGCACACGATGGGCATTTCGAAGGGCACATAAAGGTCGAAATAGTAACAATACTTCGCATTTCATCTCAAAGCGCAGTACCAGTGAACTCAAGACGTAGGAAGACACCGAGAAAATCATTAGCAAATATAGCAAGAAAAGACTCTAACGACCCTGAACAACCGGAAAACATCATTTCTCGACATCGGAAGCTTAAAACAAGTTCAAAGAGTAACTCCGCACAAATAGGTCATCCACAGGTAAACCCACCTCCTTTTTAATATTGACTCTAGTACAGGCATTATACTTCAATTAACTTGAAGGAAAATGTTACAGTTTCCCTGGATTTGTGTTCCTATGTAAGTTCAAAGGAAACCCTAGAAGTTAGTACGACTACAATATGCTAAATATTTTGTTGCATGTTACTGTCACTCCACATAATATTTGTTTGCATGAGAAACATAAAAATGGCACCATGCATATTTCATTGTCTTTTAACAAACGGACACACCCTACTTATCTGATGTCTAAAATTAATATACTTTTCCATCGACATTGTCATTAATCATGTTTGATTTATAAGTTTATTACCACATTTTGGTGGGTGTTACTATTCTCACATGAAACAGTAACATCTCGTTTGATGCTAGTCTTTGAGAGGGTAAACACCTTGGTTTTGCTAAGGTTTTCTATTTAGTCACATATCATCTTGTCTATTTCTTGTGTTTTTTGGGTTGGCGTCTCTGTTTGCGGACCAAATACAACCATGTCACCACATTAGATTTTCGTAAAATAGTTATATCTTGGTTCTTGACTCATGTTACTATTTTTCGGTGAGACAGAAACACACCACTATCATAAGATTGCATTGTTAATTATACCGCATTTTAGCTACTTATGCATGTTTTTGCTCATTGTCAACGCAGTAGAGCTTTGTTAGACATGCATATCTTATTTTCTAGTTCATGTTACTATTTCTTGATGAAATAGTAATACATAATTTCTTGGAAGTTCTGTTGTTAATCATACCTCATCTTGTTAACTTATGTTCTTTTTGCTCGTTATTAACGCAGTAGAAATTCGTAAGACAGTTATATCTCGGTTCTTAGCTCATGTTACTGTTTCTCGATGAAACAGTAACACACCACTACCACGAGGTTGCATTGTTATTCATACCTCACACAGTAATACTTATGCATGTTTTTGCTCATTGTCAACGCAATAGAGCTTTGTTAAACATGCATATCTTATTTTTTGGTTCATGTTATGGTTTCTTAATGGAACAGTAACACATTATTTTTTGTAAGTTACACTGTTAATCATATCTCATTTTATCAACTTATGTTCCTTTTGCTCGTTATCAACGCAGTAGAGTTTCTTGAAGGAGTTATATCTTAAATATTAGTTCATGTTACTGTTTCTGAGTGAAACAGTAACGCACCTCTACCACGAGATTGCATTATTAATCATACCTCATATTATCTACTTATACATGTTTTTGTTCTTTGTCAACATAGTAAAGTTTTGTTAAACACACATATCTCATTTTTCTAGTTCATGTTACTGTTTCTTGATGAAACAGTAACACATAATTTCTTGGAAGTTCCACTATTAATCATACCTCATCTTGTCAGCTTATGTTTCTTTTGCTCGTTATCAATGCAGGAGAGATTCGAAAGATAGTTATATATTGGTTCTTGGCTCATGTTACTATTTCTTGGTGAAACAGAAACATACTACTACCACGAGGTTGCATTGTTATTCATATCTCACACAGTAACACTTTTGCATATTTTTGCTAGTTGTTTGTTCAGTAGAGTTTTGTTAAACATGTATATCTCGTTTTTTAGTTCATGTTACTATTTCTTGATGAAATAGTAACACATTATTTCTTGGAAGTTACATTGTTAATCATACCTCATTTTATCTATTTATGTATGACTTAATGCTTGATTTGACATTTAATTGAATAGAAAGGCACTAAAGCACTCACACAAGCAGAAAATTTTGAAGAAGAAACTTAAATTCCATTAATACAGGTCCAATCTGCTGGCATGCATAAGGTAGGTTGATCAGCTTCATATCGATGACAGATACACGATGGTGCTGCGACAAAACCCATTTTGGATCCTAATAAATGCAATAATAACAAAGGAACTTGATCGCAACATGTGTCGAAAGAGCGATGTTGAAATTCAATCCATAATTGTTACCTTCTCATACAAGAATAATCATTTCAATATCGGGGGCGAACATATTAAAATAATACTAACATCAGTGAAGTTAATCTTTGGAATAAAGGATGGAGTCCAGCCCATCCAGATAACATCTGGCAAAAGGCCATGGTTAGACTTCGATACAAGGTGTTTCCATGGCAAAGCACGGATAACTAAACCAATAATATTCAACACACTCGAAAGAGCAATGCGAGGAACATCAAAGACTGATGTGCAAGATGTCTCCTATCTTATGACATTGATGCCTCTAGTCACCCTTTTCATACCAAATAGGGCCCATACATTGGGCTGGTCATACATCAAATACGTAGAGGAAATAGATGTAATAGCACAATATGGGTGGTCACAACACATTCACGACCAACTAATGAATTCGCTTGAAAAGGATAACACCCCTAATGTAACCGGATGTGTCATGCTATTGCCAGTAATTTAAAGTTATCAAAACTATTTTTACTTCGTGTCACTATCTTTTATATTATCTTCATTCATTTCCATTCATTTGAGTGAATGTTCCTGCCTCCTTTTTATATGTTTGTCGGTACCCTTAGTTCATGTTACTATTTTCGACCAAAAACAATAACATGTACCTGTTTTGTCTGTGAATGGTAACCCAAAGTTTTATGGCATTTTGGTTGTTAATGTGATTTCACTCAACAGTTATTTTGAGTTTTTCTTTCGTGTTGATGTCTGTGTACAAGAATAACTTATTTACCTCCAGTTTTTTGTACCTTTTATTACTTCATCCTTGAATGCAGCTTCCAATGGAAACTAACGTGACAAAATGAATGATTTATTGTCGACAGTATTGGCTATGTGAGATTACAAGCATGCTGAGCAGGCATCACATCGAAAGAGTTCCAAGATGCCTCAAATGGGACTTGAAGCTCCTCACACGCCAACTGAGGGATCAGTTGATCAGCCAGCTTCAGGTAACCATATGAAAATGTCAACTCATTATGAAGTTTAGTACATGTCAGTACAAGAAAACATGTTACTGCCTATTTCCATGAAAAACAGTATCATCTAATAAGATGTTACTGTTTCTACATGAAATAGAAACAAGTCTTTCTCTCCAGGTTTCTATTATTAATTTGATCCTCATTCTAGAAATTTACTTTGTTTTATGATTGGTGTTGTTATTTCATAATAAACAGAAGTATGCCATAGTTACAATTCAACATGTTACTGTATTTTTTGAAAATAGTAACATGTGCCCTTTATTAATTTTAACAATTAGTAATATTCGATTTGTCAATTTTTCCCTTTATTGACCTTGTGTTAAGATTTTCACGTAAAACAGTAACATATCGTGGGGTTCTACTGAACTGAAATGGAAATAGAAATATCTTTTGATTCCAATTTCTTTCCATTAACCATACATTATTTTGTGTATTTAATGTGTTTCATAGTTAATAATTTACCCATAATTATTATTACACTATCACTTAGTCCTTTATTTTCATGTTTCTGTTTCTCACCTAAATAGAAACATGCAGACTTACCACACTAACAGTGGAAACACTCTTATGTTTCAGGTCATAAATAGAAAAATTGAGCCAACAGTACAAAAATATGACCTCATCTACACAACTAAAACAAATCTACAATTAATTGAATTTATTGACAAAAGAGAATCACAGAACACACCCTCCAAATCGGAGGATTCGAGAGGTGATACTGAGATAGCATTGGCCCAGTACGTGATCTAACCACGAGCAACAAAGCTGGACCAGTTTACAGATATTGCATTATCCTACAAAGAGCAACATTAACAAGACAACGATGAAGTCCAACGGTAGGGATCAGTTCTTCAGTGCAAACATAAAAATACTTAAACTGAAGGATGAATTGACGTCTCTCACTGAGAAACTTCAGACGTCAGAATAATAGACACAACAAAATGTAGAAACAATAGCAAAACTCAAACACGATAATGCACAGCTACAGGAGCAACTATCCACTGTAACAAGTGAGGCAGAAAACATCAGGGCGGTTAATGACAGTTTGGAAAATCAGAATAAATAGCTCAATGCACAGCTATGAGAAAAAAAGTGTAGGTGGTTGAACAAGATGAGGTAGAAACCACCAGAGTTGATGAACAAAATAAAGATGAGGAAAAGTAGCATTCGACAAAAATAAGAAAAATAAAATAGGACAAAGAGTTCACGTACTCAAGGCCAGTGAAAAAATGTAAAAGACAAACAGATGCACGACAATAGATAATAATTGCTGAGGAGGTCTCTGGGCGGAGCAAAGAGGCCCCTGTTATAATCCCTAATGAAACACCAATAGATAAAACTAAAAAGAAGCAAACTCATAAGGTAACAAATGCTACAAAGTTGCCAACTACCAAGTACCTGACCCAAGATGTCAGGAATAAGATGGTGCAAATAAAAAATGCAAGAAACCTATAGTAAGTCATGTCTTGCTTTCTTCTCAATTCTTTGCATTTACTAGAAAATATTGCTTATCACCTTATCTCATCCCCATGCCAAATCATCATATGCAGGATTTTTGTCTGGTCAACCCCCCAGCAGGATTTGTTCATAACTTTTGACAAGTTAGTGGAAGTAATCAAGGAGAAGTCAATCACGAATAATGTATGTATCCTTTGATCGTTTAAACACATTATTGTTTTGTCTTGTTCCTCCCTGTAATTATGTTACTGTTTCCATCCAAAATAGAAACACAACCTAAGTGAGTCTATTCAGGCTCAGAAAGCATGGTGCTATTGTGTGGAGTGCAAATAGTTACATGCAATTATTCGTTGTGTCATAAATGCTAGGTTCTTGTGCTACTATTTGGAGTTTTCCACTCTAATCAATCATCTAACGAGAACTAATCATTCAATACAGATCATAGATGGCTATGTCTACACTCTGAGCTTGGCTTCCATGAACAGTAAAAGGAAGATATTTGCATTTGACAGCTGATGCTGGATAAGATCCTGAATCCATTTCCCAAATATTAATTACAAAAGACAGCATTGATACTTACTTGTGCTCAAACTACATTGATAGTCTTACATTGTGAGCGACGTCAAGTTACTCCAGGAAGTCAGGCAATTCAAATTCAATGCACATATGGAGAAGGCAATGGCTACAGATGTTGTTATATTCCCCTAAACACCACAGGCGTGAATGACTTCAGAAACCCTAACCACTTCACACTTCTTATCCTAGATAACAAAGAGTGCAAATGGACACACTATAACTTGCTACGGCTAAAAAGAAAGGGGGCACCGGATCTATACTTTTGTGATGCCATGATGGTGGTGAATGATATTAAATACTATGATAAAATAGCAAGTGATGTTACTTTTTGGGTTTGACTGAAGTTGCATTGCTAGCCACATTTTTGAACCCTCTATCTTGTTATCTTATTGATATTACTATTTCCATCAGAGACAGTAACATCTCATACTCATAACAAGATAACGTCGTATCTCTCGTATATAGCTCATAACATGGCTTTCCATTGGAGAAAAATATCAAGTGTGATGTTATTAGATGATATGTTATTATTCGTTGATGTTTCTATTTCTTGTCAAAACAGTAACACTTTGTTTTCTCGGAGTTTCATTTTTAGTTAAACTTCATTGAGTTATTTGTATGCTGGATGTGTTTTTTGCCGATGTTACTGTTGCCATAACAAAAAATAATAATTTATAATAATACAAGATGTTACAATCAGTAGTGTAGACAGTAACATGGAGTTTTTATTTTTCATTTTTTTTTGGTTTGCTAACAACAGAAGGACTATTACGAGAAAAAGATGAATAAAGTCCTTGCACATAGTGGAATGGATACGAGGGTAGAGCCAGCTACCGTAGGTCCACTTTTTGATATAATATCATATGAACAAGCACCACAACAGGAAGAAATGTCCTAAGTAGCAAGCTTTTTTCTTATCCAAGAGTAACATGTCTAGTAGGTACCAAACTAACTCATGTTACTATTTTCCAGGTAAGATTGCAGGATTTTCGTTTGCAAGCATATAGAGAATATATTCAACAATAAAGAGTTTGAAGAACAATTTCTGCTGGAGGAAGTGAGATAATATAAAGTAAAATTAGTTACTAAATTCCTCAAGAATTTCAGTCTTCCCAGCTGAAATTGATTATTATGCACATATGTAACACTAAAGTTCATTATTCTGCCCATGTGTAACACTAAATTCATGTAAAACCATGGTCTCAGATATATTTAAAATTCAACTATATGTATAATTCAATTGTAAATGTGAATCTTTTGTACAGTTTAATCTTATATCCAATTTATGTTAGCACTCAGACAACACGTTGCCTATGAATTACGAACACCTATGTTAATGTTACTCTTTTCTGACTGATGCAGCAACATCCAATTGTGCGGTACTATTCGTAAGACCTACCACCAAAGTTAATATGAATGAAGTACATTCTTTGACAAAGTTCCCCAACAATAAACATGCATCTCTCACATGCACACAGGCCATTTTCTTGGGTGTTATTATTTTTAGCCAAAATAGTAACATCCTATAAAAAGGTAGTTCTTGAATCTTATCCAACGAAAAACTTGTTAAGTGACGTAATTAGCCACCCAAATACAGTTGCCGACCACCTGTAACCACTTGGGCTGAAAACTTTAACAACTTGTGGGATGTTACTGTCTTCGAACAAAACAGTAACATTCCACAAAGAGGCATTTCTTGGATCTTATCCAAAGAGGGACTTGTCAAGTGACATAACTAACCTCCCAGACCCAATTTCCAACCACCTGTAACCCCCCAGGCTCAAAACTCCAATAGTCTCGATGATGTTACTGTCTTTGAACAAAATAATAACATCCCATAAAGAGGCATTTCTTGGATTTTATCCAAAAAGGAACTTGTCAAGTGATATAACTAACCTCCTAGACCCCATTTCCAGCCAGCTGTAACCCCCCAGGCTCAAAACTCTAACAACTCCGATGATGTTACTATCTTTGGATAAAATAGTAATATCCCACAAAGAGGCATTTCTTGGATCTTATCCAGAGAAGAACTTGTCAAGTAACATAACTAACCTCCCAGACTCAATTACCAGCCACCTGTAACCCCTCGGCCTCAAAACTCCAATAGCCTCGATGATATTACTATCTTTGAACAAAATAGCAACATCTTACAAAGAGGCATTTCTTGGATCTTATCCAAAGAGGAACTTGTCAAGTGACATAACTAACCTCCCAGACCCAATTTCCAACCACCTGTAACCTCCCGAGCTTAAAACTCCAACACCCTCGATGATGTTACTATCTTCGGACAAAACAGTAACATCCCACAAAGAGGCATTTCTTGGATCTTATTCAGAGAGGAACTTATCAAGTGACATAACTAACCTTCTAGACCCAATTTCCAGCCACCTGTAACCTCCCAAGCTCAAAACTCCAATAGCCTCGATGATGTTACTATCTTTGGACAAAACAGTAACATCCCATAAAGAGGCATTTCTTAGATCTTATCCAGAGAGGAACTTGTCAAGTGACATAACTAACCTCCCAAACCCAATTTCCAGCCACCTATAACCTCCCGGGTTCAAAACTCTAACAGCCTCAATGATGTTATTGTCTTTGGACAAAACTGTAACATCCCACAAAGAGGCATTTCTTGGATCTTATTCAGAGAAGAACTTATCAAGTGACATAACTAACCTTCTAGACCCAATTTCCAGCCACTTATAACCTCTCGGGCTCAAAACTCCAACAGCCTCGATGATGTTATTGTCTTTGGACAAAACAGTAACATCCCACAAAGAGGCATTTCTTGGATCTTATCCAAAGAGGAACTTGTTAAGTGACATAACTAACCTTCTAGACCCAATTTCCAGCCACCTGTAACCTCCCGGGCTCAAAACTCCAACAATCTCGATGATGTTATTGTCTTCGGCCAAACAATAACATCCCACAAATAGGCAGTTCTTGGATCTTATACAGAGAGGAGCTTGTCAAGTGCTCGGGATCAATTCTCCATTAACCTCAACGATGTTACTATCCTAAACCCTAAACAGTAATATGCAGATGGTTGGCCTGCTTTCTCAGGCGAAGTAGCCACCTAACAATACACAGACTCCCAGCAATAAACATACTTCTCTCACACTACAACGAGTTGCATTCTTGGGTGTTACTGTTTTCATCCAAGATAATGTGTAATGATGTCTGAAGATGATGCAGGAAATGAACTAAACTGCACTACAGGAGTCTTAACAGAATTGCCATAGGAAAAAATGAAAAAGTATTGTTATATTCTACCAAAAGCTTGGGGAAATCCAGTTCAATAGCTTATATACATAATCGGAAGTCACATCAACTAATACATTAAGGGCTCCAATGTCAGATAAGTGTCCAAAAAATAGGTGCACATACAAAAGTTCAACAACATAACATGAGTTTAGTGAGTGTGTTGGCTCCAAATGACTACTAGTTTTCATAAAACTTCACTAATCTGGAAGTAACAAACCATGCACATAAGCAGCTCTGAAATCTTCTGGAAAGCTAAAAAAGAAATTAACTTCTAGAGGGTTGAAAGCAATTTTCCTTGTCACATTTATAACTTGGGTAGGAGTCAACCCATTAATTTTCATAATCTTACTAGTCACTTATATCCTTCTCCCGGCAGAATCAGATTCATGTTAGAAATAAGAAGCTAAGCGACCTATGTGTTTACTTACATCTTCCATCATATCACCTATTCGTGCAAATCCAAAAGAAAATTCTCTCAAAACTTTCAAATTTTTTGTCTTTACCTTCTTTGACCTACGGTTTGATGGGATGGTTGAGGAAGAATTTCCCATCGGGGCACATGGAAGGACTAGGTAAGTGTCCTCCATGGAAAAGGCAGAAACATGTTCTTCTTGTTCTTCTTCTTCTCTATTCCTTACTTCGTCTTCCATCCCCTCTAATGCATCTTGTGGATTTACAGTCTTATCTCCAATGGCTCTATCCTTCCCAAATATTTTGCCTCAATCATCAAAAAATGAAAATGGCTTGTGTCTTAACCCCATGACATTTTTGTGGCTCTAGCATAAAACAAAGGAAAACATAATGAGAGAAGAAGGTAAAACTTTAAAAGCTGTCACCAGAAATATACACAGACACACATATATGCATAGAAGAAAAAATATAATATAAAATATTACCTTCACCCATTCATCTCAGACTGATTTTGAGCATGTTACAAACTTCTCTTCAACATTTCATCCGTAGCTGGACCAAGCATCTTTGCAATAATATTATATTGATTCCTCAAATACTTGATACAGGACTCGATGTGTAGTTTAACCTTCATACCACATCCAGGAAGCTTTTGTTCCATAAGTTATTTTAACCTGCTATAAGCACCATTCTTAAACTATCCATTGTCCGTTTTCCAACTACTCAGCTCCACAAGATCTATTATTACACTAATTAGTGCATGATCCTTAGCACATCCCCATCTTATGCATCCTCTAGATGGGTTCGTATCGTTACCACCTTGGTAGCATTTCTTTGAGCTTTTAGTTGACTTATCTCTAAAGAAGGAAAGATAGAAAGAGAGGAAACACAGGAATTCGTAAGAGCGACATTCTGCTCATGATTTAACAATTTAGGATAATCATACTACTAGTTCAATAAAAAGCAAAGTGATTAATCAAATCTTATTATAAATTTAAATAAAAATAATACAAAAATAAAGTGTATATTATCTATCGATTCATAAACGCAATACAAGTGAAACACACTACATAATTTTTGCTAAATCCTATTTAATGATGTGGGGTCATGTAAACCATGCATTGTACATCTCATTGGCAAGATCATGTCTGAATATACTCCGTGCAACACTAGATTCCATAATCCTAATATTAAGTTCATCATTTTCTTCTTGCTCACCATCCACAAGCAAGGGCTCCATGGGATCCACACTCATATATGTTCGAATGAAATTATGCATCAATGCACAAGTTAAGATAATTCTACCCACAGTTTTCTTAAGGTACCAAGTTATACATCTTAGAATATCTCATCTCATTTTTAATAATCCAAAACACCTCTCGATAACATTTCTTATTTGAGAATACTTCATATGAAAATATTCCTCAGCAGATACTGGTTGAGCACCACTCTTTCACACACTTAGATGATATCTTTGGCCTCTAAATGGTGTTAGAAATCCCTCACAATTCATATATCCGGCATCACACAAATAGTAGTTACTTATAATTAACCAAGATAAGTGTTAAGTGATTTCATCTCAAATAAGCTCCTTGGTTCAAATTGAGCAATGTGAAGGTACCTATGTTGTTACCTTGTGAAACTATCAAAGCATTTTTTCTAAAAAATGCATCTCGAAGCACTCTATTGTCATGTGTGGACCCTTCCCAACTAGGCAATATATAAATAAATTACAAATCCCGCGTGCACGCAGCTAACACATTAGTAGTGAGTTCTCCTTTTCTATTCCTGAACCTAACTTTATCTGTATCTCCAACACGAACCTTAATATGACTTCCATCCAAAGCACCTAAGCAATTCTGCAATGTGTATATATATATAACTTTTTAATATATATTGTATATATTTATAAATATTTACACATTCATCTAATCTTCCTAAAAATTCTAACTTATCTTAAATCATTTTCACCTCTCATCTTAGCAATTCTCTGTCACTGGCTTAGGTTTCTTTAGTAGAATATCATGGCATCTAAGGACAACATAGAGAACTGAATTGAAGTGCCTAGATATTGTCTTACCACTTCTTCTAAAATATAATTGAGTTCTTCAATTTTTTATGTCATGAGAAAGTGTGAATAGAAATAAAGTAACTATCTCCGCTAAACTAGTATTCCTATTCCCTTGTAACTTATGAACATCTTTAAGCATATCACATAACTTAAAAAAATAGGCTTTATTCATTCTAAGGTTGTCCAAGCATGCTAAGTCACTTTCTTGAATCATTAGCCTGAGATTTAAAAGCTTAGCATAATATCTTCCTTCAACACAATTATCAAATATATAAGATATAGGTTTGGGAAATCTAATGTCTAAAAGGGACAGAAGATACATAAATTCAGCAATAGCCTCCAAAATCATGAGCATCATCTGTGTGTATAACCTAATACATGTAGTAGCAATCTTCTTCATTTTACTTAATGGTAAGTGAGCTAAAACTATATGACATAAGTAAATTACATGCAAGAATGTTATAAGTTAGAAGAGCAATGAAAATATGGTCAGCTATAGTAATTTGAATTCAACAAATACCATTCATCTTTTTTAAGGTAGTCAACAAGTAAACAACAATAATATCATATCCAAAACCTCTTAGAAGCTCTGTGTGGGGGTGGATTAAACATCCTAATTTGCTAAACTATAAGCATACACCCTTTATTATCAAATTCTACCATTATTTTATTACTGTTTGTATTCCGATTCTGCAGCTCCTTTTCTTTGACAAAAAGTCATGAAGGATAAAAATTTTCAATTATGAAGGTTATAGCTTACATAATAAAAAAAGAGGAAATATAATGAGTAAGGTCATTAAGACTTACCAAAAATCGCTAGTACCATTGCTAGAAACTGTTGTTAGGTTTGAGAGAAAATGAGAGAAGCTCGAGAACAAAAAATCGCTAGTACCCTTACTGGAAACTGCTACTAAGTTGAGAGGAGACGAGAGATGCTCGAGAAACAACGACATACACGAAGAAGTGAAACCTAATATTCAATTAAAATGGCAAAATTAGTATTAACTAATTTTAATAGGGTTATTTTTATTTATGAATTAATTAAAAACGTAGGAAATAAAACTTCCTTAAGGAGAGTGGGTAAGTGATCCCCTGTATTTTATGAGAAATACAAGTTGCCGAGAAGATTCATTTCCTCCCATTTGCGCAATCAAATAACTCTATGGTAGTTTATATCCTGATAAGTCTAATTTTCTATATTGTGGCTACGAACCAAATGACCCTCAAGGGCTTGCAACCCCAAATAACGAGGGCCAATTTAGGGAATTTGCAGGGCCTCAAGCTGGTACAGGCAACAGGGGGTAGTGGGCTTTTAAGGTCGAAGGTAAATTCACAACGACGTTGCTTCACACATAATATGGCTCAGAATCTAGTTTCCCTTGCTCTGTTATTTGGTATTCAATAGAACGAGAACGGATTATTCGATGAGAACGATAAGCACTGGGTTTTATATCGCATGATGCTTCAGGTACTATAGTTCAAGTTCTAATCTCTTTCCTGATCTACTAGATTTATTCTTAATTCATCCAAAAGTTTTTCCTTTCATTTTTAATTTGATCCTTTGTTTCCAGCAATTTTTTTTTCATGGTTTGGTTCAAGCTCCGTTTTTATTGTTTTTATTAGTTATTGGTTGAATTTCTTATCAGATTTGTTCTAAAATGGTAATATAAGGGAAAACGTAAAATATATCATTCAATTTTGAAATGATTAGATTTTGCCACCTTCAATTTTAAAAATTTAAAAATTATCCCTTTAAAGCAATTAATACGTATCATTTACTGAACTAACAATTTTATCAAATTAGGGGATCTTTTCATGAATAGAAATTAAATTATATATGTAGAATTTTAATTAAATACTGGTAAATGAGTAGCGAAATTATATGAAAAAAATAGGTAAGGTAATATTCTATAATAATGTGATTTTTATGTAAAAACTTTAGGAAAAAATTACATAATTTAATAAAATACTTAATTGAACAGATAATGAGTTTTAATTCTTAATTTTTTAAAGTTTAAAGGAGTAATTTTCAAATTTCTAACGTTGATGGAATAAAATTCAACGACCTTGGATATTTTGTATCTTTTCCGTAATATAATATTGTAAACTTTAAAACTTCAACAAATATACCATCATATAAAGATAATAAGAAACTTGAAACAACATCCCTTTTGTCTGTACCAACAAGCTCTTACAAGATTAGATCTGCTATTTTGAGAGAGTCTACACCATTGAACTTTTATGTATTCCTGTATTTGTTTTCCCATAAAATGTAATTGTAGTTCCAGATGGGATTCGAAAAATTGCCCGCACTTTGAAGTTGTTAGGATCTGAGTTTTTTTGGGAGAGATCGACTGACATGTTCCTTAGCACTATTGCATTTCTAAGATGAAGCAGAGCCATCTGTTTTTCATTGCTTTTATAAGAAAGCCCATAGATTGTGACTTCTTTTAGGAAATGGAATGATGAATTTTGGAAAGCCAGTAATTGTCCTTATCAATGAAAAATCAAGTTTGTAAGATAATACCCTAAATCCACCTGATATGTTAGGCAAGTCAAATAAGAGAAATTGTCCGCATTCTCTATTTTTAACTTTGTGCAAAATGAAGTTGAATTATACTCACCAGTTGAACGGCTGTCGATTTCTGTATGTGTAGAGTTAAATATTCCAAAATGGGGCAATTTCTCATCATAACAAACTTGGAAGAGACTCTGTTTTATGTAATCCCGCTTTTAACATAATATGCTTAAGATTGTAGAAAGTAATTGTTGACTGCTGTGAGAAATATGTTTTGAAGGACCTTCAGATTGTATAAAGTAATTGTGTAATCCCAGAAACAGATGCACATAAATTGATTTTCCCTGGATACAAGGATATCATTGTAAAGACATGACAGGACCCCAAATCATCAAACGAAATGATAAAAGGGAAATAAAGCTATTACATATGTGATTTTACTAATCTCTGATGCCTTTCAAGGAGAGTGAAATTGAAATTGCTATAGAAGTTGCTTTCTGTAGGGGATGAACAGAGGAAGGATAGGGACACAAGGGGATCTGGTAGCTTATATTTGCTTAAATGCTAAGCACAATTGTTCATGCTATGTGCAACCTTTGTTGACTAGTGTGAAACTTGTTGTTCATGCCATTTGCATTGTTTTGTGCCTTGCATTCATGTTAATGTCTTTGTTGTGAATATCAGGTCCTGACAAAGTCATGGCTCTATATAACTTGATGTCTTTCTAGTACCAATAAATAATTTGCTTCTCTTACTTTGTTCTAACTATTTTGATCTTGCGTTACTTGCTGATTTGGAAACCTTTTCCCTTTTTTATTACATGAGATTTTTTTTGTCACTGTTAAGCTATTGAATATGAAGTTTGTCCTCATCCATTTGAATATATGTTTTTCCTTATCTAACACATTTATTTATCTCTACTAATTAATTTGATTTCATCCTCATATTTTGTAAAGATACTGAGCTTTTATTTTTTAAATTTTCAGCGAAATCCAAAGATTTGTTTGATAAAAACAGGGCTGGAGGATGATCCAGATCTCTCTTTGCTGGACCTGCCAACAATGTATGGTTCCCACTAATAACTTCTCTATAAGAACAAAAGGAGATGAGGTAGATATGAAGTAATTGTGAATCTTTTAATCGGTAATTAAATATAAGTGATAAAATAAAAGGCATTCCAAATACTATGAAATGTAATTTAGTATAGTCACAAATGTGAATATACAGGGAAGATTAGTACAATGGCAAAATATTGCTGCAAGAGGGCTCTGAAAGATCTCAGGACAGGAATGACAGAGTTGAAGGTTGAAGTAAAACTAATTGCAAAACTTCAGCACCACAGTCTTGTAAGACTCAGCTGTGTCAACCAGGGACAAGAAGTGCCGGATTATGGACACATGCCAAACAGCAGCTCATACTCCATTTATGGTATGAATATAGAAAGGACTAGAATGGACTAATTTAATTATTTTAGTTATCTATTATGAAGCATGAACTTAGAATTTGAAGAATTTAAACTGGAAATTCGATATAAATTCATTTGGTGACAGATGATTCCAGAGAGTAAGTTGTTAGATTGGTAATATATCTGCTTCCACATTTTCTGTGGAATTGTTTACAGTCTTACATTTTTCATCCGGAATCTAGATTGATAAGCATTTAATAGAGACCTAAAGCAAATAATCTTGACTCGATTGAAGTTGAACCAAAAAATTTCATACTTCTAACATGTCTAGAGTTGAGAAGACAGAAGGGAATATAGGCCAAGCAATGGGAAATGGTCAAGTGTCTGGCTTGCCAGTGCAAGATATTACCTTTATTAGGTGCCCGATGAGTTTCCAGATGTAGTGAGATTATTTCTGTTGATATGCATATGTGTGCTGCTTGTAGATTGACAAATGGTTATTTAAGTTATATAGACAGTCTAAAGTCTATTTATTTTAACGTTATAATATAAATTGATCATCAATATTCTTGTCCATTCAATTTCTTTTTATTTCATGATGTTTAAGGAATCCTTTCTAGAGTTTCTGTTATTATTATTTGTATTGATGTTAAGATGTTTTGAATTCAATACCTCTAATAAACTACTAAATCATGTCTCCATTTCCTTGTTTAATTCCCTTTATTGTCAGGTTTATGATAGTATGTTTTCTTGATGTCATGGGTTGACGTGCTTCTCTCCCACTATAAATTAGTTTTCTAGTGGAGCACCACTTATGGTGTGTTGGAATATGTTCTTGTTTTTGTACTTTTAGGTACTATTCTCAAAAATTATTTTTAAATTTTTTTCAAAAAAATATTTTTGAATCAATGAAAAACAAATAATAGAAGGTGATCAGTGTTGATAGAGAAATATTTCATTTAATTACAAAACTAACACAATAATAAGATAACAGTTTTTGAAAACATCTAAAAGTTTTTTTTTATATGTTACACATTTAAAGTTATAATTTTTAAAAATGGATTTTGAAAATGGGCTACTAAATAAGTTCTTTTGTTTTAAAAAACAATCAAAAAATAAATTCTTAATTTCTCCTTGAATTCTTTAATTTGTGCACAAATAGCTTATATTTTTATATTTCATTTCTTCGTGAGACTTATTTGTCTTGTAAAAAGTTAAAAAAAAAAGAAAAACTATTTTATTCACATGCAATTTTGCCTTATTTCATTTTATTCACCTGTGGTTATATGACTTGAAATTTACCCAAGCTTTCACATTGCCCGCTTAAAAATTAACGGGAAAGTCATGGGTAGGGAGTATGATATCCCCCTCCTCTAATTTTGATACAATCGCGGATGTTTCGATTCCTTCTCCTAATCAAAACCAAATTTCCCCAAATGCTTCTTCTACATACGTGCATTCATCTATCTAAATACAAACTGACTAACTTCAGGAGAATAATTACCATCTATTAAGGAGTATTGTAAAATGAGAATTCTTAGCAAACTTAAATTCTTGGGAAAAATGTAAAGTACTCTTTTCAATATTTGAGTGATTGGATTTTGCCTCTTTCAATTTTAAAAATTTGGAATTCACCACTTTAAAATTTTCAAAACTTGAAATAAACAATCATCGTCCACTTAATTATTTTATTAAAATATGTTATTTTTTATGAATCTTTTAAATTAGAATAATAATAATATTATAATATAACGGACTTTTTGATTTTTTTTAATTATAATTTTTATGTTATATAATTGAGAGAAATTAAATTATATATAAATAGTTTTAATTAAATACTTGTAAATGAAGACAGATATTATATGTGAAAAATAAAAAAAAAAAATTTTTATAATATTATAATTTTTGTTTAAAATTGTTATGAAAAAATTACATAATTTGATAAAATGATTAGTTAAGTGGTTGATGAATGTTAATTCTAAGTTTTATAAAATTTAAGGAGGTAATTTTCAAATTTCAAAAATTGAGGAGTAAAATCCAACTATTCAAAATTGAAGGATTTTTTTTTTTTCATTTTTCATTTTTCATTTTTTCCTGCGTTCTTTACTTATCTTAGGATACCAATTGTGTAACGATTGCAAATCTCGTGCTTTGTTCCGAAGTTTGTGAAAAGCTTGTTTTGGTTGCTGGATTAACTTCCCAATTTGTTTAAAAGGCATTATAACAGTAACATAGTTCTGTTGCTGCAACTGATATATCTATAAGAAAGTTCTGATTGCAAGTAATATAATTTCTGTATTACTGGTTTGATGACCTATAGTGAAGCTGCACTTGGTTAATGCTTGGAAAACCAAAATTTTGAATGGAAATAGGGGTTTGGTATCAAATTAGAGGGGGTCGAAACAACTGTGTATGGTATCAAATTAGAGGAGGGGCACATCATGTGCCTTGCACCCATGATTTTTCCATTAAATTTTTGGTGGAAAATAGTTAAGGTAAGCAAAGTACTAATTGTTTAAAAGCACATGTGGTGAATTTTTAACCTTTAAAATTACAGGTGGATAAAGTGAAAAAGTATGAAACTATACGTGGCTAAATGGTATTTTTCCTTAAAAATATTTCATTGTTTCTTCCTTGTGTACGATGAGTCCTTCACAATAACTTAGAAACTAAATTCTGTGTCCTCTCTTAATTTTTTTTTTCCTTTATACTTATGAGATTGGAATGGGAAGAGAGCAGGGGCTAATTTACACACGTTTTTTGAATTATCAAAACTAAAAGGTAGTTTACTAACCTCATCAATGTATGATTATAATACAGCTAAATGCTATAACAGGAATGAGGTCATTACACTTCTATCTTATTGGATCATTAGTTAGGAGTAACCATTATTTTAAACAAAGATTGTCATGGTAATTGTGGCAGTTATGATTATGTTGTGATCAACCAAAATTGCCCATAAATACAAATTTATGTAACCTCTGCGAAGAGTCTCCGAATAAGGGGGGAAATGAAGAAAGGCATCCTGAATGGACAAACAAAACCGAAAAAGGAATGGAGAATAGAGAAGTTTGAATTTGATACATAGTTTTTATAACCCATAAATAAAAGTTTAAATTTCAGAGTTCAAAGTGCCCTCTCTTTAAAGTTCCTTGATTGAAAATTTTCAAGTTCGAAGCCATTAATCTTCGGCCATCACTTATGGACTGAGACTAATAAATGATTACATAAAATTCCTACTTGCTATGATCGTTAAGGAAGTGAAGCCTTTTAAAGAATAAACTAAATTATTTAGTGATGTCAAAAGCTAACATGAGTGAAACATCAACAGTTAGTTATTTAGAATCATTTAATGGTATAAGTTAAATCTCACAATTTCAATATTCACTAGATTTTTCAGAGTTACAATATAATCAACCCTAAGTTAATATTATCAAATGTTAGTTTAACTCCCTTTAGTTTCTTTTCATTTCCATCGTAGAATGCAGAAACCGTGGTTGGGGATGAATGAAGTGGCCTCTATTGGCTGCAGAATATAATCCCTTTACAGGTGAAGTTGTGAAATTCTTTCTCATTCAAACAGATCATTAGTCATTTTCAGCGTCCACCCAGTGAGGTAATGGTAATTTCATTTGTTGGGCCACCTTCTCCTTGATTTGAACTGGGGTTTGTTACAAGTGGCACCTTTCTAGGAAAGAAACCAGGCTCTTTAGGCATAGGCAATTCAGTCTCACTCCCTAACATTAGAACTACAGAGGGCATGGTAGGTCTATCGTCTGGGTATTTTTGCACACACAAAAGACTAACATGGATGCAACGTAGTGCTTCTGAAACATTGCAGGAGTCCTCTATGTTTGGGTCAATCAATTCTTTTGCCTTGCTCTCATTCCACAGTTCCCATGCCTACACATTAAGGAAAGAGAAATTGAATAACAAATGGATCACACTAGAATTTTGTATTTATGTAATTAATTTAAGTTTCTTACATGACCACTCAGATTTAGATTGTAATCTCCACCATAAAGGCTTCTATTTCTTTTGCCAGATATAATCTCTAGTAGTAAAATTCCAAAGCTAAAGATATCAGATTTTATTGAAAATTGTCCATTGCTAGCATATTCTGGAGCTATATAACCACTGTAAATTAAAAATTTTCATAATATGATTAATGAAAATTAAAAGTGTGTAATAATATTTGATAACAGGTAAGCATACACTTACTGGGTTCCCGCTACTCTTTTTGTACTTCCTTCAATCTGATTCTTTTTACAAATTTTAGCTAAGCCAAAATCTGATATTTTTGGATTGAACATATCATCAAGTAAAACATTACTTGCTTTAAGATCTCTGTGAATAATTCTCAGTCTAGAATCTTGGTGAAGATAAAGAAGACCTCGTGCAATTCCACAAATGATATGGAAGCGCTTAAACCAATCTAACAATTTACCTTTAGTAGAATCTGTTACATTCAAAAGCAAATTAATTATGTAAATTGAAATTTTTATGCTTAAGGATTCAGGTTTAATAAGTTGTTTGGTATCATCACTAAAATTATAAAAATAAGTTCAGTATTCATACCAAAAATGAAGGAGTCTAGACTGTTGTTAGACATGTATTCATAGATCAAAATCTTCTCTTGTCCTTGAATACAATAGCCAAGAAGTTTTACTAGATTTCTATGCTGAAGTTTCACAACCAATTTAATTTCATTTTTAAACTCTGTTATTCCTTGTCCAGAACTTCTTGAAAGCATTTTTACAGCTATTTCTTGTCCATTTACTAATCGTCCCTGCACATTTACATTTGTAAGCATATAAATCTTTTCTTAGTAGTACTTTTGATAGTGTTTTTGTCTTAATACTTAAACGTTACCTCATATACAGGTCCAAAGCCACCTTCTCCTATCTTGTTCTTCTTTGAAAACTTATCCGTGGCAGCAGCAATTGATGATAGATCAAGCAATGACAGGTCCAAATCATCGTCACTTTCCTCATTGGTATTTTGTATCTCTTGCTTTTCTGAAAATTGAAAAACGCCTTTAAGTTTTATTTCAAATGCACATGGAAAGAATTAAGGTCCGGGAACCACTTAACATATTTAAGATAATATACATGATTACAAGTGTAATTTTATTTAGTGAGATTGTAATGCGTTGATAATATAGTTTTGTTGTTAAATGAAAATCAAATGATGGTTTTCAAGAGCTATTTGCCGCAGGGTTAATTAGGGAAAGGGAATGGAGGAATAAAGCTATGCTATCTGCATGTTTAGTACAAATATAATCATTAAATAATTTCAAATACAAATAAATAAAATTTTAATTTTAAATAATATATAATCATCAAGTATTTCAAATTCTTTTACTACTTTATCTTAGATTGAAATGATTATATATTAACCCTGCATGATAATTGATTCCTATAAAACATAATAAATTTAAAAGTTATAATTTAAAGTATTTAAATACTTGAATAAAATCTAACGTAGCAAAATAAAAATAAAACAGTAACTTGAAATCGAGGTGAGGCAGGGCATGGATCATGATCATGATTACTATCCCATCTCTATAGTTTAGAATGGGACAATTTTTTGTTTGTTCCTAACTCCATATTATGAAGTATTTTTAATTTTATCGTAACATTAAAATCTCAAGATCATGTACTTCCTGTTATATTTTGATAAGTCATGATAGAGTGAATGCTGAATGCCGAAATTGAAAAAGATAATTTCGTCACTTGTAATAGTACAATTAGTAGTAATATTAAAAATTTTAATATTGCGGGTAGGATAGAAATATTTTCCAACAAAACTAGAAACTTGACTATTTTTTGCGGCCTATAGAGACAATCTTTGCATAAATCCTCTAGTTGAGATTAAATTGTCATCCCAAATCCGAAACAATGAGTAAATTTCAATTAAATATAGTCGATAATATTACCGGTCACATTCCTTTGGATTATGTAGATAAGAGAAAAGCCAAGTAAAAGAATGGCTGAAACCGTAGGAACAACAGCAGCAACTATCACTCTCAGCTTCTTCCGGCGTTTACGGTCACGATCTTTGGTCAAACAAGGAAACTGTAGTTAGTTTGCATATTTAAATAATGAAATTGGATTTTCAATGCCAATAAGAAGTAGACACTCAAGAAGATCACCTATTTGTGTAGTATTCATTCGAACATATAGATCTTGTCCACCAAAACCCGCAAACCGTTTGATATCAATAAGATCACCAAACCACATAGCGCAGCCATTACCTGCTCCTCTTATATCTGTATTTGTGAAGGCCATACAAGAACAATTACTCAAGCACTTTTCTCTACACTCATCTAAACTCATTGTCGTATCCAACCAAGTACGTGTGGTATCTGGCACCTTCAGCCCACCCAATTTCACAAATCCATCTTTGTGTTTTTCTCTGCAGCTTAATGGTGTAATCCGGACACAACCCTGAGACCAATCCATTGCATCCCATCTTTGTGGTGACTTAGGCTTAAAACCCTTCAAGCATTGGCAAATCGGAGATTCATTAATAGCACAATATCCATAAGCTCCACACAGGCCAAAAGTATCACAGTGGTCTTCTGGAATATAACTGTGAGTCTCCCACTTTCCATTAGTCCAAATATAGCGATAACGAGTGTAAGTGCTTTGGTTAAGCACTGTTATTGATATTACAGAACTATCCCTGGGTGTCCAACTGGAATAAGTTTCATCCTTATTGAAGACAAACGTATAATCAAAATTAGTGTCCATAATCATCTCAGGTCGGCCACTGAAGCTGAGGCCATTCCATGGTCCCCGTCTTGAGAAAACTTGTGTTCCATTATACATATAAATGTCAGGATATTCATGCATCACAACACTCCAAGAATAGTTACCTGGAGCTGGATCATCTGGACTCTTCCAAGCTGTGAATTTTCTATTCAAGCCAGTTCTTCTGTCAAATCCAAATTTCATCCCCGCTAATGCTGTATCAGTTGGGTAATCAAAGCTTTGCCACAAGTAGGATTCCGGGTTGGAATCATTTTCCTCCCGTACCACTAGATTTCCGGAATCCAAAAGCTGAGCCACTACTGGATTCTTCTGTTGAACAGGTTGTTTTAGTGAGCTTGCTATATCCCAAACTGGTGTATTGTTGTGAGTGAGGACCAAATTGCCACTGTTGGTAAGTGTCAATTTGCCATTGGAATCACTGATTGGTTTGGCACGATTTGCGACCCAAACAACGGTTTTGACTGGGATGTTCTTGAACCAAATTCCCAGGTAACGTTTGTTGGAGTTTCCAGGACTGAAGAAGCCTAGTTCGAAGGTTCCATTGCTGGAAACTATGGTGTCACCATCGCTGAGTGTTTGGGACTGAGAAATGGAATCTGTTCCGAAGGAAACTTCGAGAGAAGGGGCGAGCAGTAGTGTACAGGCAATGAGAGTTGCAATGAAAGAAAGAATCCCCATTTGAACTTTCCTTTTTTCCGGTGCATTTGCTGTTGGGACCTTGCTATTTAACTCGTTTGGAAAATTTTCAAAACATTGAAAATTGTAAATTTTATTATCTATTTGTGAAACAATAACTCCTATCATTAATCACATGTACAAAATAAAAATAATTATTAATTTTATTATTTATTTATCAATTTTGTAAAATACTTATATATTAATAATCCTATTTTGTAATTTTTGAAATATAAAACATGATAGAAATTAGCAATTTATCTTTATTTATTATATAAGATTAAAAAATATCATAATTAGATGATACAATAAATGCTCGTCAAAAAATCAATTTTAAGAATTCCAACCATTGATGAAGGCGTTGGCGTAGCCTACCTGCTAAATCAGAAGACCCGTATTGGTCCTGTTGGTTGTCCTCGCGAGTCAGTCATCGTTTGCTGGAAGGCTTAACGGACTGGTGGCTCGGGGGTCGCATGCACTGTCCTTGTAACCCATTTTACGCGCCTCAGCCAAAGGAAATACTTAATCATCGAATCATCACATCAAACACCAACGTCAGTTGATCTGAGTAGTTGGAAGTTTGATTTCTTTAAATAAAATCTCAGATCTTATAAATAAAAAAAATTATTGTTAAGATAGTTTTTCTCTCATAAGTCTAATTTGGTACGACTCTATATTAGTCGGGTCCAATAAAACTATCGAATTTTGGAGATTCACAGACCAAAAAAAAAAATCATCACATTAAACATTAACAACGCAAAGATTTAAAAAGAATGTTTTTAATCCTTAATGCATTACATTAAAAAATAATCTTAATCTAATTTATAAAAGTTAAGGGAATAACAAATTCTCGCAATACTATATTTCAATTAGCAAGTTATATAAAGAAGAAGTCAATATTATCTACAAGTTGAAGCCTCTCGTAATTTCTTGTCGAGACTAATTAATTCAAGCAAATTTCAAAAAGCATTGCTAAGATTCAACGAAATTGAAAAAGAAATTAAGGATGTATTTGGATATATTTTGTGTTTTTATATTTTTAAAAATTATTTTCAAAAACTATTTTTAAAAAATTATTTTGTTCTTAAAAATTATTTTTAAATTAAAAAAATTAAGATTAGAGAATAATTAATATTGTAAATAAATAAATATTTTATTTAATTACAAAATTAACACTCAAAATAAGAAAATAAGTTCAAAAAACAAGTAAAAGTTATTTCTATTTTCTTATTTTTAAGTTATATATTTAGATAATAGTTTTAAAAATAAATTTTGAAAATATATTGTCAAACAGGTTCTTCTATTTTTTTAAACAATAAAACAAAAAAAAACTATTTTTACAAATAAAAAATAAATAGAGCCTAAAACTGCAATCAATAAAATGCTGATTGGGTGAAAATTATATTAACTTTAAATAGATTGAACTTATCAATTATTATAAATTCAAATTTTGAAAAAAAATCTCGATTTGGAGAGAAAAAAATATATCAATACTCTAATTTTCAGAATAATTATCCCACTTGATCACCATTCTATTTATCACAAAAAGAAAAAAAATTAAAACTTCGTTACCTTAAGTTGTTGTAAATTCTATTTTGTTTCTTTGCTTGCATGGGCCTTCTGCACGAATTGCCCATATAAGCCGTTGTTGAAAGTGGGCTCCAAATAAGGAGCCAATGATGGCTTTAAGTCTGCAAGTTTGGAGCTTATTTTACATCTAATAAAATCTAAAACGTGGTGTTTCTATGTTTGAAAGTGAATTTTATAGCGCTGTGAGAATTTTAAAATTTAGGGTAATGTGGAAATTTTAAAAACTATTAAATTGAAATTATTTGATGATATTCATATAAAACTAAATAATTTTAATTTAATAATTTCCGAGTTTACCACATTACCTTAAGTTTTAAAACTCTAGTGATAACATAATAAACAACATGTTCAAATATCCCCACTAAAAAATTTAGGATCTGTTTAGTTCAATTGAGAAAAGAGAAAAGAATTAATAAGAGGAATTAAGGATAAAGAAAATAAATATTTCATGATTATTCATTTTATTTGATTCAAAGAAGAAAAAGAATCAATACTTTCTGATTCACTTTGTTAACAATTGATATATTGAGAAAAATAATTTTTATTTTTATTTTCATAATTATTATCTTATTATTATGATTACTATCCTTTAATTTGTTATTATTATTTTACTAATATTACTATTACAATAAGTAATATTTTATTTAATATTTATTTTTATTCATTTTATACTTATTAATAATATTATTTTTATAATTATTTATTATTTTAATATTATTAATTTGAATGCAATTTTTATTTTTATTTTTATTATTATTGTATAATTATTTAGTATTATCATTATAATTATATAATTATTTATTTTATTATTGTTAAATATTTTGTTATCTTTGTTATTAGAATTATTATATTATTGTTTAATTAATATTATATTCACTATTATTAATATTTTATATTTATTATTTTTCATTTTAATTATTTATTATTATTATTATTATTATTGATGATGATGAATTTAAAATTAGAATGAGAAAATTGGACTTCTTGGAGGAAATCATCGAGAATAATCTCATTGAAAAAAAAAAAGAATGAATATTTTTTAAACTAAATACATATTAAGAAAATAAAAATTCACCATCTTCTTTCCTTTTCCTTATGTTTTTTTCCCTCCCTTTCAACGCGGCATTCAGAATCTATGGCCATGACTAAGTCATTTACCGCTTGTTAGGTTTTTTTCCCTCCTTTTCAACGCGGCATTCAGAATCTATGGCCATGACTAAGTCATTTACCGCTTGTTTGATAGAGGGAAAAATAAGAGGGAGAGAAAAGAAATTTTTAAAATTTGAATCGGAAGAAAATCAAGAAAGAAAAAATAACAGAAAATAATAATCACATATTTCATTCTTTCATTTTTTCCTTTCCTCTTTTCTCTTTTATTAAATAAAAGAAAAAAAATGTAAAATTTTCTTTCCCCTCCTATTTTCTTTCACTCGTATCAAACAAAGCATTAATGCTTTCCCAAGCACGCTTGGACAAATTTAGCACTCCTTCATGCATGGACAAATTTAGTACCCCTTTTGCACTCAAAATTTTGATTTGAACTCAGTAGAAGCGCAAAATTTTGATTTAAATTCAAGATACATATTATTTATTTATCAATTTTGTAAGATACTTATACATTAATAAATTAATAATCCTATTTTTTAATTTTTAAAATATGAAACATTATAGAAATTAGCAATTTATCTTTATTTATAATATAAGATTAAAAAATTATAATTAGATGACACAATAAATTCTCGTCAAAAATCAATTTTAAGAATTCCAACCACTCATGAAGGCGTTGACGTAGCCTACTTCTCGCGGGTCCGTCGTCGGTCACCGTTTATTGGAAGGTAGTTCAGTAGACTGATCGATCAGGGCTTGTATCCAATGTCCTGTAACCCATTTTATACGACCTAGCGAAGGAAATACTTAACATGAACATCAAATCATAACAAATCGTCACATCAAACATTAACTAGTTTTGAAGCCTTAAAATTGTGGTGAGAACATTTAAAAAGAATGTTTTTAATCCTTAACGCGTTACATTAAAAAATGATCTTAATCTAATTTATAGAAGTTAAGGGAATAACAAATTCTTGCAATACTTGTAATTCAATTAATAAGGTTGATAAAGAAGACATCAATATTATCTACAAATTAAAGTCTTTTGTAATTTCTTGTCGAGACTAATTAATTCAACAAATTTCAAAATGTTATTGTATTGAGAAGATTCAATGACATTGAAAAACAAATTAAAACTCCGGCCAATAAGGTGCTGATTAAGTGAAAAGTAAGCTAATTTCAAATAGATATAATCTGTCAATGGACGGAAGCTCAAATTCTAGAGAATATCTTTATTGAGAGGAGGAAAATCGAACAATGCTCTAATTTTGAGAATGTTGTTTCACTTAATCACCATTTTATTTATAAAAAAAAAGAAAAAAAATTTAAACTCTGTTACCTTAAATCATCATAAATTCTATCTTGTTTCCTTGCCTGCAGGGGCCTTAAGCCTGCAGGAGTTACCCGTATAAGCCCTTGCTGAAATTGAACTCCAAAATAATGAGCTAGTGACAACTTCAAGCTCATGGGTTTGAACCTCGTCTTACATCTAATAAAATCTAAAACATGATATTTCTATGTTTGAAAGTGAATTTTATGGTGTTCTAGGGATTTTAAAATTTAGGTGATATAATAATTCAAAAATTGTTAAATTAAAATCCTTTGATTGTATTCATTTTAAAAAATAATTATAATTGAATAATTTCAATTTAATAATTTTAAAACTTATTGCATTACCTTAAGTTTTGAAATGCTAATGATAACATAACAAGCAACATGTTTGAGTATCGCTGCTCATGAATTGAGGAATTGTTTGGTTCAATTGAATAATAAAAAGGAATTAACAAGGAAAATCTAAGGTAAAAGGAATGAATACTTCATGATTACTCATTTTATTTAATTCAAAAAAGAAAGAAGTAATATTTCTTGATTCACTTTGTCAATAATTGATACATTGAGAAAGAAATATTTTTTATTATTAAAAGATTTTTTTTATAATTATTACTTTATTGTTATGATTACTATTCTTTTATTTGTTATTATTATTTTACTAGTATTATTATTACAATAAGTAATATTTTATTTAATATTTATTTTTATTCATTTTATATTTATTAATAATATTATTCTTATAATTATTTATTATTTTAATATTATTATTTTTAATATAATTTTATTTTTACTTTTGTTATCATTCATTTATTATTATTGTATAATTAATATTATTATTTAGTATTATCATTATATGTATATAATTATTTATTTTATTATTGTTAAATATTTTATTATCTTTGTTATTATGATTATTATATTATTATTTAATTAATATCATATTCACTATTATTAATATTTTACGTTCTATATTTTTTGTTATTCATTTTTATTATTTTTATTTTCATTTTAACAATTATTATTATTATAGATAATAAATTCAAAATTTAGATTGAAGAAATTAAACATCCTAATGGAGGAAATCATTATTCTCTCATTTAAAATAATTCCATTAAAAAATGAAAATAAATATTTTTTGGACTAAACATATATTAAAAAAGTGAAAATTCATCATCTTCTTTTATTTTCCTTTTGTTTTTTTCCCTCCTTTTCAACACGGCATTGAGAATCTATGGCCGCGAAAAGTATTGCCTGACAGCTATATACGCGGCTGCATGCATGGATAAATTTAGTACCTCTTTCACACGTATTTGGTTTGGATAGGATAGGATAGGTGCCAAGTCATTTAATGCTTTCCCATGCATGCTTGGACAAATTTCACATCCTTTTGCACGCAAAATCTTGACTTGAGCTCACTAGAAACGCAAAATTTTGATTTAAACTCAAGAAACATACGGAGAACAAAATTTTAAAAAGAACGTCTAATATTACACACTACAAAGGGAAAAAAATGCTATTTATTGACGAAAAATTCCATCATCAATTCAATTAACAAGAAATTAAAAGATGTCAATAAATTATATTTTAGTAATTAATTTAATGATGGATTTTTAAATCTATCACTAATTCTATTAGCAAAGTTGTAAGTTGTAACCCACAATAATTTATAATTAATGACCATACAACAAATTAATGATGGATTGTTCATTGCTAAATTTGTGGGGGGAATGTTCATTGTTAAATATGATTCACTCTATTGTTAATATGAAAATTTTTGAAAAATTATAAGTATTGTTATTTATAAATCAGTCACTAATTTCATTACTAATTTGAGAAATATTGCTAGTATGCTACTTTTTTTGTAGTAACCCAAGCAACAAAAACCTTGCCCCAATATAATTCAACCAAAGCAAACATTTATTTAACAATCAAATTTTCTTAATCAAATTCCATACTATTGAATGTCAATAATTTATCTATATAACATTTTAAAAAATAAAACCAATGAAATTCAAAATACAAAAATAATGAAATTCAATATACATACTTATAAAAATGAACCCTAGATTCTTTAAGACTAGCTTTTATCATCCCCTAACTATTACTACTCAAGGTGCTCTCCTCCCTAGTTAGTTGGTAGAAAATCTTTTAGCATAGGTCAGCACGTAGATATCTTTAATATCCGAAATAAATGATTGAAGTAGTGGTTACGATACTTAGTTTGGCTATATTAAATAGCAAGCTACCACTATAGGGCCATCATCACTTAATTGTTCTGTGCAAGCTCCTCCCATGCCTCAACAAGCTCTGCATTCTGCTACATAATGGTGTTCTATAGCTCAATTTGCAAGGATAAACCAAACCATAGTGGATGAAGGTTCAACAACCTTGTACACTTCTACTCTAATAGACTTTTACTAGTATTAAGATCTAGCCAACACACAATTAAGAACCTTACAAATAAATAGAAGTACATAATAGTTATAATTAAATTAATCAACAAAATAACCCAAAATCATCATAAATTAGTAATTTCACTTGCAAAAACTATTAATTTCACTTTTAAATCATCAAATTAAATATAATCAAATAAGTCAACAAAACAACCTAAAAATAAAAAAGGCCAAAATCTAAACCTCTTGGAAAAAATCCATCAATTAAACTTAATGAAAGATGTTAATGATACTCTAGGAAGCTATGAACGATAGTGATGAAGGCTAAGAAGGCCAGCAAAAGGAGCTTGAGGCATGGTGGCAACAAAAGGGACGAAGGAGAGAAAAGGGAAAAGGGAAAATGAGAAGTGGAAGGTCATTGTCACAACCTGCATATAATTTCAAGTTAGCAATGGTTAAATCTATCGCTAAGTTCTTTTAGTGAAATAGTGCATTTGACTTAACAATGAATTTTAATTAGGTCATATAAAGGTCTCTTTGACTTGTGCCTAGCTAGCCTCATTACCCTCAACTCATGGTTAAGAAAAGTACTCTTCCAACATCCTAGAATACTTGCTTTACAAATTAAAATTGAAAGTTAAACACTTTTAATAGACTACATGTAATAAAACGCATACCCTAAGAATCAATTAAATCTTATTTAGGTTCTCTTTGATTTATGGTCCACAAATTCCTTGGTGTCATCCTTGGTTATATAAGTGTGAGTGTGTAGGAATATCTTTGGATCAGTAAGCATTTGACCCAAACTACCCTTGCCTGAAAATTTATATATAGCATTAAAAAATATTAAGTTAATGTAGTTTGCATATATATACAATTACATGTTAAAAGTAACCATTATTAATATCTCACCATCTTTATCTTATGGTCAGATATATGGATCAAATTGACGGTATGCAGGCTCCTTCCAATAATAAATACCCTATTCTTCTTGTTGACCTTTTGCTTTTTTTTACAGTCATTTTCCTCTCACTTTTTTTAAGGTTAGCAACTAGGTTGTTAGGCATCCACTCAGACTACTTTGGCAAGCCATTCTTTGTTCAATCCATCATGCTCCTATAGTTTGTCACGACTTTATAAGCAAAATATTTGTTAATAATGTATATAAGCTTAAGCTTTCAATTGTACATGGCTCACAAACATTCAATAATTGAAGTCAAATGAGTGTAAATTTATAAATTAAAACATAAATACAACGTTAACAATCAAAAAGCTATATTTACCTACCAATCACTAAACCATTGGTTTATGAGGCCATAAGAGTAACTATTATAAGTAACAACCAACTTCATGAAGTGAACCTGAATGACTTTTGTTATGTCCCTAATGGGAGCATAGGTAGATCTAACAATCAACCTACAACTAAATATGTCAGTGTGATATAGCGATACTAAAACTATAATACTGAAACTAACACTAGTATGAATTCTTATTTCTCTCCCACTATAAGAATTTTGATATTTAGTAATGGAATTAGTGATCACTTAGGCACCACAAAATTGGTTTCCATCCTAATTTTGAAAAAAAAAATTAGCAACGAAATTAGTGACGGGACTTTCTCTAGGCACCGTTAATTCTATTACTAAATAATGTAAAAACTTTACTCATGGAATTAGCGATGGAAGTATATTTTTCTTTAATTTACTAATAAAGTTTAGTAATGAAAAATTGTATGAAGTTTCAAAAATCCTTTGGTGAAAAATTTAAATTTTTGGAAAAAATTATGATGGATGGATTTAGTGATAAAACAAAAATAATCCAACACTAAATTGATTGCTAATTTAACTAAATATTTTATTAAAATCAAATTAACATTGAAATTTTCTATTACTATTTATCAAATATAGCAAGCTTGCGATAACAGCTCCTTATTTCAACAAATTTCTTTTTTTCTCCTCCTTCCCTTCACCTTTGCTAGCCTCTTCCAGCCTCCTCATAGCTATCTATCACTTTTAGGAGCTTTCTTATTATGCGTTCTTTCTTTTAATTAGTTATTTTCCTATGAAAGGTTGGTTTCATTACTTAGGGTTTATTTAATAGTTTTGAAAGGAATTTATTGGATTTCTCCAATAATTGATGTTTATCTTATGCTTTTCTTGTATTGTGTAAGTATTGGAATGTTTTAGAACTCTGAATAAGGTTGAATATATCAATTTGGTAATTTAAGATTTGACGAAAGCAAATTAGGATTTATATATAATTGGAATTTCTATTTTTATTCAATTTGAATATGATGATTTAAGATTGGTTAAGGTATTACATTGTTTACATTAATTTTTAATTTTGATTTTCATTAATTTTGACAATATTATAATTAATATGCCCTTAGCTAAGGAGATATATAGGTAATGTTTGGTTGTATGGTAAGAATTGTAATAATGGAAACTTGATTGTAATAATTGAAACTTTTGTATTTTAAGAATGTAATTGATGCATATATTGCAAAACATAACTTATTTGAAGAGTAATTAATAAATTATTAAATGACATATATATGTGATGTAGAATAAATATGGATGTGCCTAAACAAAGGAAGTGGATGTACAAGAGGGTAAAACCTAATCGATTGGAAAAAATAGTTGAATTTATTAATGGAGTAAATGAATTTTTGCATATGCTTGTACACAAAAGATTTTTTCTTTTTTGCAAACTCAGAATATTAGGTGTTCATGCACTAAGTATGAAGGTAGAAAGATTTTTGTAACTGATGCTGTGATTGTGCATCTTTAGAGGAGAGGATTTAAATCTAATTATTAGTAGTAAACATCCCATGAAGAATAAGTGTCTTAATTCAATACTAGCCTTACTAATCTAGAGTGGAGAGATATAGATAGTAGGTTTAAAAAAGTATGTAATAAGTATAAAGTAATGGTAAAGAATGATGTATACATGAATTTTGATGAAAATTTCAACTAAAATATAGAAGAACATCTTAAACCTAATACTAAAAGGTTTTATGATATGTTGGTGAAAGCAAAATAATCTTTGTATGAAGGTTTTAGCAACCACACTATGTTATCTTTTGCAATTAGGCCACTAAGCATAAAATTAGACTATAACCTTTCAGATTAATGCTACAATAAAATATGCCACTTGAAAAGAGATTGCATGGTTGAAGACAACCAAATGCCTAAAGATATTTATAGAATGAATAAATTAGTTTTCAACTTAAGCCTTGGGTATGAGAAGATATATTGTTATACCAATCACAGTACGCTTTATTACAAATAATGTGTAGATAAAAAGGAATGTTTTTTCTATCATTGTCCTCACTACACATCCTTAAGATCTAGTTAAGGATGATATAGGGAGATTTCCAACAAAAAATTGTGGTAGTTGCCTCTTACTCCTAGACTATAATCATTATTCGTATTAGAGTTGATTGTTTGTTTAATGATGTAGCATCATAAAAACCCTTGTGAGCTAAGGGTTCTATCTTACCCATTAGATAAAGAAGTATGGGAACACTTTAATCGCACCTATCCTTAATTTGTTAATAATCTTATCGATATGAAACTAAGCTTGTGTGCATATGATTTCACTCCCTATAGGTAGTCCAGAAAACCTATTCATGTTGGCCTATGATTGTAATGTTAGGTTTAAGATTAACATATACAACAACAAAAAATTTTAAAATTCAAAACCTACCAAAGGCCTATGTAAAATATCATAAATCAAGTGATAGAATTATACTTTTACAACGCAAATGATTCAGAGCCAATTAATCCAAATATGATCGAATCATGAATACCATCCAAAGAGGCAATATCATAACGATATCCATATGAGTGGTTAAATTTTTTGATTGAATTGGATGAAGTTATTCTCTTTTCAATATAATGCTAGCTATAAGGTATTTCTTCTTTTAAGATTGCTTAGAAGACTTTCTTTTTCAATCTCTAGGTTTTGTATTCCTTTAGGAGAAAAATAAGGTTATTTGTAAAAAAGCTCTAAATTATTCACCTCTAATGTAGGAATACCACATTAAAGCTCATGATACTTCATTAATGCTAATAACCTCTCACATTAAAGTCCTTAACTTATATTCATGGTCATAAATTTCATTACTAAGTACATTAAAACTTTTTTAAATCAATTAGTTAACTTTTTGAAACCATTCGAATCCTAACAATCTCCCACTTGGTTTCAAAGAAATTGACCATGAAAATGAGTATTATCCTAAATCTTTTGATAGATTAGAATTACCTTTAAGAAAGAATATGATTGGCTATGATTATTGATCAAGCCCAATAATGATTCTAGTTAATAATTAACCTATCTCTAATGTTAGCTAAGTAAGGTCCAATCATATTATGCCAATACTTAGAAGAGTCCAATCATATTAACATTATCCTACTTAGGAACTCTAGTCTCACTAATGGTTTGTAATTACACTATGAACCTGATATTTAACTCGCTATTTGGGTGTGATCTGATAGGTTCTTATTATGTTAATAATTGTAATAACTAGTTGAAATCCAATAGAATAAAATTACTAGAAACTAATTAAGTGCTATTATTAGTGGGTAATTAGAAAAAGACCCATTAATTTTTAATGGTTAAAAATCCATTAGTAATTATTTTGGAGAAATTAAAGATTTTCAAGAAGTATTCAAGATCAAAGGTTAGTAGAATCCTAATGTAATGAAAGGTATCTACTTAGAAATACCCAATAGAAACCCAAAAGTGTCTATATTAGAATTTTTGAAAGCCAAAAGAATATACACATGGTTTTGAGAAAAGAAAAACATGTAGTGTGCAAAAGGATAGCAAATAGCGGTAATTCCATAAAAATGACAAGGGTAGTTCTTAAGCCTAATTAGCCTATATGGTATTTTTCTTGGATTAAAGCATATTTCATGGTTTTGGAAGGAACTAAAATTATGCAATATGAATGAGTGACATAAAGAAGTAATATTTTGAAAAAGTGTGGATAGTAAGGAAGAAAATGTAGCACTCATAAATACTACTTAAGTGAGCTTCATTCTTGGAAGTACTATGAATTTAAGTAAATGGTAATTTTGTTGTGTAAATTAAAGATAGCATTTTACTATTTGATTTGTGAATTTTTATTTCATTCCCCAAACATTAATTATTTGAGGAAATATTTTGATTTTGAAAATTAACTTAATATCCAAGAATTTTCCAAGTGTTTTCTAAATTATTTTTATTGGAGAATTTAAATTTATAGTTTAGGATGCACAATTTTTTTAAACCTATTATTTTATTACACTAGAACACTTATTTGATTGGTGCCCAAGTAAATTAAGCTTGGAGAAGCACATGATTATTTAATGAAAGAATATTGGCATATAGGCATTAAATGAAGGAATATAAGCATATGAAGCATTTAATGTAAGAATATTACTTGATTAGAAAGAGAAAGATGACATTTTGTGGAATTTTGCCTTATTTTAGTGCACTAGGCACCTATAACAACATGAAGCCCTAGTTTGGTTGTGCAATCTTATCCTAAGTGATATCATTAAGAGCTTGTACATATAAATAGAAGTGAGTTTTTGCAATTTTTGCATACCAAAGTAAAAGAGAAAGAGACAGATTGAGGGTGAGAATGATGTTAAGAGCAAGAGAGAGAGAGAGGAAGTACTCTTCATCTTTTCATATTTTCCTAAATGTGTTCTGGAGTTTTCTTAAGTTTCTTTGAGCAAAAAGCTTTCTTTAATCTTCAAAGGGAAGGCACATGATCATCTTCTCTATTGGTACTTTTTCACTTCATGATTTTTTTTAAGAAGATCCTTCACTAATTTTGTGTTGTTTTCAAAAATGAAACTTAAATCCATAGGTACATAAGCAAAGGAACAAAGCTCTAAAAGAGCGAAGTTAATCTACCCATTTTCGTTTAGGTTTTCTTTAAAAAGATTTAGCATATATGGGATATATATATATATATATATATATATATATATATATATATATATATATATATATATATATATATATATATATATATATATACATATTTCTTATTGATGGTGTGAAGAATCCATGAATTTCAAAGTAGATCTTGTTTCTTTTGAACTTAAACAAGTGTTTTCTTCATGAAAAATACAAATTTGTTCTTTTGAACATAAAGTTTAGAACATGAAAAAGTATGTTTTTATTTCCAATTTTGGAAAAGGAAGTACTTTGAAAAGTTTTAATTTTTGAAAAGATCCTATGTTTTAGAAGCTATCCTATGATTTTGAAAAGTTGAATATTTGAAAAGCTTCTTGAAAAAGAAAGGAGGCCAAAAAGTATTTTTGAGTATATTTGGAAAGGATTTGCAAAGAAAGTAAAAAGTGATCTTTAAAAATGATTTGTAAAAAAGGCCATTCTATTTTAGACCTTGGATTATCATATTTTATAAACATATTTTAATACAAAAGTGGAAGCAAAATCTTGTTTGAAAAACATGAAAGAGTTCTCATGTTTTCTAAGAAAACTATGAGTGAAGTTTTGATTTTTGTGAGAAAATCAAGCATACAATATTTTAAACACTAATAGAAAGATTTATTAGTATTTATATCAAATTTTTTGAGTCAAAAACCATTGAAAATAAAACCTTATAGCTCACAAATTCATGCTGGAAAATAGCACTAAAAGTGTGATTTTAAAAGTTAAGTTTTGTCTCTTGTGATGTTGTTTGTTAAAAGAATGTTTTAGTAACTTGTGTAACAAAGTTTTGTGCAAAAAAATAGTTGGAAAATGACCTTGTAGGTCACAATTTAAGGCTGGAAAATAGCATCAACTTTTCTAAAAGTTTGCTTAAAAAATTGGTATTTTAAAGTTAAAGTGGCATGTTAAAACCTAGTAAAGGGTTATGCTCCATTACATGACTATTTGATGTAGAAATGTGAAGTAATTGTCATGTTTCAATATTGCTATATACCTTGAGTTTTTAGCTTGAATAATTAAAGAAAAATAATTTTCTTACTTGATAGAATGATGTACAAAGCTTAAACTTAAATGTGCTTAGTTTTGACAGTGATAAGAATTGGAAGAATGAAGTTGAATCACCATGGTTTTTGTTGAAAAATCATGTAGTGTAATCTTGTTTCTAAAAGAAAATTTTTTCTACAATGTAGAATTGTATGGAATTAGTGATCTTGAAGTACACTTGAATGCGAAAGCAATTAGATATGCAACAACGAAAATTAGTTCCACAATTTTATATTGAAAAATTGCGAGCATGAAAAATGTTGTGATGTATTAAATATGCATTAGTGAAATTGTATACAAGGGTATTTGAAAAGAAACCCTTAGAAAATTGTATAAAATTGAGAAACAATTGATGAATTCTTGGATGTGAAATATGATATAATATGGTAAAGTTATTAAACTCTTGAGAAATGAGTAATATATAGTTTGAACACTATAATATGTGAAAAAAGTATAATTAAAGTTGTTAAATTCTTGAAAATCTAGCATTAAATACAAAAGTATGAATATTTAATGCTTAAAAAATGTCGCTTAAAATGTGGCGAGATGATTGTGAAACTTTTCTCAATTATATGATTATGAATATGATTTATAATATTGTTTTTGTGATAATCATGGTATGGAAGGTATTTTGACCTTACCTTGATAATTGTAAAATTGTGAAATGATGATTTGTGAATATGATAAAGTGTATCTGAAGGTTACATGAGTCTGTCTTTGCTAATAAAAGTAAAAGTTTGTAATAAATTTACCTTTTAGCACATTTCTAAGCAATTACGGAGTTTATTTTAGGCTTAGAATTATATTAGCCTATAAACAATTTTATGGATGCATGATTACTAGTATTTCTTCTCTACTAGGCTATGATTTCATATTTTGACATATATACAATATTGTTTTGGCTTGTGCAAGCACATTTACTCGTGAATCCCTTTATGAAAGAGATTTTGAAAACAAAATGATTTATAAAGAGTTATGTGTTTTGAATTGGTATATAGCTACTTTTGAAAAGCTTTCATGAATGAAAGAAATTATGAAAGCATATGGTTCCTTGAAGGATGATTTACTTTAAAAAGCATAGTTTTAGTGCTTTTCTTGATTTCAAAAGGAAAAAGTATTATATTTTAATTTAATGGAGAGCATTTTATCTCTAAAGTGGAATTTTGTAAAATGAATAGGATTATTTAATTTATGATGTTTTTATTAATTTGATCTTATTTTATTGCGTTTGTTTTATGGTTTAAACTCCTATTTTAAAAATGAAACTAAATTCCTTTAAAAGAATCAAAAGAGTTCCTCATTAGTTTTCATTTAGAAGTATCTTTCTACTTTCTTGAAGAATTTTTCTAAAAAAATAATGATTATGTTCTTAAATGTTAATTCAAGCATTTTTATAAACCTATTTCAAATATTATCTTTTTACTTGAATAATAGAAAAGAATTTTTGAGATGTCTATTTAAATGAAGTTCTATTTGTTGTAAATAAACTACTCAATATTTTCTATCAAAAGGACTTTACTGAACCTTATACATTAAAGATTTCATGATGTCTATTTTTTGAATAAGAATTTGGAAATTTGTATACACAAAGAATAATATTTAGTGAAATTTCCAATTATATGTTTTTAGAAAATAGTAAATGTATTGAAATAATATATTAAAAAATGTTTATAAAGATATTTGATTGATGTCTACGATGATCACAATTTTCTCAAAGTTGGGTCATGACAATGATGATCCTAAAATGCTCTTTTAATATCACAAATAATAAATAGTATCTAATAATACATTACTATTATTTAAGTAGTGAGAATATCAATAATTTAATATAAACTTTTTTCATGACCAATGTTTTATGTAACTTAGTCCTTTTTGTTTAAATATCCAAATTAAATTGAACTCATGCACAATCCCAAAAAAAAATGATTTGGGATGGAAAATTCAATCCCAAAATTAGCAAATTTTTGTCCCAAAAGGTATTTTGAGATGGAATGTAGGATGGAAAATTTTCATCCCGAAAATGCTTGTTGTAATTAATTTGTAATAGAAATTTTGTTTAGTCCCAATAAATAAATTTCTATTGCAAAAAAATTAAAATTTTATCACTTTTCAAAAAAAATTGGAATAGAAAATTCTATCAAATATTTTTAAAAAAATATTTTTTTATATATTTGAGATAAACATTTAGTTCTACAATGGGAAATTTCCATCCCAAAATTTGGAAATCATAAATTTTCTAGATATTTTGAGAGGGAATTTCGATCCTAAAATAAGAAACTTCCATCACAATTTTATAAAATTTTGACACAATTTTATTTTTTTCCACATATTTTTCTAATCTTTTTTACTAATTATATGGCTGATTCATGTCTTTTATTTAATAATACATATTTTCTACATAATTAAAATACTTTACAACTAGAAATTACAAAGATAAATAATCAAGATTTTATTTTCATATATGAATATCAATAGTGAAGATTACATTTTCATATATAAATCCAAATTGTTAACAACTTTAGTAATTTACGAAAATATAAAATACTATCTTACAAACATTTACAACATTCTAATTTAGGTTGGATGTAGATTTGAGTTTAACGAGTAGTGACTTCAAAAACTGCTTCCTATCACGGAATTCGGCCTCCCCATCTGTAGTTGTTTCCCCCAGAATCCTTTTCAGCCTTGAGCTTCGGTTATCTTCCATCTACACAAATTCACAACTATCAACACCCCACTGATTCATTGCATTACTTATTCAGTTTTCAGGATATAAGCATCATAGGCAATTTATTGAGATTAACATAATGCTTTGCAACAAGCATAATAAACAGTGATCTGAAGTGAGCTTACATTTTTGACAAGATTCTCTATTATTGTCTGCAAATAAGTTTTGCTTCTGGTTCTCCAACATCGTAATTCAATTTATCTGCTTTTTAAAGAGTGACTTCTTGTCCCACATAGCAGGCAGACAAGATGCCCAAGAATTTAAAATGCCTTTCACTCTACAATGTAAGATATCAAGGATTCTCTTGATGGTGTTCAAAAAGATTCCCAGCTAGATTAAAAGAATATTTTGATAAATTGTTAGATAACATGCTTTAGATAGAGATAAAAACAAATAAAATCCTGTGTACACGTATAGATACTGATAGTGCTTTTTTTTTTTTTTTTTGAATTTAGTAAATACTAGTATTTGACGACATCATCTCAACTCAAACTCGGGCAATAAATAAGCAGAGCACTTAGTTGATTGGCAACCAAATAGACAGTAACTGACTACCTTCTTGCTAGCTTTTGGACCTGTAAATTAAATCTCTTCTATATGCTATCTTTAAAAGGAGTCAAAATGTCACTGTATTGTTTCTCCAGGGCTTTCTCAATTGCTCTTTCAACATTTGCAACGGTCTTCCAAAAAAAGCAGAGTTAGAATGGTTTGCAGTTACTCCTGACCAAGGCACCTGTGTGTCATTTAGTTATAAGATGCAGGGGTCATTTCAATTCTAGATGGGATAAGGATAGAGCCGTATTGCATAAACTACTTGAAAGAATGACTACCTTTTCCACTTTACAAAGATCAAGCAAACTTAGCAACATATCCTGTATCCACACCATTATATAGTTGTGGAACAAAGTTCTCGAGTCTGCATCGCCCTGTAGATGACTGTAATAGGGAGAATACTGCATGTCAGAAAATGTACTCTACGTTCACTTGAGGATAAAAGATTCATTTCTACTGTGTGTGAAAAAGAATATTACTCCGTTCAATTGAAGGTAAAAGATTCATTGCTATTGTGAGAGAAAAGAATATTCAAGTGCAATGAGAATCTCTTTCCCAAACCTTATATTCCATAACTTAAGATCCCATTCAAAATCAGCCGTTGCAACTAGAAGTTTATTCCCGAGGCAATGGACTAGAGGGTGGCCATGCAGAGTGAAAACTTCTAAGCCTGTTACAAAGCTCAGTGCTGTAAACAGCAGGTTTCATGTTTGTCAAGTCAATCGAATTGCAAGTTGGTAATAAAATGTCAGATAAATGTAATTCTCGCTCTGGCATATAATTATCACAAGGAATCTGTGCAAGGCCACCACTGTAGCTACAGTAGTGAGGGAAGAATTGATATTGATAATTCAAAATAAAAGTCTGCGTAAAAAAGAAGGAAACAAATTATCTAAGACAGAAAGATCAAGTTGTCAAACTCCTTGCAAAACTTGAAAACTTGAAATTTAATGTTAACTCATATTTTGGGCACGACTAGGAATTATAGATGCCACTTGTCAATTCTTCTTTAGGATAGGATCATGCTACCTTAATGAAATAGCAAGCACTGGGAATTAGAAACTAAACCAAATGTAACAACTTTTTATACTAAAATGGCAATTGGCTAAGAAGGCCCTTACATAAAAAATTGCCCATATCTTGGGAATATATTTTGGCTGTGGATCTTCATATCCGCTTGAATTTCATTGCTTATATTAATGCAAAGGTTTTTCACCTTTAAGTAAGCTGTTGAGATGGTAATGCTATCCAAACCTGTCATTATTGAGACCCTCCTTTCTCTTTACACACCAATTATTTGAACTGTCAGTTTTTAATTCAATATAATAACAAATCATTTGATAGTTTGCTTATTGTGCTTTGACAATCCCCTTTCCAGAGCAAAAGTAATCATTTCAAATATAGTAAGAACATAAGCTTTTAATCGAAGAGAAGAAAGCAGTAGCCGGGAAACCGCTCACAGATTGATCTTGTTTATGGCCTTGCAGAGAATCAGACCATTTTCTAGGCAATAAATGAACTCATTCTCGGAGGTTTGGTGGGATATCCAAGAGGACCAATTAGGCTTTCTAGCCACTTAGCAGCTTCATACCATCTCCAAGCTCTAAAGTTTATAATAGATAGTGAGAGAGACAGACATATAGCAAAAAATTAAAAAAATGATAAAACTCTGCATCTCGATCATTTAAGAGCATAAAATGGAAACCCACTGTAAAAATTGCCAAAATTGATCTCCGAAAAAAAAATGAAATAATGTATCATAGATTCATAGTAAACCCCGATAATGATTACTAAAATAAGCTGACCTATTTCTTCCGGTTTCCTTGAAGCCAGATCAAAATCATGAAACCCACTTTTGCAATGATCCTCCATGATAAATCACAAATCGTCTTTTTTCCTGTACAGTGTTATGAAAACAGAAAGCAAAAGATAAGAAAGGCAAGTGGAATGATAATACTCATCAGCAAAAACGGAGAAGCTAGGATTTTTATGGCCCTTTTGCAAAAGTTGAAAAGATTTAAAGAGACCTAGATGATGACATACTTATTCTTGTGCTTTTTAAACCAGTGTTTCTTCTCACTGATGTTTCGCACCTCTCCTTGCAAACTTATCCGTCGCCATAGGTGGTACGTCGCCGGAGATCCCTTGCTAGCGGAGGGAGGAGCTGTAGTGAGTGAGAGAAGCTTTAACGGAGATCCGCGCAGGTAGAAGTTTAGGCGAGTGTGAGGGTTAGGGAAAGTTTTAGGGCGGGTTGCGCTCTCGTTGGTAAATTTTACTGGGTTTGGATGGTTTCGATTTTGCGGCGGAAATTCCATCTTAAATTTCTTGGCAAAAAAACCTTTGAGGTCAATTTACTTTAATAATATGAAAATTTTTATTTTTTAAAAAATAAGAAAAAGTTGAATTGTTTAGTTAGTTATTACATAGCAAGATGGAGAAAATAGAATTCTTTGGGAAGTTCTAATTCTCACAAAATATGAAAAATAACTAATCATCACTCTCTTAAGTAAGTTTTATTTCCTGTATTATTTATGAATATGATAATAAAATTATTTTCATTAAATTTAATTAATGACAATTAAAATTTATTAATTTATATTATAATAATATTGATGAGGTAGTTGTCATTTTATTTACTCTTCCTAAGATATTTAAAGTTAAACTAAATAAAATATAAGAAATTATTTCCTAGGAAATATTATCTTTTATATGTCAAATAAATAATTTTGTGTACTTTGTAGAAAATTCATGTAGGAGATTATTTCCTTAGAAATTCAATTTCCTGCAAAAAGTTATTTCCTATATAAACCAAACAACTCTTTAAAATATTTATAATTGGGATAGAATTAAGACAGCTTTCATTTTGGAATGGAAATTTCATTTTAAATTCCATCACAATTTTTAAAAAATTTTGGAAAAAAATGATAAAAACCTGTCACAAATCTATTCTAATTTAAAATGGAAAAATTTTTGTCTCAAAATTCCAAGATAAATTCATTATGTTCTTATAGTGATGGAATATGTTACTCTTTTTATAATTTAATTAATTCAAAGTGAGTGAATTAATATCATATATTAATTCATTCAAGTATGATCGTGCATTTCGTAGTCTCACTTAATTAAAGGATTTATAGAAGCTTTGTTAGTGACATCATGCTTTTATTATGCTAGAGGCTTTGCTAATAGGTTAATGATATTATCGTTTGTTGTGCTCTATATGTTTTTACATCTCTTTTGTTATGATTGTGTTTCTTAATCTCACTTAATCAAAGAGTTTACAAAAGCTTTGTTAGTGACATCATGCTATGCTAATGGGTTGATGATATTATCATTTGTAGTGCTGTATATGTCTTTACATCTTCTTTGTTAATAATTTCATGGATGAGATGAAAGCATCAAAGTATATGTTTAGATCACTAATGAGATTTAGGTTTTTTAGCCTATATAGCTTAATGTTATCATAATAAATGTCCATTGGATTTGCTGGATTTGAAAAGCTAAGAATAACACAAAGTTAGTGTTTAAACAACCTCTTTAGTTACATTAGAGGTAGCAATATATGTATCTTTGTAGTTAAATTAACTATTATTTCTTACTTTGAACTCTTCCAACTTATAACATTGTCATTTAGGTAAAACACATAGTCTAATCACAATTTGAAATCATCCTTACCAGACTAAAAACTAGTATTAGTATAACTTTTTACAATCAATTCCTCCTTACCTTCGTCCATCAAGAATGAATCCTTAGTCTTTCTCAAGTACTTAAAAATGTTCTTCACAACAATCCAATGATGCCCATTAGGATTTTACTATTACTTGCTTATCATGCTTAAAGCGTATAAGACATTAGAATGAGTATATAACATGGCATATATGATAGATTCAATTCTTAAAATCTTATTCATGTGGTCCCACTCATCTTAGGTCATAAGACATTGAGTTTTGGCTAGATTTATACTATACGACATGGGTGAAGGTTCTTTTTTAAATACTTGCATGCTGAATCGTCTCATCATTTTGTCAATATATATACTTTTACTTAAGTCAAACAAATTTCTTTATCTATCTCTATAGATCTTGATATCTAGTATGTATATAGCTTTACTTAATTCTTTCATAAAAAATAATTCTTTAACCAAATCTTTTATAACATGTAATGTAGGGATATCATTTCCGCTAAGTAGTATGTCGTCCACATATATTACGAGAAAAATAATTGTACTTCTATTAAGCTTTTTGCAAACACAAGATTCAACTTCATTTTTTTAGTTAAACCAAACTCTTCAACTACATTATCAAAACAAAGATTCTAACTCTTTAAAGCTTGTTTCAACCCATAGATGGATCATCATAGCTTACATATCTTTCCAACATTCTCAAAAGCGACAAAACTTTTAGGTTGTGTCATGTACACATCATTTAAAAGGTTTTAATTAAGGAAAGCAATTTTGACATTTATCAGGAATGATAAAACCTTTAGGTTGTATCATGTACACATCCTCGAGAAGCTTTTAATCAAGGAAAGCAATTTTGACATCTATTTGCCAGATTTCACAATTATAAAAAGTTGTAATAGCAAGTAAGATGTAAATGGATTTAAGTATGGTAACGAGGGAATAGGTTTTATCATAGTATATGTATCATGAATTTACCTTCAACCTTTAACGACTAATCTCCCTTTAAAGGTTTGTACATTATTATCCATATCAATTTTTTTCTGGAAGAGCCCACTTGCACTTGATAGGTTTTGTCCCTTTAGGTGGGTTAACTAAAGTCAATACTTGGTTGGCAAATATAGATTCCATCTCAAATCTAATGACTTCAACCCACTTCTTAGAGTTTATCCTTTTAATAGCTTCTCAGAAGTTTGTGGGCTCATCTTAATCCATAAAGCAATATATCACTATGTTAAGTCACATGAAATCTATATCTTTTAGGCTCATGGTGTGTACCATTAGATTTACATGGACCTTTTATTACTTGGATAGGTTTCTAATCACAACAACTTATGGCCTCTATTTAAGGTCTTTTATAAGTCCAATGTTATTTTGTAAGTCTCAAACTTCTTTGTGGTCTATTTTCCTCTTATAAGTCTTTCTAGAAATAAACTCTCTTTCTAAGTGTTTCTAGAAAAATACTAGTCCATGTGACAAACACTTTACCCTTAGTAAGATTATAGAAATAGTACCTTTTATTTTCCTTGGGATACCCTATAGAATAACATTTATCTAATTTTGGTCCAAGCTTATTAGAAGCTTGACAATCATGTAGGGTTTATAACCCTAAATCTTCATAAAAAAATGTAGTGAGACATTTCCTAATTCATATCTCATATGGATTTTTTTGAACCATTTTAAAAGGAATGTGGTTAAGTGTAAAAGTAATTATCTCTAAAGAATGTCCTTAAAAGGAAACACCATTCCATTATGGCATTTCAAGCAAAATGAGTTATGATACTATACCATATTATTTTAGATAGTCATTGAATTTTTAACTTAAGTTTTCTTCACCTTTATTTGATTAAAGTGCTTTGATACTTTTGACAAGTTAGTTTTATGCTTTATCCTTGAATTCTTTGAAATTTTCAAAGAATTTTAATTTGTGTTTCATAAGATACACATAGCCATATTTACAAAAGTCATTAGCAAAATGTAATGAAGTATTGAAAACAACCTCTAACGAGTAAATTAATAGGTCCACATACATCATTATGTATAAGGCCTACGGATGATTAGCTTTTTTACTACGTTCAGTGAATAGGGCTTAAGTCATCTTACTTAATAAATAAGATTCATATATATCATATGATTCAAAATCAAATGAGTCTAAGAGTCTATCTTTATAGTGCTTAAATATGCATTTGTTGTTTATATGACCCAAGCAATAGTGATAAAAGTAGGTTGGGTTCAAATCATCAGATTTGAACCACTGAATATTTATGTTAGGAAGTCTTACTTCCTCTCTTTTTTTTCAAATCTTCTAGGTAAGCCTTACAATTCCTCTTCTAATATGCAATCTCACTGTAATGGAAGCGTTTCTCTCTAAGACAAAAGGCTTTTGCTTATATCTAAGGACTATCCTTAAATTTCTATATTGGTATCGGATGTTTGTCCTCCTCGATTTATCTTTCTTAAAGACTAATTATAGTGATAAGTTATTTGACATGTTTGCCATTGATATCTATAATAGAATTTGTAAAATATGTGTTATGTTCTAATTATTCAATAAGTTTTTTATTAAATGTTCATCCCACTATTTTATTCAAACTAATAGCCTTTACTATTAATTTGGAAAGCAACATTGTCGAAATTTTCGAGTAGGTTAAGATCTATATTTCACCTAATCTTAAGTTAATTTTGGTTGGTCACTTAAGATTTGACTATTTAAGTAGGTAATACTTACTAATTTTACATTACATATAACTTTTAGATAGTTAGGAAAACAACATTTATTTTAGTATGTCGTATAAACTAAAGCCTAACTATATGCCTTTAAGCCCTTATCTCATTAAGATGGCCTAGTTAAGTCATACAAAATAACTTACAGTTAAATGTCACTATTATCTTATCTATTTTGATGAGGCCTTAATGAGTGCAAGACATTAAATATTATTATTGAGTTAATATTTACATTAAGGAATTTAATTACCTTAATTATTTTAGATCTTACCATTATCAACCATTTTATTCATGCATCATATCTAACATATCTCATACAAAGCATAAAATCAAATATGATAAGAATGAATCTTAATTTTTAGCCTAATTCTTCTTTTGATGATCAATTCAACCCTAACTACCTAGATGCTCCAAGCCAGTGAGAGGACTAGCTACTTATCCTAAGGTGTAGCAACTTTTCCAAACACCTTCTTTGGTCATACTTATATGTTCTTATCATGGTTCCTACTTAAACATGTAAAACAGGTGAGGCGAGCTTAAACGAGCCTAGCTCGCGCAAGCTTTTATCCACACGGGCTTGCCCGCATAAGCCCACATTAAATGCGGGCTTTATATTAGGCTATTCACACTGCCCGACATGTGGAGTGGGCTTGCTTGTAGGCACTCGCATATTTTTATATTTTATTCATTATTTTATTTTATAATTTATAAATTATATTTTAATTTTTATTAAATTATTTAAGTAAGAAAATTTTATTGGAGTATAGAAATTGGATTGAGTTTATAAGAAAGTAATTGTGTTGAATTAATTTTTTTTATATATTAGGCTTAAGAGTAAGAAAAATAATTAAAATTTTCATTTTTTGCTCGATTGCATAGGCTTTTGCCCTTGTGAGCTTGCCCGCATAAGTCCACATTAAATGCAAGCTTTATGTTAGGTTGCTTGCATTAGCCTATGATCGCCAATAACTTGCATTGCTCATGGTCACAAGCCTTGTTTTACATGTCTATTACTACTACTCTAAAGGATGTTACGTATGATTTATATAAGATGGAAGAAACCTTAAGTTACATTCGAAGAGAATTAGATGAAAAGAGAATGCACAAATCAAAAAATATAAAGAGATACACGGCCTATAAGTCATATTATAAAATAACAATCATGAAATAGTTTCCAATTATGTTCGACTAATAAGGCTATTATACTATCCACTACTCATAATATATGAAGGCATGCAACATCATAGTAGATAATATGAACTATTTTAAAATTTAAAATTTGAAATTCCTTTTAATCTCTTTAATTTTAAGAATAATAAAAGACAATCAATTAGATTTCTCCATTTTAAGAATAATTATCTTCCAAATAAATTTGAAGATAATTTCCTCATCATATTAAAATAGTTGACCATCATCAATATCATAAATGATAATCTTTTCATTAAAATTAAAATTACTTATTCATCATTAATGATAATTTCTTCATTAAAATAGTTGACCACTATTAATCTTATCAATGGCAATTTCATTAGAATTAAAATCTTATTAATTATTTAAATAAATTAAATAATATTTTGCTAGTCAATCATTGAGTGGGGTTTAAGAGGCCAAAACCTTTTCGTTAAGGTTTAGGGTTGAGGCCTCAAAAAGTAAACAAATCTTACCTTTTCAAAAACACACCAACTTTTAATGTTTCGTTACCCCTTGCATTTCTGAAAGTTATTCAAGAACATCCTGGAACAATATCAGAATTGTTCATGAATCATTCAAACATGTATATCATATATACATTAAGTTGTAACAAAATTGATTCATATAATTATCATATATATATATATATATATATATTAATCCAAAATAAAAAAATATATATATATATGCATAATCACACACACATTAATCTAGTAATGAAATTATTCATATATACACCACATATGTATTAAAATAAAATTAAAAAATTTTGTGCATATATATATATCACATCTATATACATTAAAACAAATAAAACACATAAACTGATTTATAATTTTGCATTTAGCTTTAATATCACTCTTAGGTCCTAGATAAGCATACATAGCAAAAAAAAAAACTTCTAAAAAATATGAAACCTACCAAATATTCATGCAAAAGATTATCAATCATGTGATAGAATTATAGCTTTGTAGCATGAATGATTCAAAGTCAATTAAACCAAATGTGATTGAATCATGAATGTCATCTAAAAGGGCAATGTCTCTATAGTATCCACACAAGTGGTTAAATACTTTGATCAAATTAGATGGAGTTGTTCTCTCTTCAATATAGTGCTAGTTATAGGGTATTTTTAGTTTTAAGATTACTTAGAAGGTTCTCTCTTTCAATCTTTAGTTTTCGTGTTCTTTATAGGAAAAAAGTAGTTTTGTTTATAGAAAAGTTCTAAGCCTTTCACTCTTAATGTAGAAATACCACATTAAGGCTTATAATGCCTCATACAGGCTCGTGATGCCTTATTAAAACTCATAATACCTTATTAAGGCTTATAATGCCTTATTAAGGCCAATAATAACTTACATTAAAGTCTTCCACTCATATTCAAGGTTATAAATTTCATTATTAAGTGCATTAGAACTTTTTGAAACCATTTAAATCCTAACATGTAACCTCTTACAATCTCCTTCCATGGATATATATGAAACAAGAGTACATGTTTCTTAATTTGATTATCTCAAGTCCTAATAGTCTGAAGGCTAACATTAGTGTCTACTTGCAGCCATTGATAAATGATCTAAACGTGTTGTGAGAAGATGGTGTATATATATATGATGTATCTTTTAAACAAAATTTTACCTTACAAGCTACATTGCTATGACCATTAATGACTTTCTTATATATGGTATGTTATCTGGTTAGCAAACATATGTAAGGCAAGCATGCCTCATTTGTATAGAATTTTATAAGAATTCACATTAAAATGTAGTTGAAGGACTTCATACTTTGATTTTTATACATGTACGTTGCCTTAAGGTCACCTGTTTTGAAAGAATAAAGATGCTTTCAAGAAAAAATAAGGTAGACAAATTATGTCTGCCTTTAAGAATTAATGGTGAAGATATTTAGGAAAAAGGTTATATATATATATATATATATATATATATATATATATATATATATAAGTACCTAAGGTAGTGGATGAAGTGCATGCAATATATACTAAAAGGTATAGAGAAAATCATAATTGGACAATGCAAAGCATCTTTTGAGAGCTACCCTATTGGTAAACAGACTTTATTCATCATGATTTAGATGTCATGTACATTGAGAAAAATGTGTTTAACAATATATTTAATATAATAATGGATGTGAATAGTAAAGTAAAGGATAACATGAAAGCTAAGATGGATTTAGTTAAGTTGTGTAGGCATAAACAAACTTGAGCTAGTTCAATAAGGTAATAGGAGGACATTTAAGCCTAAAACATAATACACATTAAATATGAAGTAGAAAAGAGCAGTTTTTAAGTGAATAAAAAACTTAAAACTTTCAAATAATTATGCTTCAAACTTGGATAGAAGTGTGGATCTACAGAAATGGAAGATGACAAGAATGAAGAGTTGTGTTTATCATATATTCATGAAATGATTATTTCATATTACCTTTAAAGCACTGTTAGAGCCTATTTGTAATGTGACAACTGAGTAAAGTTGGTTTCTTAAAGGCTTGTGGTTAAGCACCTTACATGAAGAATAATTATTACAAATAGAATAAAATATTCATTTCACAATTTACAAATTAGTATGAATATTTCCTCCAACCTTTTTTGAATTAATAAAGTAATTTCCAAAGTATTCACTATACGAAGCTTTGGAAGAAGACCTTATCTAATATCATTGGATGTACTTATTTGAGAGGTAAATATATTAATTAAGTAATTGATTTACTTATTTCTCCAAATTATAGATAATTATTTTGTCCTACTGATTGTTAAGTTTTTTCACACATTAAAGAAAAAGGTGAAAAACAAGGCCCATGTTATCATGACCTAAATCTAGTCATGACTAGTGTGGAACTTCTATTTCAGTTTCCACTATCCTAAATTGTAGTCAAACAATTACTAGATCTAATTTATAGAAAATATAATGACTTATAGTAGAATATCTAGGAAGATCAATACAAATATATAAAATATAATAAGATAACAAAGGTATTTCTACATCATAAACCTCTCTTTTTTTAGGTAAAGTATGATCGCCAACTAACTATGATCCTCTTAGGGTATATATCTAAGGCCTTGGCACTTCTAAATTTCATTATCCAATGTTGCCTAAGCCAAGTTAGGTAAGCTTGTGGAAGATTTTGCTAAGGTGGTGGTAACCAAGTTTGTTGAAGATCTGCAAGACATACCATATAAAGGGTATGTCCAAGCTTAGTAAATAGATATCTAGAAAAAATCAAATATGATAAAAATACTACCTTACTAATGGAAATACCCTCCTAAAACACAAGTAGATAAATCATACCTTTCATATCAAGATTTTTATCAATACAAATAGTCGAATATAGTAGAATATCTACGAAGATCAATACAAATATATAAAATATAATAAGATAACAAAGGTACTTCTACATCATAAACCTCTCTTTTTTTAGGTAAAGTATGATCACCAACTAACTATCATCCTCTTAGGGTATATATCTAAGGCCTTAACACTTCTAAATTTCATTATCCAATGTTGCTTAAGCCAAGCTAGGTAAGCTTATGGAAGATTTTACTAAGGTGGTGGTAACCAAGTTTGTTGAAGATCTGCAAGACATACCACACAAAGGGGAGTGTCCAAGCTTAGTAAATAGATATCTAGAAAAAATAAAATATGATAAAAATATTACCTTACTAATGGAAATACCCTCCTAAAACACAAGTAAATAATTCATACCATTCATATCAAGATTTTTATCAAAAATAATTCTAACTAATATTATTTATCTGAGTTCACAAGGCCAATATTCACATCGATAATCAAATAGTTAATATATTCATAATTTCCATCACACTAAGTATACTTTAGCAACTTAAAGTAAAAATAACAAGTAAATCTTCTTGTTATTCTTAGATTAATCTTATCTCTTCATAAACTTATTCTTCTCTTTAAGGTTAACCTTATAACAAGTATATAGATTTGGTGCATAATATCACACCATAATCATATACACCCCTAAATTATCATTCGTAATCATGCCCATCACATCATATTTTCCATGAATTCATAATTCATAGTATAATAATTAAATCAAAATCAACATTAACATTATTATGACAAACATCACTTTATATATCATATCATTTCAACCATTATTGATTTCCTATAATGATTTACAATATGCCTTCATTACATGGTCATAAGTATGTATTTCATATCAACTCGTAAGATATTCACATGTATGCATAGAAATTCTTAACACATTAATTGCAGGCATTATAATTTAAATTGATCATCATAACAATAGATAAGTTTAAGTGAAAAATCATATCCATAAACACATCCACATTCATAATCCTATTAAACTATATATTTTCATAAATAGCGATTAGTGAAAGGTGGGGCTTAAATATATTATCATTAAATGGGGCATACATTCATAATCAATCATTATCAATCTTAACTCTTTACATAAATTTATATATAATCTTGGTTGATTTAACTATTAAAGTCATTCTTAACTTAATTAATTTGTTATATTCATAGAGGTGGGACTATTGTATATATTATGTATAATCCTTAGGAAATAATTTAGGTTATTGTTACATCGAGCTTTTAAGGAAGAAATTATGCTTTAAACACTTATCTTTAGGCAATAGGGGAGTAACAGTTAACCATTAGACCACAAGTGATTAACTATTTACTTTTATTTGAAAATTTTAGAGATTATCCAGAATAATAGTTAACCATTTGTGCCCAATGGTTGATCATTTTGTTAGGTTTCTATAGTTTTTTGTCGTTTGAGGAAACACTATTCATTTAAGCCTTAAATGTATTTTTATCTACTTTTTCCTATTTAATCTTCATCAAATTGTCAATACATGCTATTGGAACCTTATTTATCATATTTTATCACTTACACACCATTTACTTATTGTTTAAGTGTCATAACCCATCCTAACTATGATCGGTATGGATCCTGTTACTGATTTTTGTAAGCCTTAACAAATTTTCATTCTTTTTACCTAATAAGGGTTTCTAATTTTCAAGATGACTAAAAAATTTTCTTTTAATATTTTTTATAGAAAAATAAATAAAGTCTCTCCTATTTTTGGACACTTCCTAAAGGTTGTACATCCTATAATATAAAACCTATTTTTATCCAGATACAATAGAATCAATATACACATAGAATAATGCAATTTTACACTTATACACATATAGTCAATTCAACATATCATAAGCGAAATCATCATCGCAATCATCCATTTATTTCTTGTCCTAATCCAAAATAATCTCTAACTATGAAATCTTCCAATACAGGCGATCTTTACTTCTCTAAGGATATAATAAGCTCAAATATGCCCATTATAACTTGAAAACATTGAAGATATAATAGAGTGAGTTACAAGAACTTAGTGAACATATATTTACCAATATCTTGTAGGTGATCAATTTTATATATAATAATCACAAGATAATCATATGCTAAATTAGAAAAAATTAGCAAACCCATTTCCTAAATTTCTAAAATATGTGCAACCATGCTTTGAAATGGAAGTTCACCTGCACTTGACTTAAACCTTATTTCTCATAGCACGATTATAGGAGTCTCAATCTTCTATTAGAACTCAAAATCATATACTATCTATTCCACTTAGGCATTACACTCATAAATAGTCATTAAGGCTTAAATGTAAATAGGTCATCACAATCACATCATCAGTAGAAGTTAATTACAAATAGTCATATTATGTCACATATTCAAATGTAGTAAACATAAATATAGCTGCTCTATGGTATCAAGGTTAATTCCATGTTTCTCTTAACTATTAGTTAGGAATTTCCCATCTCACTCTCATATCCATTCCATATCTTTCATAATGATTTACTGGCAATTCTTTGTCTAGATTTCACACTATCTATCACCATTCATAATTTCTAATGCCATTATTAATATGATCCTCAAATAGTAAACACAAGAAAGCTCAACTCCTATATTATAATTATGTATAGCATTGCTATACAAAGTTATAGTTTTGTCACTAGATAGTATCACTCGTAGAGCAATATAGGTATTCTTATATAATATCATTGTATTCAATCACAATCCATCAATAGTTATTGTTACTATTATGCTTTTGTTGTGCATTTTGATTAATTATCATTCATCAACAGTTAATTACTCTTATATCATGAAGCTAAGTTCTTATAATGAATATGAAATCTATATTAACAATAAGAAGAATTCAATTAAGTCATTTTATATTAAAATAAAATCAATGGTGAGATATATACTCTCTTAGTGATGTTAATCCACCTTTGAAGATTCCAAAGCAACTATAATCATCTTTCACATTTTCCTTCTAATATCATCATTTACAAAGATAAATTATAATTATTTATACATTACTTATCTTCTTTTCAAGCTTAATGCTTTAAGTCCAAGCCATAATATATTCATACTTTAATCTTTTCTTATGATTGATACATGAATCAAAGGTTTACCATAATATATAATTAATAACAACTATAGTGTTATTTTCTGTTTAGTTGGTTATAAGAATCTAAAAATATATCATAATAAGGAGATTCTTAACTCAAACCCATTCAGATAGAAACCATAGGATTTAATGTTATCTAAAGTGTATATTTGCCTTACACTACTATTTGATATTATTAATTCTCATGTACATAATATTATTGTAAGGGTTTAAAGGTTTTTCAAAAATAACGGTTCTTCAGAATCAAATATAAAATCTTTAAACTATTAAAACTTCATATTCCAATGTTGTTCTAGCTAAAATATTTTGTAAACCCATACACTTTCTTTCCTACCTTCTCAATTCTATTTCAGTAAAATCATTCAACTACATCATATGAACCTTTCAAAGTATTTAAAATATACAGTACTATAATTATCCTATATATATCACTATAAAAAAATATTACAAACATATTATGTGAATAAGATAATATTAAAGTATTCATCTAAGGAAAATATATACTCACTTAATTCTTTAAGAGTTGTATCCTATTCAGTTTCTTCTTTCTAATTTCTTTACCCATCACTATATAGCAGAATAAATTATGAGTAATTTATCATCAATTAATTCTCTCTAAAATTTCCTAATCTAGTTTAGAATTATACTACTTAACTATCTTAAAGTATTCATTTCCCTATTTTCTTAAATTTTAAAGAAATTAGATTTTAGTAAACCATTAAGGTTCTTCTATTCAGCTTATATAGGTAAAAATTTAGGATTTTATGCTATAGAACACTTACCTCACTTTTAAGAGGTTACCAATAATTTGTCGGTAGAGGAAACTTGTTGGATCGCCAGTGGAAGAAGGTAGATGATAGCTTCCCTATTGCTACCCAGTTGTTGTCTAGAAGCTTCCTAACTTGCCACATTTAAGGAAACTAGAGAAATCATGGGAAACTCCAATGATGCTTAAAGATGAAAGAAAAATTCCATTTGGTCACCTGTTTCCCCACTAGCCTTCATTAGCTTGACTGGCGGTTGGAGTTGAGGGAAGACAACAACATGAGCTGCCATCAAGTCACTAGCACCAATGTTGATGACGAGAGGTACGGCATGGATAACTGCTTAACGGAGAGGGCATATAGGCAGGGAGAGAAAGAGAAGTAGTAAGAAAAGTAGGGATAAGTTAATTTTTTTAGAGAGAAAAAAAGCAATAACTAAAAATAAAAAAGGAGAAGGAACTTTCTAGAATAGGAAAGAGACAAAGGAAAGATAAAATAAATAAATAAATAAATAATAAATGGTAGCTAAGGGTTTTTTTATAGTATTTTTCATCTCAATTTTAAGCTTGTTCCTCCCTAAAATCTCAACCTTCCATTTTCCTTACTAAATCTAGACTTTAAAATCTTAGTCACACTTTTAATTTATTAAAGTTCATTTTTTTTATAAAGATTGATTTTATTGAAAAGCCTAACTTAATTCTTTTCTTTCTCCCTCTTATACATGCACATAATATATATAATGGCCTAATAAATTTAAAAATCTTAAAAATAATCATTTCAAGTTTCCATTATCCTAAAAATAATTTATCAAATACAAATAATCAACTTTATAGAATTTTGCACCCATAATTATTATTATTTTCAACTTATAAGAAAATTCTTATAAAATATTTAAATAAACCTAATTTTAATAATGGCCATTTAAAAATAATTTTATTTTTAACTTCAATAATTCTTAAAAATAATTTATTAAATGCCAAAATTTATTTCATAAATTTTTGTACTAATAATCACTAAAATATTTTTAACTTATAAAAAATTCCTTATAAAAATCATTTCAAACTAATATAGCCACATATATAAAAATAAATAAGTTTTAAATATTATCTCAAGTATCATCTTTAATATTTCTAAACCTTTAATATAGAAAATAAAATTAAATCCAAATCTTAACTAAATAATTAATTAATTATGCACAAGGATCAAAGTTTATATTACTATAAATTTAAACTTGGGATACTAAATTAAGCATTAGTTGATCAAGATTCCCAAATTCCCTAAGTTGAAATATAAAACCCTTTATTTTAAAAATCCAAGAACTTGAGTTAAGATATCCACTCACCTAGCTTGAAGGAAAATTAGAAAGGTTGAACCTATCATTCTGTAACCCTAATCATCCATGGTTTCAAAGACTTCTTGTTAGAATCTCTACTTTTACCCTACTAGCTCAAAGATAAGCTTTCATTAAATAAGAGGAAAAAGAAAGATGGAGGAACACATAGAATTAGTGATGGTTGAAGAATCCTTACCTTGGTTACACAAAGAACCTAATCTAATCTAATCTTTCATTCTTCCTTCAAGAACCCTAAAAGAGAGGGTTAAAGAAGAAAAAGAGAAGAAATAGAAGGGAGCTTTGAGAGAAATGGAAAAGAATGAGGATTGTAGGTTTGGGATAGGTTTTTATAGGGCATGGGTAATTTCATCCTTTGCCTACAATTCCTTCTACGCTTACTTACATACTTCCATTTACCTATAATTGATGTTTCTTCCTAAATGCCCTTCTTTACCTATTTTTTTCCCAATTTACTCCTTATATTCCTAGAATCTCTTTCTTTGTCTTGAAATAATGTTTTAAAATTGTAAAGGGTGTAACAATACTTCCCTCTTCAAAGAATTCATCCTTGAATTCTAAAAGCCTTATTTATTTTCAAAACTTTAAAGTAATACTTGAAATAACTCACTTTTTCTTTAACTTATTCCGCTTTTTCCTATATGTATATATTTTCCACTTATACTGTAATTTCCTTATATTAGAATTGATACTGTTATGTTCATCCATCCTAATTGGACTTGAATGAAGTCACTTAATCGTATTAACATAATATGGAATTAATACATAATATATATAAGTTGTATAGCCTTTCATCTTTAATTTTTATAGTTTAAATATATTCCCTTATTAAAAACATTGATTTTGGTTTTAAGTTTGTAAATATAACTTTGTGTAAGCATAAAATCCTTCAATCTACAATAGGAATCTTTAGATTAGCTTATAAACTTATTAACGATCTCAAAATTTTAAAATTTCATTTGCAAATTTTACAAGTTTATAGTAAACAACAATTGATCATTTTCTTACAATGGTTGATAATTCAACGAGAAACATTAGATTCTTATAGAATGTTCATTCAATGTTCACTTTACCAAACATATGCTTCATTTAAGATTATACACTTATCATTTAGGTTTATCAATTACCTCTTCGCTTATTATTAATAACTTGTAGAAATAATAGCTTAATTTTGTGCTTCAAAAGCCAATTCTTACAAGACTATCATACATTAATCCAATCACTTACTTAACTATGTTTGAGCTTATTATATACCTATAGATTTAACATGTTCAAGCATAGAAAAACATACACAAGTAGATCATTTTAATTATTACAAATATAGCACATTCAAGCATAACCAGATCATATTTGAATGTATCTATGTTATAAAACTTTATAGGACTATATTATAAAGCCAAATCATGTCAAATCAAAGGTAATTGTACTTATAAACTACACTTTCTAGTCTAAGAATCCAAAGCTGTATATCATATTAAGTTATGTCATAAAACTTTGAAAGAGTCATATTTATAACTAAAATACCAAGTGTTTATAAAACCCTTAAATCCTAAAATGACAAGGTACTAACATAAAAAAAGGTTAACCAAGGGCATGATTTAAAATTTTTTTGCAAGAACATGTCATAGAAATATACCAATAGAATATAAAGTAAAGTAAGAATGAAAACATAAATAGAGTAATGAAAGCCTTAGGATCACGCATCACCACTTCCGAAGCACAAGTCTTAAAAAGTTGTAAACTTGTTAGTTGTATCCTCCATATGGTTAAGCTATTCACCAAAACCTATGAACTCGACCTCTAACCTATACAACCTACCCTTGACCTAATCCCTTATGGACTATATTAGATCAATAAAGATAGTCAGTATATTTAGGAGCACGGTTAGCATTTAATTTTAAAAGTCAGTCGAATAACCTCTTAAAAGAGCAAGTGTTGCTCAAGCACTTGAGAGGACCTGCTTTCCCCTTCAGCTTGTAATGTATGATGTTATACTTCCCTTCTCACACTCGTTTTTCTCTATTTATTTGATTTAGATTTTCCTTGCCATACCTTATTCACCTTTTGATACTTAACTTACCCAAATGTACCAAAGTCATATTTGACATAAATTTTAATATTTGTAATCATCCTAGAAATATTAAAATGTTGCTTTTCTATAATATAAGCTACTAAGTGCCCATAAAGTAAAGGTGACCATGAGCGATGATTCATATTTGCCATTCTCTTTATAATTAAACAAAGGGACCTTTATAAAATCCTTGGCTATAATGTCATACATCAAATATAATTCACCTTTACTCACATTATCTTGAATTTTACTTTTATTTAACATGATATCACCAATAATATATAAAAGCATCCATAAAGAAGCATTAAGATAATTCACTAATAGTTTATTAAAAGGACCTTTACTAGAAGCAACTACATCCATTTGCTTCCTTTATTATAACTATTTTTAATCTTTTTTAGTTTGTCATGACATTAGTTTTTCACTTATCCCTTTTAAGCTTTAACGATGTTATCAAAATTTTCATAGTTATATGAATTACTTGCCCTTAAATTTTTTATTCAATCTTTATATAGTTTGCAAAAATTTTCATATTGACATAAAAAGCTTGAGTAATTAATTTAGAATGCATGATATTTAAGGTAATTAAAGTTTTTGATCCTAAGGAATTTAGATTCGAATACTATGAAAAATTTTTCTTCTTAAAGTAATCATAGTCAATGTACTTACAACTAATGATGGATTTGTGCATATAATGCTCTTTATAGTTATTCCATTAAGCAATTATAGTGAATTGCTCATCCATTTCTTCATAGATCTCCATCTTTTCTTTAATAATACCTAGAGAACAAGAGGAGAAGCCTTATGTACACTTAGACCATGATGAACTAGCCATTTATATTACAAATTCTCAAGAAGGACATTGTTTTATGTTTAGAGAGAGAAAATCTTCCAAATTGAGGCTTGAAACCTACAAATCATCAAGAAAATTAAAGAAAACAAGTTTTCAATTGATGAAAGTTATTAATTTAGTATCAGATAGGGATGAATTAAGGTTTAATCAAAGAAATTTAGTGTTCAAGGCAAAAGATGAAATTAGGAAGCTTTGGCAAGAGAAAAATTAGCAAAAAACTATAGAATGTGAAAAATAAGTATGAAATCGTGAGGTTGATATTTATACTAGGTACACAACAGTTAACTATTTACACAAAATAGCTAGTCTTTGGCTTGGATTTTATGAAACCTCCTAACCAGTAGCAAACAATTAACTATTTTCTCGTATTAGGTAAAAAACACTATAGAACCCCTAAGAAAGACTAAAAATTCCTTATTTATACCATCCTTATTCGATTCATACATAAAATTCAACAAATTCAAGAAGAACAAGTCATCTCCTTAATTTTAGTTTAAACAAAAAGAAGGTTTTAAGGTCTAAATAGATCTTCGAAAAATTTTCATTGTATCCAAAACCAAATTACTTTTATCCATACTATTATTTAACATCAAGTCCCATCTACTATTTCCTTTTGCATTTACACTCTTAAAGCCTGGCTTTACCCCTTATAAAGTGATTATTAAGTGACTATTTAATAACACTAATTTCTTGGCTTATTTTTATATCACTATTTTAGCTAAATCACCTTTATAACTCAATATTCTCATAATATCGCTAAAAGAAATAAAGAAATTTCAATTAAATTTTTGAAAATAATTTAGTAGGTGTTATTATGGATCATTAAATTAAAAAGAATTATATAAAGGTCTTATAGGAAAATTTCAGCACCTTTAAAATTTAACATTTTGAGTTTAAAATTTTAATATTTCAATCTGACCTATTTGATTTTGATTTGAAATCAATTTTAGCCAAATTTTGAAATCCTATTAATAATTTTTATGTAACTAGGCTTAAAGAAAAGAAAAGAAAAGAAAGCCCAAAAGAGGATTTTTCAAAATTAGGCCAAAAAGGTCTATTAAGCCTAAATAAGTATAGTAAGGCCTAGTAAGGGTATGATAGGCCCAATAACGATCTAATTAAGCCAAGGTATAATAATAAGAAACTTAGCAAAGGCCTAATAATGGAAATAAAAAGTTAAATGCTAGAACAATTATAAAAGCTTAAAAATATTTCAAGAACAAAAAGTAGGCTTAATTATGCAAATAGGCTTGAATTTGAAATTAATTAGTTTGAGCTTATTTGGCAAGCTTTATAGATATTAAAAATGAATTATATGAAGGTCCAATTAAGCTTTATGGATATTACATGAATTACATGAAGCCCAAATGAATCCGATAAGGCCCAGTAATGGTATGATAGGCCTAATAAGGAGTTAATTGAGCCAAGGCTTAATAAGAAACCCAACAAAGGCCTAATAATGGAAATAAAAGGCTAAATGCCAGAACAAGTCTAAAAGCTAAAAAATATTTCAAGAATGGAAAGTGGGCTTAAATACACAAATGAGCTTGAATTTGAAATTAATTAGTTTGAGCTTATTTGAGAAGCTTTATGGATATTAGAAATAGATTACATGAAGTTCCAAATAGAAGTGAGAAAAATAATTACTTAAAGATTCAAAAGGAAATATTAATTAGGAAACCCTTAAGTAGCTAATTAGATAGCATAATTGGACAGAACTTAGGTAGATTATAGAGAAAATTAGAATATGAGGCTATATAGAATTTTTATGAAAAGATTTACTAGGGACTAATATGAATCAAAATGAGTTATAAATAACAAAATGAATCACTAGAAAATAATTTATTATATTTTTGGCTTGATAAGTTAAAAATTTACCCTTTTGAATCTGAAACTAAGAAATATTCAAATTAAATAATTTTATTTTGTTTTGGCTTCATTTGGATTAGTTTTTAAAAGCCCAAATTGAGTTCTAGAAAAGCCTACATATGTAACAAGCTTTTAAAGGAAGTTAGTGTTAGGATCAGGAGCTAAACAAGTGTAGCAAAATTAACTGATCTTTGCTAATAGATCTATGTAAAATGTTAGATTAGGATAGGGATTCATTCAATACCTTTAAGATGATTCAGGGATCGTTCGTTGATCACCTTTTCGACTTTTTTTCGGTCAAAGACTTCGAGGTATCAATATGAACCCACAAATCATAAACAAACGTCTCGCATCCACTGATGGAATTCAGCTCCTTTAGTTTCATAATGCTAGCTATGCCCTCCAAGGGTTTACAAGAGTTGCTAGGTTTTTCTATGTTTGAGATGCATGAATAATAATCCTATATTATTATTCAACAAGCTTATTTAAATAGGTGCATAGAAAATTCTAATTAATTGGGCTTTATTCCATATATAATTATAGGCTTATTATTAGGCCTTATAATTATAATATGAAATTCTCAAATATTAGGCCCAAACAATTTGGTCCATTAATTACAAATCCACTAAGCTCTAAGTGTGCGACCCTACAAGTTCTCATTATGTTGGCAATAATCATTAATCATATTAATGATCATAAATAATAAGCAATGTCTAGCAACACATCATTATTACCTAAGTAATGACAAAGTTAGTGATTCGACTAAACCTTTACACGTGATCATCATCTATATCCTTTTATTCTAAACATCTAGATTGACCATGAGACATGGACCATGTCATTCCCATATAGTCCAATCTTAAGGTTTCTTAATTTCTAAGTAAGCTGACTGAAGCAAATGTAATTGACATCCTATATTAATTCATCTGAGCATGGTCATGCATTTTTTCAATTTTACTTAATCAAAGGAGCCCACAGATGTTACTCCTATTATATAGGAGGAACAAATTCCATCTAGATCACACAAACCCCTCTGCATGATATGTGATATATCCAATAACTATCATTGCATTCACTCAATCATAAATGACATAGAATAGTATTAAAATATGAAATTTATATGTAGGGAACCTTGGCGATCTCAGATCAAAGGACTATCATAATAATGATCACTAAGAATCACTCATGACACTTATATAACGATCTATATAGTATTCTTAGGATAGGTCGGTCTAGTATATAAGTTTTCTAACTTGTACTCATGTGTAGACTTAATATCTTATATAAGTCACCACACATACTAGTATTAACATATCAAAGTAACCCAATCCATAATAATATATGATTAGGAACATTTAAGAATACAATTATTCTAAGGTTATTATTATAATTAAATATATTACACAAAATATATATATATATATAATAATTGAAATTGCTATTAAAATAATACGATTCAAACTTATAATCATTAATATAATTAGCTTTAGGGCATATATACTAATAGTTAGGATATAAGTGTTATTAAGTAAAAAGTTAAGGGCATTTTTGAAAAGATGGGTAAATATTGCAATTTGTTTTAATTTAATTAGCCCAAAAATAATAAAATGGTAGAAGGGACAGCAAGGTATGCTAGCTACATTGCACCCAACCATGATTTTCATTTTATTTTTATTTAAAATAAAAGGAGAAAATTTTAGCAAAATGTTATTCATTAGAAGTTAAATATAAAAAGAATTATTGATAAAATTCAAGAAAATCTTTAGCCATTTCCTTAAGGTGGCTATATGGTTTTGGAGATCAAAAGAGAGAGTTTTTGCACTTTAAAAAAATACTAAGAAGTTTGAAGATTTACAAAAAGATTGTTGCCCTTGAAAGTATGTGAAAGAAGATAGGAAAGTGAGAGGAGGTGAGTGGAATTCTCCTTCATTTCTATGAATTTTTATTATTTTAAGCATTTTTAGATCATTTATGATGTTATATTATGATTTAAAAATTATGGAAAATTTGTAAGATTTTTAGATATTTTTAAATTGAACTTTCATGAACATAGGCGAATTAAGCTCAAAATAGGGAATTGGGTTTTGTCCCTTCTGTTTTGGGATTTTTAACCAATTTATTGATGGTTAAAAATAGTAAAAAAATAATTTTAAAAACCTGAAGATGTTAAAAAACTAGAAGCATAAGTATTATCAAAATCGAAGTTATTTTGTGTATCCAAAAGGCTAAAAATGGTAGCATTGGATGAACAAATTTTATGATTAAGAAAATCAAGAGATCTTAATCAAATACAATTTTTCCTTGATTAAATAGTATGTTAGCAATCTCATATATTTATTTGGGAATTTTTGGAGATCATCTAAATATTTTGAAAATTTATATTTCTCAAACATTATTGATGCTACCCTATTTTTACTACTGTGGAATAGGGCTGCATGAACCATCCTTAGGAAACTTTAAATTATGTCAAAGAAATGATATTTGGCAAGATATATATGTTAGTTATATTGTTTCCTATTTTAGAAATTTATGAAAATAGTCTAAATGCTTGAAAGGAATTCATTGTAAAGATCAACAACCTAGTAGGATAGTATTTTTTTTTATAAAACTCTTATGGCCAATTAGTAATAATTTGGCCACACTTATGTTCCATACTTATTGTGAATTAATACTATGCATTGTGAGTTGTGATATGTGATAATGTGATATATGGTATGAATGTGATTTTATCCTTTATAGAGATTGAATGCTATTTGATATCATATAACCTAAAGTGAGTGGCAATTTCTTCCTCCTCTTTTATTGAATTTTTCATGAAAAGTTAAAGAAATTTAATAGTTTAATTATGTTAGAAGAAAAGCTATTTTGTGAAATGGTTAGGTTTGATTTTGATGATGTATAAATACTAATATGAAGATATGATATTGGTATTATGATGTTGAAATGAGTATGAAATGATTTATAAGATCTTTCCTTAGAAAATTGCTATAGGGAAGTGTAGGGAGAAATTTTGTCAAAGAGATGTTAAGGATGTGTTTCTATTTGCCTTTAAGATCATGCTTAGAAATTTTTAAAATTTCAAACCTTAGTATTTTAAGGTCATATTTACTATTAGGATGATTATAGATGAGATTAGGAATTTTTGAAAATTTTTAGATGCATGAACAGCTAAGTTATATGTGAGATACTTAAAACTATCCATTTCAAATCCTTGTTCTAGTTACTCTCGGGTTTGAACATTTTTAAGGCACCAAATAAATGATAAAAATTATAAAATTTTTTAGACATAATTTAGGATGTTATTAAGCTTGTCTTAAAATTTAGTGGCAAATGGAGTTAATTTGGTAACCTAAATAATAGTTTAGTTTTGACAACTTCAATGTTGTTTGAAATTAGTAGTTCTAAGTTTGTGCCTTTAGTGTATGGGCAAAATCATGAAATTTATTATACAACACCTCATATATTTCTTATTTAACATGTTAGGGATATTATCAAAACTTGGTGATGATTTGGTTACTCAAAAGAAATTTAGATTGCGAATGCTTATATGCTGTCTTATTTCACATTTCCTTTTTTTAATTCTATGTAGACAGTACTTATGGGAAGAAAAGAGGCAAATTAATTGATGCTTGATGTATAACATTATGTTAGGAATGTTAAGACAAATTTTGATGAAATTTAAAATTGATTTAGAAGCCTTAAAGGGTACTAAAACTATGATACATACAAGGTAATTGGTAATAGGATAGTTATAATTTCTTTGAGAAATGATTTCAATTTATAAACATATTAAAATCATGTGAATAGCAATTCTTTAAAATTATATGTTTCTATAAATGAAGATAGAAAGGTTATATGTGATAACCTTGGATATAACATTACATGATCATGGGTCATGAATGATACTTGAATTACAATTTGCTAGCCATTCAAAGAATTGAATGTTATCATTATTTGAATATAATGTTTAAGTATCAATCTTGAAATGTTATTATGTATGAGAAATGGTGAAATGGGATTATGTATAAGAATTGTAATATAATTGATGATGCTTAAGCTATTTATCATGAATAAAAGTATTGTATATCAATCTTAAACATATTAATATATGCAGTTGAAGATTGAATACATGAGAATGACAGATTTTATTGACAAAACTCTTATGGAATAGTTAGTATTTTGACCATACCTTATGTTATGTAATGCTAAAATACATGGTTGATGCTTATGATGTCCCAACATATTTAATGTCTATGGTGTCCTAACATAGTTAATGCCTATGGTGTCCCAATATGATTGATGCCTATATACACTAATAGCTTCTTATTAATACTCACTATGAGTATGCCTGCTCATTCTATATTCGATTTGTAAGAGAAGTTATTTACATCTTTCGTAGAGAAAGAAATGAGTGGTAAAGGTTGAAGGGATAAGGTTGATGGCTTCGTGCTTAAGGTGACGGGAGATAAGGCTGGACCAAAAATATAAATAGAAACCTAGATACCAACTACGACCACTTGGTGAATTTTTATTATAGTTATTGTGTCCATTCTCTAGAAAAAAAATGTAAATAATACATATAAAAATTGTTGCTTATGCATTAGAACTATTGTTAGTACATAAAGGGATATCATTAGCATATAGGAATTTCTGATACTACTCTAAATTATAATTGTGTATAAAAATCATAAGTAGTACCATAAGAGTTAATACATTTATAAATATTATTTTATTAAAATTTATTATATAAAAATTCATTTTAATGATGATTTATTTTTGATGGTATATAATATAGGTTACCACATATTAAGTTAATCAATGTTAATATCTATTAGAAAAGAAGGTAGACATTTCCACTCACTGAGTATTCTGTACTCATTCTCTTTATCTATGGTGTCCTATTTACAAATACAAGACGTGGATCCGATGTTGCTATCTAACACATGTACCTATACCTTCCATCAAACCTAAAACAAAAATGGGAATTGTGCTGTTTATAATCTAATTCTATTTATATTATGACTTTTGTCTATAGACAAAGTTTTCCAATATTAAAAATAACATGTAAATTATATTTGCTATATGTAAATAAGTTTTGAATTTTTCAGATGCATGCTTTATATAAAATATTTTTGCTATATATATGTGTAAAATATTTTTGAAAATTAGAGAAAAATAAAGAAGTCAATAGTATTAGTAAGGCATGTAAGGATATTTAACCAATATAGTAGTACTAGTTACATATCTTTATGCTAGTCACAATGTTTGAAAAATGAGTTATGATAATTTCCCAATTTATCCATACTATTCATAATAACTTTCAAGTTTAACTCACTATTCCTTTTTTTTTTAATATCATTTTATTCCCTTACTTATCTTAGGAAATCAATAAACACCCTACCTTACTTGCTCATTAAAAATCTACTAATCAATCTAAATACCTACTACAAGCACATCCACTTATGCGTTTGCATTTAAGTGTATCCTTCCCTTAACAACATTGAATTCACATTTAAACAATAACTAAATGTTATACCTCATGCTTTTCAAGGAAATGGGAACCAAAACCTTTATCATAGCTTACCATACTTTATCATAACTTTAAAAAATCCTAATTACTATTCCTTTTATTATATTAATTACCTTGGGATGTAAACCCCTAGAGAATCCTTAATTTTCCAGTTAAAATTTCATATGTCTACATTTAACTTAAGATTTTTGAAATTTCATGATATGCTAAATTTTCTTTTAAGAATCAAACAACCAGTTAGATTAAATAAAAACATGTTACTAATAGGTGCATGGGAAATTAGCTTTTTACATTCCCCAACGTGAAGAAGATACAAATGTGAATTTCCACCAAAAAGTCACTTCAAATAGTTTTTTTTAATAACCTACCTAACACACACGCTACTCAAAAAGGAAAGGTGACATTTTGGTTGACAATAGCTGCTCGAAATCACCGACTCTAATTTAACTTAAAATTAGATCCCTTTTTTTTTACTCAAGAGTTCATTTTTGCAATGTCTAATTTCTTTTTCTTTTCTTAATCCTTCTTTACCATCCCAAATTCCTTCCATCATCATCCAAGCAAGTTCTTTGCTAGCTTCTACATCTTACAGACAATATATATTCACTTCTTAGTATTAAGTTTATATATTTTTTTAATTTTTTTCAATTTTCATTCATTAAATGGTAGTTTATTTGTTGAATTTATTTTGTAAATTAATGAAAACCTCTAATATTTGTTGGAAATAAGAACTTGATGATGTTTCTACAATTATTGTATTTTATTTTTTTTGTTCAAATTGGTTCTAACTTTGAATAATAGTATTGTAAAAATGTGTGAAATTTTTTTGGTACATTAGATTTATGAATTATAAAAAAATTAATACTTGGATGTAAAATTTATAGTTAATTTTGTGTAGTATTTATTTGATAAGAAATAGTTATAAATTGACATATAAGCAAAATAAAAAATGAAAGTTATACATTAACCTTAAATAAATGCTTTTGGAGTAAGTTTTGATAAGTTTCCCATGCTTTGATAGAGGAAAATTAGCAAATATACTATCTCACATTGTCATGTTATTTAAAAATTTTGAATTTTTTATGCACAAAAAATTTAATTATTTTTATCTTTTAATAATACCAATATAGGGAAATTTTTTAATTATTAATAATAGGATGTATTTCACCTTGATGTTGAATAACAAATTATTTAAAAAAATTAAAATTTAATTTATTATCAAAGTGAAAAATTTTACATTATTAATCAATAAATAATATATCATTAAACAATATATAACAAAATCATTGTGAGGTAGTATGTGACCTTCAATCGAAGGCATAAGGTTTATGGAAGACAAATTGATTAACTAGATTTCATATTATATGACATAAATAGATATGACATTTGTATAATAGAATTCTCCTTAATTAATTAATTAAGAATAATTTATTATAGAGTTATATTTTCTTATGGTTGAATTTGTGTGGCATTTGTGCATTCGAGAAATAATTTAGGATTAGTTGTGTGAATAGATTTAATAAAGTAAAAAATTATTCATTATATGAAATGTAGAATTTGTGTAATTAATTGGTTAATTCAAATGTATTAAAGATTTATATTTTGCTTTGTGATTAAAATTTTTGAATGTGTGGACATTAGATTTATATTTGTTGTTCACTACATTAATTTGAATTTATGTGATATGTTGTAGTTTTTTATTTACTTGATAAATGAATATTGCAGAGCATCAGAAATGGATGTATAATAAATTGGTTCTTAAAAGAGGATATATGAATGAATTTTTGTCAAGAGTGAGGTATTTTATTACATTTGCTTGCTAACAAGAAATCTTTGTCAAAGAGGGTGTAATTAGGTGCCCTTATTTAAAGTGTTAGAATAGAAAATATGTGATTCTAGATGATGTAAGAATGCATCTTTATAAAAAATAGTTTATGCCTAGATATTAGTGTTGGCATTGTTATAGTAAGGAACTACCTTTACAATATGAAGATAATAACATAAGGACTTTTATGAATAAGAACAACCTTGACAAAGTTAATTGTCTTAAGAATATGATTTTTGATACTGTTAGGTCTAGTTTTGAAAATGAATATAACTATAATATGGAAGAACCCTCTAACCCTAATGTATAAATGTTTCATAAAATGTTAAATTCTGCTCAATGTCCATTATGGATGAGTTGTAATAACCACACAAAGTTATCTGTTACTATGAGGATGATGAGCATCAAATCTGATTATAACATGCCTCAAGGTTGTTTCAATGAAATGATGAAGCTATTAAAGGAAACTAACCCGACTAGAAATCTTGTACTAGAAAACCTAAAGACAGTTTTGAAGCTTTGTCTTGGACATAAGAAGATAGATTGTTGTGATAATGGGTGTATGTTGTATTATAAAGATGATGAAGATAAGTGACATTATAAATTTTATGGGATACCTTGGTACACTAAATCATGAGTTAGAAAAGGAAGATATAAAGAAGTGCCTTTGAAAAGAATATATTTCTTGCCATTGATACCCAAGCTTCAAAGGTTATATGCTTATAAAGAATTAGCTGAACATATGAGGTAGCATCATGAGAATTAACAGAGGAAGGTTTGTTTTGTCACCCATTTAATGGAGAAGCATAGAAGCATTTTGATAAAATATATCCTAATTTTGCTCTTGAACCTTGAAATGTTTACCTTGGCTTATGTTTTGATGAGTTTAGTTCATTCACCTAATCTATTGCCTCATATTCTTGCTAGCTAATTATTGTCACACTATACAATCTACCATTTGAAATATGTATAACCTAACCTTATATGTTTTTAACCTTGATCATCCTTGGGTCACGTAATCCTAAAAATAAATGTATATTTGCAACCATTAATGATAAGTTATAGGTCTTATGGAAGGATGGTATCCTTATATATGATGTTTCTAAAAAATAAGATTTCTTATTGAAGGCAACATTGATGTGGACAATGAATGATTTTCTAATATATTGTATGTTATCTGGATGGTTCACTATTGGAAAATTAGCATATCTAATATATATAGAAAACATAAGAGCATTTACATTAAAAAATAGAAGGAAACAATCCTGATTTGATTACTATAGATGCTTCTTGGAAAATGATCATATATATATATAAGAGGAATAAGAATGGATTCCTAAAAAATATAGTTGAAAAAAGTCCACCCCCTCATAGGTTAACAAGTGTTGAAGTTTAGGGAAAGATATAGATGATTATAAAGGTCATGGATAGTTACCTTATTAAGTTACTTGGGTATGGGAAAGATCATAATTGGATAAAACGAAGCATATTTTGGGAATTATTGTATTAGAAAATAAACTTGATTTAACATAGTTTGGATGTTATGCATATTGAGAAAAATATTTTTGAGAATCTCTTTAACACCATTATAGACATTAAAGGTTAAAGCAAAGATAATGCAAAAGTAAAGATAAATTTGAAAGAATATTATAGGTAAAGGGACTTAAAACTTACAAATGTTAGTAATGGTAAGGTTTATAAAACAAAAGTAATATTAATCTTCACTAAAGAGTAGAAAAAGATAATATGTAAATGGATAAAAAGGTTAAAAATGCCAGATGATTATGCCATTAAGTTAGATAGGCACATTAATATCTCTGAGGGTAGATTATTTAATGTGAAGAGTCATTATTGTTATGTATTTATAAAACATCTTCTTCCTATAGCATTCAATGACTTACTTGACCCTTTGTAGGGCCCAGTCATTAAACTAAGTTAACTTTTCAAGGATTTATACTCCATGACATTGTGGGAGAGCAAGTTTTTCAAAATGGGATGTAACATCCTTTTAATATTGTGCAAATTAGAATGGATTTTTTTGCTTGAATTTTTTTTATTACATGGAATATTTACTTCTTCCCTTACTATATGAATAAGAGTTAGTGGCCTTATATAATATAGTGGAAGTATCCTTTTGAAAGGTAATATATTATCCTATATAATTACTTCACTTTTCTTATAGTAATGATATACACAATCATCAAGGTCCCTAATTAAAGCTTTATTGTAGGTTCTTTAATAAACTTAAAAAGAAGTTAGGAAATAAAACATATATGGAAGGGGAGTATATGTGAAGCATATCAGATTGAAGAAATCGCACAAATTTGTCAATATTATTTTTCACCAAATCAAAGTATTTGGTTGGGTTGAAATATAGACTAGTATGAAAAATTTGGTGTACTAACCCTATCAATTTTCAACTAGCTTGGCTGACCATCTGGGAAATGTGTTCATTAACTTTTGATAAAGAAGGAACTATTCGTAGCTATATTATATGTTTTGTTGAATTATGATGAACTTTAACTATACTTAAAGCAAGTGTGTAAGTTAAAAGACCTAATAATTACACCATATTAATTACTTTAGTTACCCATTTTATGGCAATTTATGTAGTGTATTTATTAATCAAGTGTAACAAGCCTTACTAGATATCACATATTAAGATGTTGAGAAGATGATTGAAGATAAATTTGCCATTTAGTTTCAAAATTATGTATATCTTTGTCTTTCTTGTATTTTATCTTAAGTTTTTTAATTATCAATTGAATTGATAGTGTTTTGCTTTTTATAGGTGCACAATTCTAGTGTTATGAAACATCGTGCTTATTTACGGGATCTTGCATAAGGTCCATTATAGGAAGTGAAAACATAGACAATGTACTTTGTGAATGGGTACAAGTTCCACACTAACTCATGAAATGAAGGAAAAAAAACTACCAACTGTAAGGGTTTTTGTGAAAGGTATAAGGAATGTAAACTCTATTAAAAATGGCTTTTATGGCATCCTTAATGAGATCATTAAGTTAAAGTGTCCTGGTTAAAATGATAAGAAGTTAGTTCTTTTTTGCTATAATTGGTTCAATCTTGTAATCAACTGTGGTATGAAAGTGCATCCATTATATAAGATAGTTAGGATAAAACATACTAGAAGATGCATTAAGTATGATCTTTTCATTTTTGTTCAACAAGCTATTCAAGTTTATTATATACCATATCTTACATTAGTGAAGGGTAAATTGGATTGGTAGGTTATCATTAAGATAAAACCAAGAGGTGTTGTTGACCATAATCGTCAATTAAAGGTTATGTATCAAGATAAAGAAAGGTATTTTGTGAACAAAGTTGTTAATGATGATCAAATTGGCACATTGCACAATATTGATGGGAGCTTTGAGGAAATTAAGCTATATGTTGACCTTACGGGCTAACTTATTGCCAATGAAATAGAGAGTGAAGGTGATAAAAATGATTAGTCTAAGAATGAAAATAAAGAGGATGAGAGCGATGATGAGTGTTTTGGTGATAATGAAAAGAAAATAATCTTATTAATGATGAAGTCGATGATAATGAAGGAGATTACACAAGTGATTGATGTATAATAGGTAAAGTATAGAAAATGTTTTACATGTGATGGTTATATATGAATTGCCCATGTGATATATATTTAAAACATTGCATAGGATGCTAAGCAAAATGAAAGCTAAACAGTTGGCATGTAGATCTCTTCTAAGGCGAGGGGTTTTGGGTTTGAGTTCTTCCTATGAAAATTTTGCCAATTTTTAACCCTATACATTTCTCTTTCCTTAAATGGGCTTTGTCATTCATCCAAAATTTCATCCATTAATTTCCTAAATTTTCCTTTGCAAGCTCCTTAACTTAGCATATCCACTTTCACCATCTCAATCTATCTCTATCTTACTCCCATTCACACTAAAGCATTATATTCATCTTCATCTTCTTCCCACTCTGACAAGAGTGTTGCAAGGTATAACTAGGTGCATGTCTTCTTCACTTTGTTAGGTATATCTATTTGCTTCTTATAAGCTATTTTTAGCTTTAAATGTATAACTTCTGATGTAAAAATTATTACTCTTTGCTTTTCATTGCATTTCCATTGTCTATACTTTTATTTACTCTATGTGATTCTCTAACTAGGGCTTTAAATCAACTAGGTTCAACAGTCTTATTGTTAGCACAAAAATCTTTATTTTTTGTTATTTACTTCTTACAAACATTTTTTCATAGTGTATTTTATTGTCTTATTTTTAATGTGTATTTTTTTCTAAAATTTTTTTGTTGAAATCCTCAATGATTTGAAATAAATAATACAATATAAGATATACATAGTATAAACTTCTATAATATGCATAATTATATGTTATGGTGATACTAGGGTGAGGCTATTATGCCACCTCCACAAATTTTTACTCCCATTGGGATAAAAAACATTCCTACTGTTGGTTAGGAATAAACTAAAGTTTTAAATCTTATAATGTTGCATTTATAATTTAACTTCCTCTTTCTAGAATTTAAGATTGGATTTGTTTTTCATTTTTGGCCTTTTTTTAGTAGGAAAGAACTTATTTTTGGTTTAGTTTTAACTTATGCAAAGATAACTTAGTAATAAAATAGAACTTTTATTTATTTATTTATGTTTTATAACATTTGATTAAGTGGAAGCTACTTTAGCCTTTTTTTGCCGTTATTAAGCTCATCACTATTTTTTAAAGTTATTTGTATTCTGTATAATATTATTCTTTTCTATGTCTGTGACAATGATAAACTTATACTAATTTTTTTTTTGGATAGAATAGAATTATGCCAATATTGAAGACTATGAAATCCTTTCATGAAAATTTATTAGAATTAAATTAATTTACTTCTACTCCCCCTCTTTTTTTAAGATGTCAAAGCCTATATTAACATCCATTGAACATATTATTCTATTGCCTGCAGTAACTTAATCGAATTTGCAAGACATTGTTGCCAGTCTTTGAATGCGAGGATGGCAGTGACTATAGGAAAGCCTAAATGCTTGCAACTCATTCATTGACATTCCAAGATTATAGTTAGTCATGTTAAGCATGATATTGATCTAGCATAGCTTTCTTGATGATTTTTTATTTTATTGGATATTAATGCAATTCTGTATGATTATTTGAACTCGTGTGGCCATCTTAAGTAGTTTGAAAATTTTCACTAACTTCTGATTATGTATTTCTTTTTTTTTGTTTTAATCATTATTAGGTTAATTGACTTAGTTCATCATAACTTGTTGTTAGCTAATTAATTTTCAAAATTGAAGGTGAATGCTCTTTAAATTTTCTATTATACATATTATTTTGGAATTTTTTACTATTGGGATAGCTTATATATTGTTAATGGACCTAATATCCATGAAAAGATGAAAATATTTCTCTAGTGCATTGTAAAATATGTAAATCTATATAGATGAACATATTTTGAGCTTCAGAGTTAATAATTGTTAGTTGTTTTGATAAAGAAAGTGATTAGGAAAATTTTGGGAAAAGAAATACAAGATTGTGAGGAAGTGGAGTAATTAATGGTATTGCTTTAGTGTAAAATTTAACCTTGCTTTTAGCATAATTAATATTTTTCCTTTTTTGTGACAATCCAAAAGCCATGCTTAAAAAAGAGAATAATTTGTTGCAATATTTGTAGTAAGTTTGAATATAATCGAGATTATCATGGACAGACCTATGATGGGCAAAAAAACTTCTAGAAAACTTTTAATAAGCATATGGTATTTTCTATGATTTCAATGTAATTTTTGTTATAAAGATCCATTGAAATGAATATGAGTTTCAATTTTAAATGTATGTCTATTTATAATTAGAAATTGTATATTCTAAAAATATGTCTTTAATGACTTGTAGACAATTAATTATATTAATCGAGGGTTTTGACTTATAATTTTGAAAGTTAAATAATTTATGTGAGAAAATTTAGATTCTTTTTACATAAATATATTATAGTAATATATAATTTTAAAAATTAAAGGATTAAATTCCTTTATATTCCTTCTAAACTCTGCTTGTAGCACTTATCATCCCTTAACCCCCCGAATTAATTGATTAAGATTTGGCTAAGATTATGGTTACATGTCTCTATACATGAAAAAGAATCTATGCATCTAGTAAAATTTTCCATTATCATAAACAACATCTTTCTTTTAGGTTTAAATTTTATTAGACTTTTGCTTTGATCAATAGTTTTGATCCATAGGAAAGCTTCTAAGGGTGCTAGGTAAATAATAATATATCAAAATATCTTGAAGAATGATAGGTCACCTTAAACTCAGATGGCTCTACAATCAGAAACCTAAATCTTATTAATGTTAATGGTTTTATTAAGAACTATCATCATTTATGGACAAGAATGGGTTATGCAACTAGTGTTGTGGTTGAATTATGGGATCTTAAAATTGTTATTAGTTCAAATATTACTCATTTGGATATAAAGTTGAATTCTTAAGTTATTATTAAAATGCTTAATGATATTTGTTATGGAAATATGTTGCTAAGTCTTTTTATTTGTGTGTCAACTAATTTAAACATAATAAAATCCTATAAGCAATTCCACATTCATGGCATAAAAATATAATTAATTAATGCATTATCTTTAGGTTCTACCAATAAGGGGAAATATTTAGTATGAATCAAAGATAAAGAAACTTGATGCAACCAAGGGAGAATTGATATATAAAATTATAATTATTACGACACTAATATGTATGTTGATAACTAGTATGCAATGTGATTCATCTTTGTGGCAACGCTAACCAGGATGCAATAGGGTATTACTTCAAATTTGTAACTTCTCTTCCTCTGAAACTAGTGCTTCTTCAAATCTATCCTGTGATATGTAGTTTTTATTTTGTATCTTTCAAATATCTTGATTATTGCTATAAGAAATTTTGTATAATTCGAAGAGTTTTTTAGAGTTCAAGTTGACTAAATAATTTTTATATAATGATTTCATCTTATATAAGAAATCTATATGTCTTATCATTGTTCTCTTTAATGATATATGTTTCTACTTTACAAATGACAAGGAGATACCATGAAGGTCATCCTAGAATGAATCATTCATAAGGATGAGGAATAATGAAAAATAGGCTATTTTTATTTGTTCTAGAATTTGAAATATATGGCCAACCTTCACATGACTAGCCTTTGGTACATTAACTTAGCCAACCTCCCATTCCATCACCTAACTAACCTTCAGTGTCACCACCTGGCTAGCCTTTCATACCACCATCTAGCTCGCCTCTTATGCTACCACTTGGGTAGCCTCTTATGCCATAAAACTATCAGTACTATGGTGGTCAATCCATTTTTATGCCAACACCAGGATATTATGGTGCATATCAATACCCGCTCATTAATTATTACCAACCATCACAATATCCTAACATGTAGCATTTTTCAACATCTAGTTTAAACACATTGCAATTAGCTTCATCTGCACCCTGTTCAGCATCCATTAACCAAGTAGATAGATGCCAATGGATTGAACTTGATAGAGATACATGAGTATAACTAAATATAACTTCAATGCTAGTTAATTTTTAATATTTAATTAATCATCATTTTTTAATGAATCTTTTCTTCTATAATTTGTTTTGTGCATAGATTCAAGCCTTAAACTTAAGTTATTCATCAAATATGTGTTATTATTGAAAGCAAATTTGAAGGAACTTGGATAAACTGGTTAAAGATTGATAAAAATAGAAAGGAAATATGGTAGGAATGTTCAAGCTATGCATCCTCTTCAATAATGTTATTTATAATGTACATTGTGGTAGGGAATATTTAAGGTATGTATCCTCTTTAATGATGTTATTTATCTTAGGCTTTCTCTTTTATTTTGGTATTAAATTATGAATAGTAATAATGTGAATGCATAATTTGCTGCAATTGCATTAGATTGTAATTATGATACTTTTATAAAATGTAAATATTATAATGCATTATAGTTATAACATAACAAATTTTGCATATTATTATGGTCACAATAGGCATAATACATTTGTTTATAAATTTTTTGATAAAATAAAAGTCAAAACTTTAATATTTTACTTATAAATATATATTATTGAATTTGATATGATAATATGTAAAATTAGGATAAATGTATAATATATGATCTAAGTCTATAATTATTATATGTTTTTAACTTCTATGCCATAATTAGCAGTATTACCTGGCTAATTGTTTCATTTAGGCATTAAAAGTTTTCATGATAAAACCATAAGTAGAAGCTTTGCATATGCACATAGCATAATATATATAGCTTTGAGCTAGTTTCCCTTTTTGTTAATTAGTAAGTACATGTTAATTCACATGAATTTTTACATATTAATTCTCTTTCTCTTTTATATTAAAATTCTCAAATAAGAAAATGTTTTTTTCTACTAACTTCCTCTTCCTTTCTTTTTTCATTTATTTTTTTGCATTCAAAGACAATAATGACTAAAAAGAAAATAATATCCACAGTAAATTGGAGTATTCAAACCATACCTTTATAGTAAAAGTGCTTAGGAAAAATTGAACCTTCAAATTATTGACACCTTCTATCTCTCCTGAGCAAGTAGAAAAAGAGTTGAAAGTAAGAATAAGTAGAAAATTAACGAAACTAATGAATAAAATTGATCTCAACTTTTATGAAACTATTTAGATTTGATAAAAAAGGATGTAACTTCAACAGAATTTTTGAAAAAGAGAAGGAGAAAAGAAGGATGTGTGGGAAAAAGATAAGAATAAAATGTAGAAGTAAATAAATATACATTGAGAATTTATTATTTAAAATAAAAAGTCCACAAAGGCAAGCAAAGGTGGAATACTTTTGTAAAGATGTGTGAATTAAGAATAGAGTTGGGAGGACTTGGAAAATACATGGAAAGTGTTTGTCTTTAATCTTTAGATTCATGTCATTTTATGTAAAAAGTTCTTATAATATGATAGCTTCGTATAATTACTCATTCCCCTCATGAATTCAAATCCTCAATTTTAGAAAACCTTATTTCAATAATTTTTTTTAAAATAGTGAATCCTTAAATAAGCATCTTAATATGTATTTCAATGAGACATACACACTTATTTTTCTCTATTTAATATATAAATGACCTTTTATAGAATTTAAGTATGGTTTGATTACTAGTTTTAGCCATTAATATGTATATGATGGAATGTGTTAATTGTAATGTCCCGAATTTTCAATTCTATTATTTGAATCTTTAATTTCTGAGGCTGTAGAAACGAAGAGCATGTTTGAATTAGCCTGGTGGGTGAATCTCAAGTTGAAAGGAATTAAGTGTAAGGGTAAATGAAATTTTGAAGGAAAAGGATAGTAGGGAAAGAATTAATTTCCCTAAATAGTATGAATGATCAGAGGAGGTTGGAAAACCCTAAAAGGGGAGGTTGTCTAAGTCTGATAGTGTAAGGAATTTTAAATAGACAGAAACCCTATGGACTAATTTGCAAAAGTGTAGAATCGGGTGTGGTTAAAATGAAAATAATTAAGGATTTGGGATCTAATGTGAATAACTAAGAGTTTTGGGGTGCAACATGTGATTTTAAATAGTGTGACCAATAGATTTATGACAAGTGTCATTGTTAGAAAATTAAGGGCAAGAATAGCCTTACTTTTGGTGAAAAAAGGACTAAAATACCCTTGAAAATCTCAAAAATGACCAAAATACCCCTAAAGCTTAATGAAAACCCTACTACCTTCTCCATTCTCCAAAAAGCTGCAGAAAATCCTCCATGAAAGCAAGTTGGACGTGTGAGAGAGAGAAGGAAGAGAGAGAAAGTTTCTTTTGAGTTTTTCACCCCAAAATACCAAGATTCAAGCTAAGGTGTAGAAGGGAAAATTGCTCCTCTCATCAAGCTCTATCTATTGATGTCCCTAGATTGAAGAAAAGCCCAAGTTTGATCAAGTTTGGGGAGCTCTAAGTGAGGATTCTCAAGTTGCACCAAGAGGTAAAAATGATCTCCTCTAAGAGCTCTTTGATGTACTCTTCTTAGTTTCTTGAAATCTTGAGGTTGATGTAGTCAAGGGTGATTGAACATGGAGTTTAGGATGATTTGAACATGTTTGATGGTGTTTTAGATGTTGTAGTGTTGATTTATGGCTTTGGTTTGGTGTAAAAACAACAAGAAACCATGATTTCACATTTGGGTTTTTGAGGTATAATGATGCATGTGTAGTATGGGCATGATATGTTTAGAACTTGGCTAAGTTGGTGAATTTAGAATAAGTTTTATGAATGATGAAGCCCATGGAAGATGAAACTTTGAAGTTATGAAAGTGTTTGTGTGTATTTTTCATTTTGAGAAGCCAAAACCATGAAATGCAAAAGAAGGAAGGAAGGAGTTTTAGTGTTTAATGGGTTTTCGGAGGATCAACAAGGTACACGGGGTAGAACACGGCCCGTGTTGTACCCCGTGTTCCTCGTCGAAGCTGATCAGTGTGCTACACGGGGTGCAACACTCCCGATGTTTATTTCAGGACTGTAGGGCAGTAAGGTACACGGTGTAGAACACGGCCCGTGTTTACCACCGTGTACTTCTCTGTGAATAATCCAGTGAAGCTCGAAGCCATCCAGTGAGAAACACGGCCCTGAACACGGGGTATGGGACCCCTGTGTACTTTTCCAAGTGAACTTTTTGGCTTGGTTTCTTCAGGATTTGCATGGTTTTACCTTTGGATCCTTTTCTAATGTTCATATGTGTCATTTTAAAGCTTGAAAGCAAAGTATAGAGCATCTAAGTATGCATTTAATTAAGTGGAGAAAGTAAAGAATACATGAGGTTTAGGGAAAGTGATAATGTTCTAATATAAGCTATGATGTGTATTTGTATAAACTAAAGAGTGACAACTTGCAAAGGCAAGAGGAAGTATAAAGGAGTTTTTAAGTGAGAGCAAAGGGAACATCACGTTGGAAGCTTGTGAAAGGTAGCTAGCTTTATCCTTAAGCTTCATTTTCTATTTACATGCTATTTACATGATTTTATGAATTTTATGCCATTGTATGGAATGTGTATGAATTTTGTTGTGCGCACAACCCGAGAAGACAGTGTGATACTGTGTTAGGCCTATGGCTCGAGTTCCCCGGGGATGACAAGTGTGCGGTACCTATGGCCCGATACCTCGGGAAGACAGCGTGATGCTGTATGTTAGGCCTTTGGCCCGAGTACCCCGGGAAGACAGCGTGATGTTGTATATAGGCCTAGGTACGATTATTTGTGATGGCCATCTAGATATTGAGATAATCCTTGAATTGACTTGATGATTGCTGTGTGAAATGCATATTTCCTACAATGGTATGGCATTAAATATGATGATAATCGATTAATTGATTTCGAAACGTATGTTTTATTTGCTTAAGGATCTAGAATGGCTTGAAATGTTTTTATGGCAATGCTAGCTACTAGGAAACTTTGTTTCTTATGTTTTCTGTATTGTTATTAACCATTCCAGGTGATGCTTCCAAAGGCTCTCATGATAGAGGACAATGATATTTTTGAAGTTGTAAACATTTATATAGTTGGTGATATTGTATGTGACGGATGTATATTTTGTAAATTGAACTTTTGTATATTTATATGACTTTTAATCATGTTGTATGAAATACGCAAGCTTGAGATATCCCGAGTAGTTTGGAATAGAAGGCAAAGTAGTATGCGTTAATTACCTACTTAATGAGGGTTAAGGTGTTGATAAGTAAGGGAGTTACATTAATTGGCATTTTGATGCATATTGTTCATGGCAATATCATGTTTTTATCTCAGTAAAGCTAGTATGCATGATAATATGCATATTACAAGGATTTTTTATCTTGTTTCTTGTAATAGATGCTTAAATCAAATTCTTTAATAGACAAATTTACCCAAATATTTAAACTCTTCAATAAGAAGAACATTTCAAAGAAAATGGTATTATATTATTTGAATCCTTATCTTAAGCTCCATCACATTATCCATATATGGTTTCTGTTATTGTAATTGTAACAAGATATATCTTTACTTGTATGTATATACATATATGGTTTTTTATAACAGGATGTAGATTCACCATTGGTTGCATTTTTTTGCCATTTTATACAAATCTTTATGCATGAATGTTTGCTAATGATAATGCTCATTTTGCTAGGTAAGGATGATTACTTTAAGTTCTCTCCTATATGTTATTCTATCTTGTTTTTCTTCTTGAGAGAACCATATTAGTTGATTCACTACTAGTTTTATGTGTTTTATGGGAAAAGTTTAGGTGGGATCCTTAAAATGAAGTGATAATAAAGAAAATTTTCATGCATAAAAGGGTTGACCGCTTTAGGGATATAATGAAAGATTTGAGAAAATCCTGCACAAAACTAGTTTGAGTATCTGAGGCATCTTGGAAGATAATGATAGATTATTAGGATAATGAAGGCTTTCAAAAAGAGTCTACCTAAAATAAAATGAACTCAACTAGTGGCAGTGGGATATCACTGCATACTAGAGGTTCAATTCTAATTACTAAATATGAAAGGCAATTGGTAAGATGATTACCATTTTTCAAAGCATTTAATGTGTTGCTATTTGAAAGTATATTAATATGTATTTTTATTTGATAATGTCTTTGTATTCAAGAAAAAGAGCTTGGGAGGCCTCTTACTTAACTTGAGTTATTTAGTCATACCTACCAAAAGAGAGATGTGCTTCTTAAGTTAACGAAAAGAGCAAATAAACTAATGCAAGATATATTATATAACCATTTACTTCTTTATTTGTTATTTAAATAATTAACATATAAGATAATATTTGACATTTCAAATTGTTTAGTATTAAAGAAGAATTTTCAAAAAAGGAAAACTAAATCCTAACTTTCTAATTCTTAAGTTAATCTAACACTTAAATTATCTAATTGGATAAATATTATTAAAAAGAGCAATAAAGGCAAAATTTATGGGCTTGAATCACAAGCATGTGATGTTATACATGGCAAAAGCTACAGCAGGCCATCCTTAAGTTCATAGCCACCATGGTAGCAAAAAATCGAAAATAGAGTTATTGCACTGAAAGCTAAGTGACAAAGTCAATTAAGTCGATGTGAGTTAGTACTAAAGTTCCTATATGATCGCACTGGATTAACCTTACCTATTCCTATCCCTCCACCACCTTTCCATGGTCCCACCAATCCTATATAGAAGCAAGGAGGAGACTAACAATATGGTATTTAGCATTACCATGATATGGATGATGATTCAGAAGAATACATTTACTAATTGTTTCTTTTTAATGATATCATTTTTGTATGAATGATTTGATATCTAAATTTGATATTTACTTCATATAGGATCTATTATTATTTAGATTTAAATGTTATTAGATTTGTTCATGAAATTTAAATTTGGAATATCAAGCATTCAATCACATGAATAACTTTTGAACTTTGAATTTACCAAAGTTTTGAATTTTTTTTGTAAAAATATGAATTTCCTATGGCTCTCACACAATTAAAACCATGGGAAATAGAGTCACACATTTACTAATATTTTTAGAACCTACTTTCCTCTTGTAACTACAATATTTTCATATTGGAAATAATCATAAAACAAAATCTTTCCCATGGATTTCTTATAGATTACCCATGGATAAATTATATATATATATATATATATATATATATATATATATATATATATATATATATATATATATATATATATATATATATGATATTTTTAAAAAATTATATTTATGATTGTGGGAAAACCTATTGGAAATTCCTATGCAAATATATGGGAAATACCCATTAGTAATTTTGTATGAAATCCTTGTGAAATTATCATCAGAAAATTCATGTGAAAATCATGGCAAATTACCATGGGAAAATGTTTCCCACGCCTCTAATTCCTAGGGATTTGTAATCTGTGGAAAATCCATGGGAAATTATGAAATTTATAGGAACTCTGTGGAAAATTTATAGGAAATTAGTGGAGAACACCACCCTAAATGACATTCATCTTTGTTATTGCCTGGGAACAGTTTGTAGACAAAGGATTTCTCAATAAATTCTAATTTTGTATTTGTACTATAAAATTGGAGGACCTTTGATCAGATTGTTGCATGTAAATTGGGACATTAGTCTATTAAGGTAAATCCACCATGATTGCTTTCCATTTCTTGCTAATTAGAAATTCAAATTCTTATCTTCTCTTCCTTAGTCTTACTTAAGATAGCTAATTACAAACATTATTATAGTAACTAATATCCTAACCATTAATAAAGGCTAGAGGAAACTAAGGAATGCACATTTGCTAAAAGATCTGTCAAATGATATATTTATGCAAAATTAAGACAAAATCAAAATTTTGACTGAACTGATTTCTAGCTTGAGCAAAATTTTAAAGCACATTTGGAAGTTGCATATAAGAAGTTTATTGAAATTTGAATGCTAAAATTAGAGTATTGTATAAAAGAAAGATTATGTTCCATTGGAGATTTCTTTGCCATAGGTTTATTGAAGATCATTTAAGAATTAATAGTAGTATCAGGTTACATAGGTTAAAGGTTTAAATCCATAGGATGGTTAAATGTCTCAAAGCCTCCTTCATTTATTTCCATATAGTAATTAAATCCTTAGTGTTTGAACTTCTCCTATTTACTACATTTAACTAAATTAGCCATATGATCATTAATTAGGCATCTTTTATAAGCAAGAAAAGACAGCCTGGGAGAAAGAATAATGTTTCTTAATTATTTTTGTTAACCAAAAAGGATATCTACTTTATTATTCAATTCAATTGCTGTCTGCCAGAAATAAGAATTAGCAACATCCAACTGCTCTTGATGTTGTTGATTATTTAAGTTAAAAGTCTCCTTAAATGGAGATTGTTATTCATGTTGCTAGATTGAGATGCTTACATTAGCTATGAGATTATCTAAATTATCATCATCTTAAACTTGAAACCTAAAAAGAGGATCCTCAAAATTAGTAAAAGATTCATCCTCCTGAGGAGTGGGGTGCCATTGTAACAAGGAGTCTATAATCAATTAGAAAATAGACAAATTTATAATCATGAAGTTTAAGATTTACTTTAGTTGTTTTTCTGGAAGACTAGGTGTAAATGCCCTTACATTGCTCACAATGTGAGGTTCCTCTAAGTCAATTACAATTTTTAAATTAAAAAGATTCTTAACCTTTTCCATTTAATAAGTAGGTGTTGCACTTATTTGTGCAAAAGTCCAATCACAAACTTTTGATTTATGGCAAATTCTATAACAAGTAAAACACATACAAAATATTCACTCATATTTGAATTGAATCCAAGCATTAGTATATCAAGATTTAGTTTAAATCCTATAAATAGTGGTTTATTAACCCTCATAAAAACTCTATGCTACATATACCTTAAATTCCTAAGAATTCCTAGAGTAAAGTCAATCCAAGAGACATCACTTATCATAGAACTTAAATATTTGGGAAATTGTATTGTTTGATACTCAAGAGGCAAATTCCACAATTGAACCTATACATGAATTATATTAATTTGCAATTGAGACAAAATTAGATTAAGCTGATAATAATTCATAATAAGTGAAGAACCTTGAATTAACCATGGCTTGTTATGTTGAATATACTCCCTATCATTATTATTTTGAAAGTAAATTAAGTAGGAGTTATCATGATGACCAATGACAATGAAAATGTCTCTTAAATGTTAGTTTGTATGCAAAACAATATTTGCCTTTGTGCTAAGAAAATATGACTATCAACTAGATAAGCCACTAAACATTTTCACATTCCTCAATAATTATTGCATGTCTTTAACAGTTTCAAAACTAGATTTAGACCACTTACTTTTTTGAAATTGTGACATTTAGAAAGTAAAAGTAGAAACAGAGTTTGTGTGAGCATGATGCAGAAAGGAATCGAGAGAAACTACCAATATGCACAAATTAATAGTAAAGCATAAAGTAAAGTAGCAAATTAAGGAAGAAATATGGATTGCATGTTAAGAAGCAAATTAGAAACTAAGTGAATTTATATTGGTGGGAAGGTTTAAGAGAAACTCTCACTTAGAGAAGCAAAGCTACACGAACTAATTCTTAATTAACACACACAAATATTCTATGTCTTACCACTACCATTAAGGATCTAGTTAAGCAAATTTAGAACTAATATGCAAACTTATGTAAATACAATGTACATATGATTTAAACTAACCTAACCATATACAAGCGAGGTCAGAATTAATCCCCATTTAGATGTTATACTAAATACTAAATGGAATAATATATTAATATTTTTATTCATAAATAATCATACATTTATTTATACTAATTTTATTTATTAAGTAGTCATGAATCATATTTGTTAAAGGGAAGGGATAATGTATTTACAAATTAGAGGTATAAGTACAATAATAAGGAATCTAAGAGTAGCTTAAAAGGAATAAAAAGTTGGCACTCCAAATCAAAATTTGTTGAATCAAGTGATGAAAGATTATCTACTATGTCCTCTATTTTATAGGAAAAATGGTAGGGTTTTTATAATGATTGTGGGTAGAAAAGTACATATGAAGGCTAGTGTAATGGTGCCAATAATTTGTATGAAAATGATAGAGTTAATTAGTTAAGTTGAAGACCAATGGTACAATAAGATATAAGATAACAGGAGGTGATGATTAGTAGTGGGTGTGATTAATTTGTTTGGAGATTGTGGTGGTCAAGATTTTACCTATATATGATGAAAGGATTTGAGGAAGCCTGCAATCCCTTTATTCACCTTGATTCGGAGGGTTAGTGGTGAGGAAGTTTACATATAATATGCCCAACTCTTCTGTATACTAAAAGTGAGACCTCACTCTAATCTTGTCAAGTCACTAATAAAAGAATTCCAAACAAGTTTTGTAAAGAAAAACATTTCTATTTTCCATAATGAAAGCAACTCTTACCTTGAATTAGATAACTTCTAGTTAGCTTCGATCCTTTATGGGAACCTATTCAATCAAGCCTTCACAACATCTTGTACCTTTAATAATCAGGTAGATTAAGGACTTTTTCCTTGCATTAAATTATTTAGCCTTCTTTACTTGGGACATAGATTATTTTGGAACATACGTTCATATTGATTTTATGGTTTATAAGATTGAGAACCTTAATAACAATTCCTAATAAAGTGGTTCAGAACTAAGACTCAGGGGATGACCCCTTGTTGGAGTCCTCATTTGCCTTTGTGGTTTGTGCTATAAGCAACACTTATCAAATTCTAATGATTCAATAAATATATACAAGAAATAGCAACTGATTATGAAATAACTTAGCATTACTAGATTAATTCTTGTAATATGCTTCACCTTTAGTAAATATTTTGAATGGCCAAATTAGTCATTTACTAATAGGTTTATGAAGCATGGGTGCGATGCCATACGTGTATTGTAAATCATAATTTTTTTTAAAAAAATAAGATATAGTATATTTAGACTCTATTTTGTACAATAAATAAGATAACTTATATTTTATTAACATAATCAATAAGTTATAAAATAATTTTTATAGTTATTTTATGCATTAACTTATTTAAAAAATAAGCTTTAATTTAATAAGTTATTTTAAGTACTTTATAATTTATGAGCTCCTAACTTTTCAGATTTGTTTTGAATTTATCTTTTTTCTTTTTATTAGTTTACAACTCATGCCCTTAATAAATAATCACAATCTTGTTTTAAATAATAAATAAATAAAAATAAATTGAGTAGATAAATAAATATATAATATCAGAAATTTAGTGTAAATAATTTTAAAAAATTTATAAATAAATATGTGGTGTCATAAATTATAATTAATTTAATTTTAATTAATTATATCCTTATTTTAATTTGCAAATATATAACAATATGTACACATATAAATATGTAATATTATAAAATATAATTAATTATATTTTAAATAATTTTTTATAAATAAAAATTATGTAAGTAAATAAATGTGTAAAGTCATAAAATATAGTTAATTAAATTTTAGATAATTATATTTTTATTTTACATATCTTAATTATATTAATATAATTTAAAATTTAAATAAATATAAATTAATTTAATTTATATATCTATTTATATTAACATATTCTTTTATGTTATTTTATATTGTCATTTAATTCTATAGTTAATTTTATAGAATGCTTTTTACATAATTAACTAATTTTTTAGTTATTTGCTAAATTATTAACTATTTGTATAAAATAAAACCTGAAGATACACTGTAGTGTTGTTAATAAATTTACAATAATATGAAGAGGTTAGTTGAAAAAAAGAGAGAAGAAGACAAATTGATTAGAATAAATAAAGAGTAGTTTTTTTTAATCTTAATCCACTAATTAAAAAGCCATACAAATGTTTTTAAACTTGAGATTAAAATTATTAAATTTTAATATTTTAATAAACCAATCTATTAAGTAAATGAAATTAATGTAGGATAAAATTTTAAATAAATAGCATAATTTTGTTGATGACAAAATTGGATAGTACAATCTAAAAATATAAATTAAATTATAGATTTAAGTCAATTTTATTTATGACCCATTTGAATTTTTTTGGTCAAATCTTGTTGTTCAAAGTTAATAATATTATGTATTTTGATAAAGAAAAATATTACTTACATTCTTTCAAAGGAGAGTGATTGTTCACTCATTTCTAATAGATAATGAGATTTGTAGAATTGTGAGCTCCTCAACCTATGAAAGGAGAATGAATAAGAAGTAAATGTAAAAGAATAAGAGTAAATTAACCTCTTATCAACCTTATTTGTCAACCTAAATATTTATTATATTTTTTTCGATTAATATTTATATTAGATTTGAGTAGTAATAATAGGAAACAAATTGATCAAAATTTATTTAAGTTCTAAGGTCTTCCTGAACTAATAGATTTCTTATTGATTCTTCAGAAGTTTTTTTATTGTATTTTTTATTTGATTTCTTGTTTCCTGCCTTTTTTTTTGCTTGGTTTATTTCAAGTACTGTTTTTATGGTTTTTACCAGTGATTGGTTGAATTTCTTGTCAAGTTTCTTCTGAGACGGTGATATAAAATTGTAAAGTTTAAAACTTTAATGCATATACCCTCATAAAACTAATGCAAAACATAAGGACAATAGCCCTTCTGTCTATAGAGACAAGATCATCATAAGTTAAAGTATGCTAAATTGTGAGAGAGCGAACACCCATTGAACTCTTCAGGTATTCCTTTTCCCATAAAATGTAATTTTAGCTTCAGAACGGATTCCAAAAATTGACAGCTCATTGAAGGTGTCATGACTTGAGTTCTCTTGGGAGAGATAGGTGGACATGTTCCTGAGCACTCTTGCATTTCTAAGAAGGAATAGAACCATCTGCTTTTCATTGCTTTTATAAGAAAACCCATAGATTGTGACTTCTTTCAGGCAATAGAATGATGAATTTTGTTAATGCCAGTAATTGTCCTCATCAATGAAAGTCAAGCTTGTAAGCACCTGTTTTAGGCATGTCAATGAAGAGAATCGTCAACATTGCCTCTTTTTATTTTTGCGCAAAGTGGAGTTGAGTTATACTCGCCAGTTGAATGGGTGTTGGTTTCTGTATGTCTACAGTTAAAGATTCCAAAATGGGGCAATCTCTCATCATGTAAGCAACTCCTGGAAGCTCTGTTTTGTGTAATCCCACTTTCGACATAAGATGCTTAAGATTGTAGAAAGTAATCGTTGACTGCTGCGAGAAATATCTCTGAAGGATGAGACCTTAAGATTGGAACAGGAATTCTCATTAGCAACTGTTGACTTAACTAAATTAAAATATATGTTGAAAAAATAACTAAATACCTGAATACACCAATAATTCATTGATAGCGTTTGGCAATGGCTTAAAATATTCTTTTATGTTATTTTATATTTTCATCTAATTCTATAGTTAATTTTATAAAATGCTTTTTACATAATTAACTAATTTTTTAATTATTTGCTAAATTATTAATTATTTGTATAAAACAAAACCTGAAGATACACTGTAGTGTTGTTAATAAATTTACAATAATATGAAGAGGTTAGTTGAAAAAGAGAGAGAAGAAGACAAATTGATTAGAACAAACAAAGAGTAGTTTTTTTTAATCTTAATCCACTAATTAAAAAGCCATACAAATGTTTTTAAACTTGAGATTAAAATTATTAATTTTTAATATTTTAATAAACCAATCTATTAAGTAAATAAAATTAATGTAGGATAAATTTTTAAATAAATAGCATAATTTTGTTGATGACAAAATTGGATAGTACAATCTAAAAATATAAATTAAATTATAGATTTAAGTTTATTTTATTTATGACCCATTTGAATTTTTTTGGTCAAATCTTGTTGTTAACGTTAATAATATTATGTATTTTGATGAAAAAAAATATTACTTACATTCTCTCAAAGGAGAGTGATTGTTCACTCATTTCTAATAGATAATGAGATTTATAGAATTGTGAGCTACTCAACTTAGGAAAGGAGAATGAATAAGAAGTAAATGTAAAAGAATAAGAGTAAATTAACCTCTAATCAACCTTATTTGTCAACCTAAATATTTATTATATTTTTTATTAATATTTATATTAGATTTGAGTAGTAATAATAGGAAACAAATTGATCTAACTCAATTTGATCATATAAATTTATTTTCAATGATATAATTATATATTAAAAAATTATTATATCAAGTTTTTTAATTAAAAAATGATTAATTAATATAACTAAATATTTTATATGTTTAAATATTTTATTATATTTTTAAATGTATATTTTTTTATAAAAATTTATTTTTATTTAAAATAATAATAAAATAAAAGTAATCAAATTTTCAAGTTAGATTTCGAATCATGTATAAATTTAATTAAGTCAAGATGGATTAAAATTTTTAAAATTAAATAGGTTTGACCTGAGTCATTATATTTCATATAATTATACATAAAAAAATTAATTCAAAATTTAATGACTCGTCTCACATACATTCGTGAAGTTCTTACTGCTAATCATTTTCCTCTCACTACCGCGTCTTAACAATTGCCTCTCAAAAAAGTTAAGTAACCGAATTTCGGTCGGACCCAAATTAAAAATAAAAAATAAAACAATCAAATAAATATTTAATGAATAAAAATTTTGCAATACTCTCTTTCAGTCAAGCACGAATGAAATACCAGTATATTTTTATTTTTAGAACACCAGTGCAAGAATTCACTCAACGTGCATTAATAAAATTTTGGATTGAAACTCTTGCAACCGAAAATAATTGCCTAAAATAAAATTGGATGTTACCTTACTATTAAGATATCGGCTTGTTTTATTGGCTTTTTTAAGTCAGTTAAATTATCAAAATATGTTATTCTAAATCACTCCTATTTTAAATTTTCTTTTTAATTCTTTCAAAAATTTAATAATATGTAAATATCACCTATAATTGAAAAGAGAGCCAAAGACTAGTAATGTACAATGACCTATGAAATAAAACAACTTAATATGCATTTTATTAATCTTTCAAAATTAAAATTCTTGACTCAAGTTTATGGTGGAGGGCCCCACAGCCCCAAGTTTGGCATGCTTGTGGGAAGACTTGGGAGACTTGCTGCCTCTTGTTCCAAGAGTCTTTGGGAACATGTATATTTGGGATTGTGATAGATTAATCTTTTCTTATTTCATATATTATTATTAACAATAAGATATCATTTTACTTCATGTTTTATAATTGAAGACAAAATTAGTTTCATTTCTATATTTTATCAAGAAACAAAATTTCAAGAAAATTTGTAAAAAGATGATAAAAATAGAAAAATTAAATATATATATTAAAATTAAGTATTACAAATTTATATTTTATTATTAAGTAATTTCAAATATTAGTAGATAAAAAATATAAATTTAAATATTACAATTTATACATTATTAATAGAATGCTATAATATACATCTAAAATCATATATAATTAATTTAAATAATTTAAATTTGAAAAAAGATACATAATTAATAAAATATTATGACTTTTCACTTAAATCATCTTGATTAAAATCTTAATTTATTTTTAATTTTTTAAATAATTAAATTATTAAAATAACTAAAGAAATTATGTATATATGTATGTATATGTGTGTGTGTGTGTGTATATATATATATATGTATGTACATATATAGATGGAATATAATAAGTGAGAAGAGTATTTTTTATAAAAGTAAGAAGAGTGAATCATAATCATTAGATCTAAAATTGAAAGGTTAGAATTAGAACGTAAAGTAATGTTACATTTTTAAGTGATTATGTGACCTCAAATTTTATTTTAATCGTAACTATTAATGTAAAATCTAATAATCGTGATTTACTCTTCTTATCTATTATATAAAAATATTCATCTTATATAATATATTCTCCATACATATACATGTGTGTATGTGTGTGCGGATTGCTTGTGAAGATTAGCAGAATCCACTCTTTCATTTAAACAAAAAAATTATGCTACTAATTTAATAATGATAAAATAATAGAAGATATTATAATCAATTTATTAATACCACAAATTACTTTTATTGATAAGTATATATATTATGAAAAAGAGAGAGAATAAATAAAATTAACTTAAATATTTTAAATTAATATATTTTATTAAAATTTTTTAAATATTTTTTATTATTTTATTACAATTAAATTATTAATATAATTTTTTTATTCAAATAAAATAATGAAGATCGCTTATCTCTAGAGATTAGCAATCAATACATATAGGCAAATGCTAACGATAACCATAGAGGATTGTTAAGCATTAATTATTAACTGCCAATTAATCACTTTAATGTTTTTATTCTATTTTTAATAATATAATGAATAAGAGATATTAATTTTAATAATAATATATTATTAAAATAAAAATCTAACCATTAAATGTGATTAGATTAGTTGAGAATTAATAATTAATATTTAATAACAGTTTTAGAAATTGTTGTTAACATTTAGTACATATGTAACAGTGAGGCATCATGAGACAAAATAATGTACTATTGTCTTGTCCTATTATTTTGTTTAAAATGAAAATTTATCTTATATCTTATTCCACTGACTAAAAAAGTATATAATCTCCAAATCTTAATGGGATAATTTCTACAGCAGGATACTATAAATTTGAAATATTTTATCATTACACCTGTGGATATTGGGATGAAACAACTTCATGACATCACTATTTATTTCAATGTCTTTTTATGATTATTTGACATAATTTTTTTTTACAAGTCTAAAACAATGCTAAAAATACTTCCGACCTTCACCTAAACGCGGTTGTCTATTATTTTTTTTCATAATGATTCTTATATAATTAGTTTTCAAAAACTCAATTCTAGCAAATTAAAAATTTTATATTACCGTTGAATGTCAATAATAATGTTGATTATTCAAACACTAATCAATTTTTCTTTATACAGTGAATGGAGTGAAGTTGGGGAGGCGGGCTGCCAGTGAAGTAAATACAGAGAAAGGGCGTTGCCTTCTAGGGCCTAAGCTAGGGTGGGCAACAGTAGGCTTTGGAGTTGAAGAAAAATTCACCGGCGTCGCTTCATATACAATATAACACAGAATACAGATGGCATCCTTTTTTGTGTCATTTGGCAGCAGAAGGGGAACGGATTCTTCCATCAGAACGATAGGTGCTGGATTTTCTGTTGCATAGTGCTTTTGGCACTACAATTTAAGTTCTAAGGTCTTCCTGAACTACTAGATTTATTATTGATTCTTCAGAAGTTTTTTTAATGTATTTTTTATTTGATTTCTTGTTTCCTGCCTTTTTTTTTCCTTGGTTTATTTCAAGTTCTGTTTTTATGGTTTTTACCAGTGATTGGTTGAATTTCTTGTCAAGTTTCTTCTGAGACGGTATATAAAATTGTAAATTTTAAAACTTTAATGCATATACCCTCATAAAACTAATGCAAAACATAAGGACAATAGCCCTTCTGTCTACAGAGACAAGATCATCATAAGTTAAAATATGCTAAATTGTGAGAGAGCGAACACCCATTGAACTCTTCAGGTATTCCTTTTCCCATAAAATGTAATTTTAGCTTCAGAACGGATTCCAAAAATTGACAGCTCATTGAAGGTGTCATGACTTGAGTTCTCTTGGGAGAGATAGGTGGACATGTTCCTGAGCACTCTTGCATTTCTAAGAAGGAATAGAACCATCTGCTTTTCATTGCTTTTATAAGAAAACCCATAGATTGTGACTTCTTTCAGGCAATAGAATGATGAATTTTGTTAATGCCAGTAATTGTCCTCATCAATGAAAGTCAAGCTTGTAAGCACCTGTTTTAGGCATGTCAATGAAGAGAATCGTCAACATTGCCTCTTTTTATTTTTGCGCAAAGTGGAGTTGAGTTATACTCGCCAGTTGAATGGGTGTTGGTTTCTGTATGTATACAGTTAAAGATTCCACAATGGGGCAATCTCTCATCATGTAAGCAACTCCTGGAAGCCCTGTTTTGTATAATCCCACTTTCGACATAAGATGCTTAAGATTGTGGAAAGTAATTGTTGACTGCTGCGAGAAATATCTCTGAAGGATGAGACCTTAAGATTGGAACAGGAATTCTCATTAGCAACTGTTGACTTAACTAAATTAAAATATATGTTGAAAAAATAACTAAATACCTGAATACACCAATAATTCATTGATAGCGTTTGGCAATGGCTTAAACACCATACATTGGTTGGAATTCCCTCATTGATTTCAGTGACAAGACCAGTGAACTTTGATGCATATTTTATTCTGTGTCTTGGTAAATGACAATCCGTTATAATTAGCATCAACAGCACTAGAGTTGATACATCAAGGTACAGGTAAGCCAACCATTTATATGACAGTTAATCACGGACAATTTTTTTACCATTATTTTTTTTGGGCAAACCATAAATTGTTATGGAACATTGCAGCATTCCAAGATCAAGTCTTCCAGCATGGGACACCTAGATACTAAATCTTCAAGCAAGATATCAAGGACATTGACATCTTTAAAATAGACTTTGGAAAAAGCCAAATACTCCTAAACAGTATCTACCAAGTTTGCAGAAGTTCAAGGTGATATGTTCCAGTCGCTTGGAAGCAAAATAGCCATGTGGCAATTCATACGATGGTGCATATACCAATACCTTCCTACTGAGAAGTTCAATTCGATCTCTTTTATCTGATGTGTCATGGTAAACTGAGCCCATTTGTCAATCCCCTCTGTTTGCTTAGGTTGTCCATGATAACACAAACCGAAGCGTAGCATTTTAACGAAGTAATCAGAGTGTCGGTGTAGAGTTCTGTCCACAAGCTTACTAAAATTCTTGATTGCTGTATGCATTGAATTTTGAAGGGGTTTCCAACTGATACATTTAACAGAATTGATGGACATGTTGGCGTCTTTTATCCTGGTGCCATCTCAAACTCATTGAAATTTATGCTTGATGGGATCGTGGATAGGCGAGATCTCACAACACTTTTCCATTGATTTGACGCAAGGCTTCCCAGTATCAGTGTTTTGACTGGTAATAAGCAGAATATGTGTTGCATAACTTCATCAGGTAAATAACTCATGTACTCTTTGTTCTCAATTGCTTGCTTGCTTTTCTTCTCTTGAACAATATTCTCCTGAATCATCAAACTAAAATAATAGAAGGGGAATTAAATTATTACGTTTGTGCTTTTACTAATCTCCGTCTTGCAAGGAGAGGTAATTTGAGACTGCTATAGAAGATGCTTTCTACAGGGGATGAAGAGAGGAAGGATGGGCGTACAGGGGGATCTGGTAGTTTATGTTTGCTTAAATGATAAGCATAGTTGTTCATGCTGTGTGCAACTTTTGTTGACATGTGTGAAGTACTGTTGTTTATGCGGATTGGAAATGTTATGGCACATTTGTTGTAAGACTGTCAGTTATCTCAAAGTTTGGTAATATTTCCTTATTTTTCTCATCCAAATTTGTATTCGTATTCCTCTATATTCTGGCCTTAGTGGGGTAACTTTATTGGTATGACCATATTTACTTTCCTAATTTTAGCATAAGTAAAGATCACAAATTTTTATTTACAATTTGGGCCAAAAGTCATATAGGCCCAAGTTCTCTTTGGACAATTTCTAATAAAAAAAGTCTTTTTCTTATTGCTATGAAATGATTTATTGTAGTCTATTTTGTGCCTTGTCCTGCAAATTTGAGCTTTAGTGATGGTTATTGTATTATTGTATAAATGAGGAGAATTGTGGAGTATTTTTCTTAGAGGTGATAAAATGTTTCTTTTTCTCCTAAATCACACTCGTGGAAGATACAAAGTGTAAATATAATTATTAGAAATGGTTAAGACAGAAATGAAAATCTTCAAGTTTTGTAATATACAAAAGAAACATTTTTACACAATACAGAGTTTTTTTTTTCTTTGGTTGAGTTTTAAATTTTCGCTGAAATTTTACAGATTCTAATTAAAAAAGCATTGCGTTTGCTCTCAAGATACATATCTAATTGATCGAAGTCTAGTCTAAGGATTGCAGTAGAGGATTAAGAATCTTTGAATGGCCACAAAAATGTTAGCCTTCAGACTTCGTGTGACGAGTTTTGATGATGACAAATGAATGTTACAATAGCATTGTATGTCTTATGCTAAAATGATATATGTTAATAGACATACTATGTTATAATTGATGCATATATATGATATGATAACTATACTTGTTCTTATATATGCATGATGACAAATGAATGTCATAATAGGATTGCATGTTTTCATACCAAAATCTTCAATAGACATGCAATACTATGGTTACAATGCCAATGCTTGACAATATGCTAAAAGAATTATATTGTAGACAAACATTATTAAGTATATGATTAATCAAGATATATGAAAGGATGATCATGTATGTTTTTGTACTAATTTATTTTATATGAATCATGCATCAATATCTTGATATATTAGAATTGGACTAATTATTTGATCTGTAAAGTTTATGAACTTGTATATAGGAAAGCCCAAGATAAAGAAGAGTGAGCATTGAAGCAAAGAAATAGAAGATCATATTATGCTCAATTCAAGAACAAGAAAGAAAGACAAGAAAGGAGATGTTATCCAAGTATTGAAGATTAAGAAGATTGGAAGCTTGAAAGCATCAAGAAAAGTCAAGGAATTTCATTGGTATAATTTTTCATCTTAAAGCTTAGTTTTTCTTGTAAAATAGAATATTTCATGATATAGAGCTCAAACATATTTTTCATAATCTTAGCTTGATCAAAATTTTTTAAAAGATAGCCCACAATCATGTTTTTACAAGATAGCCTATGGGGACATTTCAAAAACAAATGAAATATGAGTTTTTGATATTTTCAATTTTGACCTTTGGTCATTCTCTCAATCATATTTCATAAAATACTCATGATTTTATTGTCAAACTTTTTTCATATGAAAATAGACTCAATGATCTTTCCATATACATATCATTTTCTTAAAATTATTAATATATGAAAGAAATATGATTTTTCCAAGTTGAGTCTAGGAATTAGTTTTCTGCAATTTGGTCTTTTCTGATGTGTGCTCATTGTTTTGATCATATCTTGAAAAATACAAATGATATGAGCACGAAATTACTTTTATATGAAAATAGAATCAAAGGAATTTCTATGGACTGGTCATTTGCTTAAAATGATTAAAATATGAAAGAGTTATGAATTTTGCAAATTGAGTCTTAAAATCAGATTTTCACTGATTTACTGTTTCTGACCTTTGCTCATTATTTTGAACATATCTTAAAAATTACATCTGATATGAGCATGAAACTAGTACCATTTGAAAGTAGACTCAATTATCTTTCTAATGATAGGTCATTTGCTTAAAATGAATTTAAAATGACGAAATTATGACCTTTTAAAGTTGAGTCTGTATTTCTATTTGAGTGAATTGATTCCAGACATTCAAAGAGTACCCTGAACATCCTGAATCGATTCAGCAATTGATTCCAACTATTTTGGTGCGCGAATAACAGCTAGTTTTCATCTATAACAATCCCAAATGGCCATATTACTCTATAGGCTTCATATATAAGTTAAGAAACACGAATTACAAAGTACAGAGAGTCTGAACTACATTTTTTAACATCATCTTAATCCTTCTTTCATCATCATCATAAATTGAGCTCTACATTTAAAATTTCTCTATTCTAAGTGTTTCATTTGTTCTATCTACTCTTTAAGAGAGTTTTTATGAATTGATTTTCATCTTGTATCATTTTCAAATTGTAAAAGGTGAGGTATTCCTTGGAAAAACTTAGAGAGGTTGAGGTATCCCTTGTAAGAGAGATTTTGTTCAAGGAAGAGCAAGAATTGTAAGGCTTTTTCAAGTGCCATTGAAACTTGAAGAGATAGTGGATTAACACAAGCTTGGAGAGCTTGGAGAGTGAATGTACACTTTGGTGAGGATATCCAAGGGAGGAACCACTATAAATCCTTGTGTTTGATCTCTCTTCCTTATCTCTTTATTGTTTCTGCAACATACCTCTGTTTCTTTGGTTTTTGCTCTGTTTTTCTTGTTGCATATGCTCTGCTTTGCTGCTGATATATTATGCTATGATGCTTATGTTATTGCTTGGATATTTGAATGATTAAAAGAGAAATTCATCTCCATTCTACTATTGCTATTTGCTGAGTTTTAGTGCTGCATGCTTTGCTCTTGTTGTTGGTAATTATTGAATACATTATGCATCAATATTGATCTTGACATTTAATAATAAAATGGTTAAAAGAGAAACTCATGTTTGCATTAACTTCTTGATTATTCATTTATGCATAATTGAGTGAGTTATTTTGCACAAGTGAATTAATTGGTTATATATTATGTACAAACTATTAAACTATTTTGAATTGATTTCTTGATTATTTATTTATACTTAGTGGAATAAGTAAATTTGTACCAATTTTTTGAATTGTTATATCTTGAGTGCAAACATATTCATAAAGCTTTCTTGGAAGTGTTTTGAATCAAAATTATTTCATGACTTCCCAAAATCAAAACGCTTTCAAAAAGAATTTGAAAAATAAGAAAAATTTTAAAAACACCCAATTCACTCCCCCCTTTGGGTGTGGGTTGCCAAGGCCAACAAAAAATTCTCCTAGGCATATGTGAACTTGTGGAGACACTTTTTGCTGGACGGGAGACAAAAACCGGTCAAATAAAACGGAAGTGGACAAAAAGTGAAAAAAGAGGACATGAATCTGTTATCTGAATGGGGCCTCAGTCCTTGACAAAACTTTGCATCTTTTCCTGCCTTGCACTCATATCAATGCTCTTTGTTGTATATATTGGGTGTTGACAAACTCATGGCTCTGTGTGACTTGATGCCCTTCATGCACTAATAAATGATTTACTTCTTTCTGTCTGTTCTAACTATTGAGTTCTTGAGTTATTTGCTGGATTTGGAAGCCTTTTCCTTATTTTCTTGAATGAGAATTTTTTATGTAGCTGTAAAGCTTTTGAATATGAAATTTGTTGGCATTTATTTGAATATGTGTTTTTCCTTATCTAACATTTTGATTTATGTGTTAATTTGGTTTCATTTTCACCTCGTGCTTGTAAAGATGCTGAGCTTTTATTTTTCAATTTTTCTTTGAAATCAAAAGGTGCATTCGATCAAAACAGGGTTGAACTGGAGGATGACCTAGATCTTGTCGCTGGGCCTGCCCATGGTGGATGGTTCCGCTAAAAAATTCTCAATAAAAAGAAAAGAATAGGCAGATATGATAATTTTTAGACAGTAATTGAATATAGGTTATACAAAAAATCCAAATATTATAAAATATAATTCAGTATACTAAGATTAGTACATGGGAATAATATTGTTGCAATAAGGCTTTCAAAGATCTTAGAACTGGAACGAATGAGTTGTAAGTAAAACTACCTGCAGAAGTTCAGAACCGCAATCTTATAATGCGACTCAGCTGAGTCACAAGGAAAAAGAAGTGCCAGATTATATGCGCACATGCCAAACAGCAGCTTGTACTACCTTTTTGGTATGAACCTAGAAAGCTTTAGAATGGACTAATTTAATTTAGTCATCACTTGTGAAACATGAACTTAGAATATGAAGAATTAAAACTGGATGTTTGTTATGTATTCTTATGGTAGCATATGATTCCAAAGGGTATGTTGCTAGATTGGCAATATATTTGCTTACACATTATTTGCGAAATTTCTGACAGCCTTACTGTATTTCATCGATAATCCAGTTTTTTGTATAAAACTAAAGCAAGTAACTTTGACTTGATCGAAGTTGAATCCAAAAATACCATACTTCTAGTCATTGACATGTATAGAGTGGAGGAGACCCAAGAGAATGTAGGTAGAGCAATGGGAAATGGGCAAGTTCCTTGCTTGCTAGATATTTTACTTGAGAATCTATTTTTATCATCAATTATTTTGTTTCATATGTGCTTTATATCTAATAAAGATTTTTGGGAGTTGACCAAATTCAACAATCTAGATGTAAGATGGTAAGGTTGGTTGACACATTGATGACACAACTAGTGAGAGAATTTGATCAAAGCAAAATTGTGTGTACTGTTTTAATCTTAATTATTCGTGCATAAAATGATATTCAAAATTTGTTGTTCTGTCACTACCAATTGTCCTCTTACTTGATACGTACCCCTATCCTACAGGTTCAGTCCTCCATATATGTTATTTGCTACCTGGTTTTAAACCGTAACTTTAGTATATTGAATATAGAATGACGCATTAGTTTCAAGATAGCCTGTGCTGGATCTATGTTAAAGGAGATATTGCCAATTTATGGTTGAGATGCCACTTGGATTCAAAGTCATACAAATACAGGAGACTTCGAATAATTTCCAAGTGTGACTTTGAAAATCATCTTATTCCTCCCATTTCTACCACCTTTTTGACATAGACAAGTCCTTGGGGGCAATCCGGTTAAAATAAAGATATTATCAAGAGTCTAATAGCAATTTTAAATCTAATCTCCAAAATCAATCAAAATGAATGTTAACGCGAATAGAAATTGTTTGAATGAAGCTTTTCACTCTTCCAAATTTATTTCTTATTCAGTCTATTCTCTCAGATTGTAGAATTCAAGTTCTATGAAGTTTATTGTTTATAAAAGAAGCGGGTATATTTAGGAGTGCATCACAAATTTCTCCAATTGTTTTATATTAACTCCATGTATCAACTAAAACTGCACTATTAGTAGGCCTCTACATTAAATGTCAATTATTGCTATATCTCAGTTTTTCAATGTTTTTGGCGACCAGGTGATTCACAATAGTGCAAGTTAGCTTATACAGAATATAAGAGAGAAGATAGGATATTTTCTATTTATATAATATCTGCTTTTGACTGCTTATACGAAAGTTGATGTTATGATTGATATTAGAAGCAAGTGATCATCACCGATCAATAACATAAACAAAACAATCAATATTATCTTTATCACCTTTGCTTATTTAAGAAATCCTTTGAGGCTACCGGTCATGAAGCTTGCATTCATCAGTTGGTTATTAGAAATATAAATATAGGGTTAGAGTAGGTTGCACTTCGAAGGTGGCAATAGAATAAAAGCATGCCTCAGACTTATCAGAGACATTATGCTTCTATCATTTTCATTTCCTAATTCCTCTTGACAAGAACACAAGCACCTTGCAAGAAAAGAGAATTATATAGCATGGTTTCATTGGCATTAGTCTCTTCTTTTTAATGAAGAATCAATGCCATTAGCTGGGTACTTGTGATTAATTTGAATACCTGTCAATATTTGGCCTTCAGTGTGTCATTATGGATTGAGATTATCAGTAATAAATGCTGATTACTAAAGATATGGACATTGATGATAACGTCAGATCTAGTGCGGACAGATAAAAGGAAAAAAATGCTTCATGACTGCGAAATGCACATTAAACTCAATAAAAAGGATAGTTGTCATAAGATTCATGATTTGTTTCGCAATTCAAATTAGATATCTAATGATTTGATTCGTTCTTAAGATCATGACTGAAATTATATGCATCTTGCAATTTACAATTTGAATCCTACAACTTATGTGATTTGACTGATTTTAATAATTGAATTTCTAGTCACATTATAATATAACGAAGTTAATTTCTACAAAACCAAACTTTACAAACCTTGTTTGTCTCTTTATTTTTGTTATGGTAACATCTTTTATATGATTAGTGAGCATTAATTGATTATTTTCTTATATACTTGCATGTCTTATTACTTCAATATTATTTAAATGTTTATCTATCTATTTCGAAGTTAATTTTCATACTTCTTAATTATATAATTACTTTATATGTGCATTATGTTAAATTTAAGTTATTTTAAATTTTGATCAAGTATCTTATGATTCACAATTCAAAAAATTGATTTTTTATTTGTATTTTGATTCACAATTTGTCAACCATAATGGAAAATTTTGTTAGATTGTCATCAAATTGGTGATACTCTCTTGGGATGGCAATAGGATAGGATGGAAGCAAATCAATTTTTTCTTACTCCATGCTCATTATCAGACACAACATATTGCCTTGCCCTATGTCTCATTATTGAGGACATAATCTCTCCCATTCTTATGCCCTCATGGGATAATAGATCTCCGCAAAGACTTTTAGCAAATGATAGAAAATAAAAAATTATAAAAAATATAAAATTTGAAATTAAGGACTACAAATTCACATGTAATTGTTAAGTAATGTCAAACACTAGAAAACAAGGAAAAAAAAATCTATATTTAAATATTACAAATCATACATAATCAATATAATGTTATAATAATTAGTCTAAAGTCACGCATAATTAATTTGAATAATTTGAAACTTAAAAAAATTAAGTCAATATATAATCAATAAAATATTATTATTTTCTACCTTCAACGTTCCTAATGAAATCTTAATGTGTTTATAGTTTTTTTAAAGTGATTAAATTACTAAAATTATACAAAAATTGTATATATGTGTGTGTCTATATATATATATATATATATATATATATGCACATAAGGAAAAAATATAATAATTTCATAATAGTGGTACTCCATGTAGGTAATATAAGGTATTATTCCTCCATTTTTCAACATTTTGTTTGAAGTGGAAATTTACCCAATTCCTTACCATGTAGGAGCAAAAAATCGTACCATCTTTAAGTCTCATCAAGGCAATTTTTCATAAGGCATTATAAAATTGAGATATCTTGTCATTGTTAATACTCTCAAATAAAAGTGCGGAGAATTAAAAAAAATTGTGACAAAAATGAAAATGCAAAGTGAATAAGGGACATAATATAATGATAAAATTTTAGGACAAATGTAAAATATTCCTTTAATCTTAGGTTGTTGTATTATGCTCCTTTGTAAATCAAACCTGTAAACTAAACAAAATTTGGAATTAGTTCAAGAACAACGATAATTCTTTTGGACTTTTCCAAATGGAAACTTTGATATCATATAAATACATCATTCTTGAACATGTTTTTTGAAATTTTCAAGGTGAAATATAGAAATAGAAGAATGAATCTTATTTCCCTAAAATATAGAAACAATATTTTACATAAAAAATAAAATATTGTAATGCAAAACAAATATTCATTATTATTTTTTGAAGATGCACAAATCTATTCTTCCAAAAAGACTATCCTAATGCTCCAGGTTTGTGTTGCGTTATAATATTGTAACTCATACCATAAACTTATGACTCTATCTTTGATTGATATATTATTAGTATGTAAATTAATATTATTAAGAAAACACAAGTCAAATGTCTTAGCTTGAATTCAAAGAAAATACAATTATTTTGTGAATAAATTTTTTTATGAAATTAACCAAAAGCTGATGATAGGTAAGAATTAGAAATGAAAGATGATAAAGTTTATAAAAAATCGTAAGAATTATATTTCCCATAGCCATTCAGTAGAAATTAATGAAATGAAGACTGAGAATGACACAATAGGAGGGAAGAAATGTTCATTGGTATATGTAGGAAGAATAGTAATAAAGTATGGCACAAATTAAATAATAAAAAAATACAAAATCAATGTATTTATTTATATTAATTCAAATTGATTATAACATTTAGAGTAATCTTAAATTTCTTACCCAAAAAACGTGAACAGATTTTTTAAGTATAAGGTTTTTATAAATTAAATCCTTTATATTAATTAAAACAAATTAATTAGTTAAAATATTTATAATAATTTGAAATTTTATAATAAATAAATGTTAAAATATCTATAACCGTTTGAAATCTATAATAACAAAACAGTGCATGGATTATTCTTGGAAAAATTAAAACATTTAACTTAATTTAAATTGATTATAATAATTATAACATAATAATTTTCTATTCGATCAGTTATCTTATTGATTTGACCAAATAAGTTTCCCTTATCATAATTATAATGATTTAACAAAATTAAAATAATGTTGTGAATTACTAAATTGATTGATGAAATACATTTATTCAATTAAAAAGATGATATAATAAGAAATTAATTAATATGATATTATATTTATTTCTTAATTAATAATGATTTTTCAATCGATATATAATAATCAATAATTAAAATTTTTATTACTATTATGAATTTTCATGATTTAATGTTAATTACTATGAGAGAAATTTGAAAATAAGTGATAAAAATAGGTGAGTGAAATACAATCACTCTAAAACTGAATATTAAAACAAGTATATTTCACTCTCTTTATATTTATTGTAAGAAAATATAAATGGATATTAATTAAATTCATACATACTGGAATATCAAAAGTCTGCACTAGAAGATTCAAGATTCAACATTTATTTTAACTAGTTTATCGACAATCACTTGGAAAGGTAATTTTATTCATAGCCTAAATCTCCTTTTTGTTCAAAGAAGAGAGAGAGAGAGAGAGAGAGTTTCTTAATAATTTTAATAATTTTTTTTGTTTAACTAACTATTTAAATTTCTTTCTTCTGCCTATTTATAAGCATTTCATGAACTGGGTTATAGGTTAGGTTATGGACCCATTTTGAATGACTCAGATCCATAATTCAACATCTTCTACTCGCACTTAATGAGATTCATACTCTTGTAGCATTTCATAAGAGAACATCATTTTTTATACTTTGTAATAAATCATACAAGAAAATAAGTCATGTGACTAGCATATTTCAAGAGTTCTTTATTATATATCTATTAGGAATATATAGTTTTTCAATAAATAATGGATCTTGAGTAGACTTAAAGTATGTAGTACCTTAGATTATTTTATCACATTTGAATTTCTTAGTTGATCTCATTCATATGTATTAGATATTGTATTCACAATTATAGACATGCTATAACTGGTATACTGGTGAATACAAACACAATGTGATACTTTAATGATCTTCCTCTTTTTTTAAATCTCTTGATTTTAATTTAGTTTACTTTTCTAGTAATGCCCCGCTAGATTAAATCTCTCATAATCCTTTAGTAATATTCTAAAATAAAAATTATTAAATTTAAATCTTAAGAAACAAAATAAAGTTATAAGGGTATAAATATGAGGTTATTATTTCCTTAAAGGTCTTACACATCAAAGTTGAGATCTAGACTTTGATAACTTATATTGGTCATAATTTGCACACATGGTATGGAACATGTGTTAAGATATTCTCTCCTTTGTTATGGAGCATATGTCTTTATATAATGTATTAATACTATATAGATAATGGTTCAAACATACTCAATATCTAACTTGAGTTCACTGATATACTATTTCTCATTTTTATTAGAACTTATATTTAGCAATATATACAGATGAAGTGAATTCCTCATTAATTCACTTACAATTTTACATATGACCTCATCTTATTTGTTAACAAGATGACATTTATCTTTTAAGCTTAGCTCTCGATTATCACTTAGATAAGAAGCTTAAAAATTGTCTCATCTCTTATCAATCACAAAAATTAATGAAAGGCGATTACCCATGTGAGTGGGCTAATCTTTTATCTATCTGATATGCTTTTCAATAACTTAAGAATGTTCTTAGAAACATTCATACATCTATATATATAGGCTTATAATAAACATGTCTATTATTCAAACATTAATATTCTATGAATATTATTAAAAAAAATTATAATAATTATATCAACATCTATGCAATCTATGGGATTTCATATGTTTGATAATATATCTTAAGAAATAGACTTAGTTATGGGTCTGCTACTATCTCATGCATAAAAATGTATTTCATGTTCATTTCTTTATGTGCAACCATATCTCTCACAAAGTTATACTTTATGTCTATATGCTTAGTTTTACAATGATACTTAGGGTTTTTTGTGTATGCTATTGCTACTTGATTATCATAGTTTACTAATATTGGATTAACAATATTAGTATTTACTTCTAAATGATCCAAAAACCTTTTGAACCACACTAATTCTTGTACTACTGCTAAAAATGCTACAAATTCAAGTTCCATTATGGCTAACGTTATGCATGATTACTTCTTACTACTCTAAGATATGGTGCCATTATTTAGTAAGAAGATATACCTAGAGGTAGATTTCATTTCATCTAAGTCTCCTCCCTAATCAATATCATTGTAACCTTTCAATTGTAGATTATTTCCTTTATAACATAATGAATAGTCGGTAGTACTTTTTAGATACCTTAGTATCCTTTTAATTGCTTTCCAATGTGCTGGGCCTAAGCTGGATTGATATTGGCTTGTCATGCTAACGACAAAATAGATATCCGATCTTGTATATATCATTGCGTATATTACACATCCAACTACACTTGCATAGGAAACTTTTCTCATATACGTTTCTTCTTGTGGAGTCTTAGGATATATCCTTCGACTTAGACCTTCACCTTTAGTAATAAGAGTATCTATGGATTTATAATGCTGCATTTAGAATCTTTCAAGAATTTTATTGATATAATGCTCTTGTGACAGAGACAATAATTTCTTTGAATGATTTCTTAAAATCATAACTCTAAGAATATATGTAGCTTTACCTATATCTTTTTCTTTGAATGATTTCTTAAAATCTTAACTCCAAGAATATATGTAGCTTTACCTATATCTTTCATTTTATGATAACCATTCTTTAATTTTATTAACATACTCCTTACTATTTTCAGTTATAAGTATATCGTCAACATATAATGATAAAATTATAAACTTATCTTTAGACCTTTTTATATATATGCATTCATTAGTCATGATAAAATCATTTGACACTATCACCTTGTGAAAGTGAATATACTATTGTCTTAAAGACTACTTCAAGTCATATATAGACTTCAAAAGTCTACATATTTTATTTTCTTGGCCTTCTTTGATAAAACCTATAGACTCTTGCATGTAGATTTTCTCTTCTAAAGCTCCATTGAGAAATGTAATTTTTATAGCCATTGATGTAATTCAAGGTCCATACTAGTAACTATAGACAATATCAAATGGATTGAAGTGAATTTAACAATTAGTAAAAAGGTTTCTTCATAATTTATTCTTTCTTATTGCATGTAGTCTTTTCCTACTAGTCTAGCCTTGTATTTTTCAACAATGCCATTAGCTTTACACTTGATTTTGAGAACCCATTTGTTTCCAATGGCTTTACGTGTATTTGGAAGATTAATAAGTTTCCAAACTTGATTTAATCTCATAAATTCCATCTCTTCCTTCATTACTTTTATCTAATTTTCCTTATTAGGGCTAGAGAAAGCCTCTGTAATATTTCTTAGCCTATCTTTATCTTGTATAATGGCCACAAAGTCTTTACCATCTTTAATGTTAAAATGACAATGAGGAATGCCTTTTCTGCTACTATATCGCAATTAAGGCTCTGGAGAAATATATTTCTCAAGGATCCTTAAATTACTCCCACTTAGACCATGATCATTATTCATTTGAGCATTCCTATTTGGATTACTCTTACACAGATCAAGATGACTATCATTCACACTCAAAATTGGAGACATATTCCTTAAAATTCTCTTACTTAAAGGAAATGAGTCTTGAGTACTTATATCCATGGTTTCATATAAAGATAAGTCTTAATTTATATCGCCATGTTTAGGAAAATAATTCTTTAAGAATATGACATTTTGTGATTCAAATTATGTGAGATTCCTATTATCATGTTTACTAATGAACACATAATCTTTTAAATGTTCTGAGTATTTGATAAAGATACATTTATTTTCTCGAGCACCTAATTTACCATGTGGGTGTGAGATATCAAGAATATAGGCTATACATCTCTAAGGTTATAAAATACTTAGGTTGGGTTTTTACTTTATCTATAACTCATATGGTGTAGTGGTAACTAATTTGCTAAGCAAACAGTTAAGGATAAATGTGACAGTTAAAATTGCATCACCCTATTAAGTGATAGACAAATTTGCTTGTACCATTATAGATCTAACCATTTCTAAGAGCATTTAATTTCATCTTTCTACAACACCATTTTCTTGAGGAGCGCATGGATTTATCAACTGATATTGAATCCTTTTTTCAAAACATAGTTGTCTAAACTAATTAGACAAATACTCATGATTATGATTTATTCATATTGCTTTTATTTTTCTATCTAATTAATTTTTGACTAAGCTTATATAGCTTTAGAAGCAACTCAATGCTTCAGATTTATATGTTATCAAATAAATAATACTAAATTGAATGAAATTATCTATGAATGTGATGAAATAGAAAGCTCTATACCTAACTTTTACATTTATTGGAACACATATGTCAGAATGGACTAATTACAGAGGGAATTTAGCTCTGGTTCCTTTTCTAAAAGGTTTCTAGTACTTTTGCTAACTAAGTTATGCTCACAAGTAGATATATTTACTTTATCATAATTAGGTAATAACCTTTCTTTGGCTAGCCTATCTATATGATGTTAACTAATATGGCCAAGTCAAGCATGCTAAACATTTGCATCAATTGCAAAATTATATGATGATGTTAACATGGAATAACTAAGATTACATTCATAATGATCAGTATCCATAATAATAAAACTATTTATTATATAACTAATACCATAATCAGTTATTCCTAAAGATAATTCAATATTGTCATTAGTAAGATATAAATTAAAACTAAGTTTTAAGAAAACTAACATAAAGATTAAATTTTGGTAAATCTAACATGCATACAAAACATCATATGAGAGTAGAGTTTAGCTACCTTGCAAAACTAATTTGCATATGCCTATTTCTTGAACTATAACTCGTGCATTATTTTTCATATAGATCCTTTTGCTTCATATGATATTTGCTAAAATTTGACAAAGTTGTCTTGATCCTTCACTATATGGTTTATTGCCTCTGAATCTACAATTCACAAAGGATGAGAAAAATAGAACTAGCTACACAAGGTTCACTAACTTAAGTATAGCTTAATACCTTTTTAGGTTCAGGGTAGTTATGGGCAAAAAGCTTTTTCTTATTGCAATTGAAGCACTTAGCTTGAGCTATATTCTTTTTCTTGAAAGGATATTTTCCTTTCCCTTATTGATTATTTGTTAATTTCTTGCTGAAATAATCCATCTTATTTCTTGAATCATGGGATCCATTTTTATGTTTGTGTTTTCACCTAGCAACTTTTCTTGAGTTAGAGAAAGCCATATACATGTATGTATTAGACTTAGTAGTCTCAAGCCTTTTTTTTTCTAACTCAAGGTAGCAGACAACATCATCTCTCATTCAGATGTTCTTATTATGGGTTAAATGTATCTTTATATGCTCCTAAGAATGAGGCAAAGAGCAAATTATAGCTTGGAGTTATTGCTCGTTAGTCAGCACATGACCTACATCCTTTAATTCACAAAAATATTTGATATTTCTCATAAATACTTTTTCATTGAATATTCAGGTTTCCTTTTGTAAGTTTCAAATTTGATCATGACACATTTTAATTTAGTCATAAATGTTCCACTAAGCTTATTTTTTTAGAGCAGATCACATGTCCTTAACAAAGTGGTAATTTCGAATTTTAGCATAATGTCATTCTCCATATTGCTCAGCAACATAATGCGAGTGAGAGAATTCTTTCTTTTTTAGGCTTTATAAGTTTCTTAGTCTCACCTATATTAGGCCGTGTTTCCTACCTTAGGCTTTTCTAAGACAGTATTGAATGCTTTTAAAGCCTTTTGCTCTTCCAATACATATTGAATTTTTATGTTCCAAATTTCGTAATTATCACCATTTGGTTTCTTACCCTTATTGAGTTTATTGATAATATTTTTGAAAGCAGTAGCCATTATGTTTGTAGAAACATGAAATTATATATATATATATATATATATATATATATATATATATATATATATATATATATATATATATATATATATATATATATATATATAAAATTGTATATAATTAATGTCTAGCTATACATATATGTCTATTTTAGCTCTAATTAATTATGTTTGGACTACTTCACATATAAGGTTTAGAGTCAAAAGGTTACTATATTTCTAATCATCATTTAAATTCCTAATGTGAAGCTAATATTAAAATAATTAACTAGGTAATGTATACTAAATAAAAGAATTTATAGATATGCAATTTTAATTAAAAAATTACACCAATTGAAACATATTTCAATAATATAATACATAAAAAATAAATAAAAAATTATATAAAATATCATATATCAAACATCTACTTAAAGTTTACAATTGTTATAATATTTTTAAATGTTTGATTCTATGTGAAAAAAAGCTAATGAATCTATCATATAGTTTTTGAGAAAATTTAATTTTAGTACTAGATTTTCTATCTAGCTAACAGTATTGGTAAATAGTCAAGCTACATTTATGATTTTTTATACTCTAAATAGTCTAATACAAATCTACAGACAATATTATTATATTGTTTGTATCCCCTTTTTCTTTCTAATAGAAAGTCTAATATTGTCTTTGGGTAATTAGTAGGTAAGACTTTTTGTAAGGCCTTTAATTTATTTGAATTCTGATTCATCTTTAAAACACTAGCCCATATTAAGTTTCAAACTTTTTCATAAAACTTGATGATATGATTTACATAATGTACAAAATTATCTTTATAAACTTTTGGGTCAGCTTGAAGATTTTTAAGTTTAGTAGTCAACTCATTGACTTCTTATTTTTGTGCTAGAGTTCGTATGACTCTTGGTATATATATAAGTCTTACCATAATTTTTTGTAACACATATAGAAAAAAAATTCAATTAGATCTCTAAAGCAATAATTTACATAAAAAATTATGCTTCAAAAAATGTCCATTAAGACTTTTGCCAAAAAATTTTACATCTTGTAATCAGTGTGTAAAATTCTCACAAAAAATTATGAAAAATAGTTCAAGGTGTGAGAAAAGAAAAAAAAGATAAAAAAAAATCCTACCATTTTTTTAATTTTATGGGTAGTTTGTATCATAATAGAGAGTTTGGCCTAGTGGTGTGAGGTGCCAAACTTAAGTTCTAGTCCTTAGTGGAGGATATAGGTTCAAATCCTACTTCTGATAGTTTTTTTGATAATTTTTTTAATAGTTTTAACCAATTTTTTAAAATTTTTAATACTTTTTTTTATTATGATTCTAATTCATGTTATGTGAATGTGACCATAAATGTTGTTTAATGGAATTAGTACATGTTTTGTTGGACTGGGTATAAGACTCTGGCTATTTGTCTTGTATGACTCTTGATATCTTTGTGCTAGAACTCATATAACTCTTGGTATACGTATAAGCCTCACCACAAATTTTCATAATATATATAGAAAAAAATTCAATTATATCTCTAAAGCAATAATTTGCATAAAAAATTATGCTTCAAAAAATGTCCATCAAGACTTTTGCCAAAAAAATTGTACATTTTATAATTAGTGTGTAAAATTCTTACAAAAAATTATGGAAAATAGTTTAAGGTGTCAGAAAAGAAAAAAAAAGACAAAAAATCCTACCATTTTTTTAATTTTATGGGTAGTTTGTATCATAATAAAGAGTTTGGCTTAGTGGTGTGAGGTACTAAACTCAAGTTTTGGTCTTTAGTGGAGGATGTGGGTTTAAATCCCACTTCTGATAGTTTTTTTTGACAATATTTTTAATGGTTTTCAACCAATTTTTTAAAAGTTTTGACATTTTTTTTATTATGATTCTAATTCATATTATGTGAATGTGACCATAAATGTTGTTTAATGGAATTAGTACATGTTTGGTTGCATTGGGTATGAGACTCTGGCCATTTGTCTTAGCATGTCATATCAAAGAATTATTTCTTAAAGTAGGTAGCTTACAACCTACCTTTCTAAGCCTAGAATTTCCTTTTTTTAAAAAAAAGAAAATAGGTGCTATTACTACCTTCCCTTAAAAAAACTAGTTTTTATTTTTAACCTAAAATTTAGGAGTAGTTACAAACCAAATCCATCCATGATTAATCTTAACAACAGTTACTAACAGCCTCAAAACAATATAATCCAATTTGCAACAGTTAAACTTTTGCCTCAAAACAATATACTTCGATATACAATGGCTAAACTTAAATCCACCTAAACCTAATTAGTGGACAACGTTATAGCAATTACAATTACTGCTATAGTCAACTTGGAGTTAGTAGAAAAAATGGTCATGATCGAATACCTTGATTAATTCTAACTCTATGGTATTGCTGCAAGGATTTTTTTAACTGGGTGTTTGAATTTGGTATATAAAAAAAACTCATTTCCATCAACAAATAGTGCCTCTACGATCTTCAAGGGTGACATTATTGAAGAGATGGCTATCCATCATGGCAGAAAGGAGATTGAAATTAAGAAGCCGAGTGCCAAGAAGATTGTGTAAGTAAAGACCAAAGAATATTAAAAAAAAAAGGTTGAAGGAAGTTTTTGCATAGTATAGTAGTGCCATTTGTCCATATAACCATATAATATTGGCATTAAAAAAAAAAGACAAAACATTGCCAATAATGAATGATTATATTATCACATTTATAAAGCAATAAATAAATATTTCCAAAATATCAAAAGAGCAAATCCACACCATGTCACATCAAATGAAGTACCATAAAAAATGGGCAATGACAGTAAAAAGAATAAAAAAAAATCATCATTTTCACAAATGCTAGGGACATGCATATATATATATATACATACATACATACATACATACATACATACATACATACATACATAGATATATATATGGAAGAGATCAGAAAAACAAATGATTAGGCTCTGATACTAATGTAATAATATATAAATGGATATAAATTAGATTCATACATATTGAAATATTAGAAGTCAGTAGTAGAAGATTTAGGATTCAACACTTGTTTTTACTAGTCATATCAACAATCATAAGGAAACGCAATTTTATTCACAACCTAAATCTCTTTTTTATTCAGAGAAAAGAGAGAGAGGGTTTCTTAATGATTCTAATGAATGTCGTTGTTTAACTACTTATTTAAATTCCTTTCTTCTACTTATTTATTTGGGTTATGTGTTGGATTATGAATTTATTTTGAGCAACTTGAATCCATGATCCAACGCTTACTCTATAGACATAAATTGTAGGCTTTTGCTTTTATATACAGTAGTATAAATGGGAAAAAATGTAAATACAATAAAGTTAAACTGCACATTAAAATAAATGCAATTTCTCAAAAAAAATTATAAATTTATTAATAAAATCTCATCCTATCCTGTATATAATTCGTTAGGAGATTAATTGAACCTAACATTTTTCAAAATGTTGTGTCTTAGTCGCCAAGTGGTCCAGGAGCATGAGAGAGAGATTAATGTAAAGCTCACGAGAGTGGGTTGGTGAGTTTTGTTTTTGTTTGGGTCATCCCTTCCAAACATATTTGCATATGCTTTTTCTTATTTAATCCATGCTGGCCACCACCGTCTCATTAGCTCCAACCCAACAGTTTCTTTGTTTATCTGTTTGCTGTTAGATTTATGCCCGTAGCTATCAGTTCAAAGCAAGCAGCACTAGCTGTTCGCTGATATCACCGCTGCTACATGTTAGCGAGACATTAGGCACAAACTCTTCTTTCCTCTAAATCTTTCAAGAGGATAATGAAAAGTATTGTTCAGCAAGAAAAGTACAACCAATAATTACTTCAGTCAGTGGAACTAGGGAAACACGACATTCTGTTGTGTTGAGATATATAAAAACAACTTATAAGTTTTTAATTAATAAAAATAAATTAAGAACTGAATTATAAACATTAGAGGCTCCTGAAACTTTTAAAATTAGAGTGTTGGTTCATGTCTCAAATCTATTTGGGTCGGACAGATCATATGGACTGGATTAGTGTTTGAAACATATTCATTCCTTGTCGCTTGTCATGATAATTTTAAACTGCAGTATAAATTTTTGTATTAAATTTTGTAATTTGTTGATAAATTAATATTTCGTTAGCATTTTTATCGATTGAGTTGAACCATCGGTTGGTTTATCATTTCAAATATCAAATTATTTATATGATAATTTAAATTGCAGCATATATTGTTGTACTAAATTTTATAACTTTTTTAAATATTAGGTAAATTTTTTTTATGCTTATTAATCAATAAATATTAAAATATTTTTCTTACTTTTTTTATTAAGATGTTCTCTCATCAATGATAATATATATGACTTAAAGGCTCTTAGAATGAGAATGATAGCAAGTACATTAATAAAAAAAAATTTTCAAGGAAAAATAACTTTTCATAAACGTTGGAATAAACCTTTAATAAAAAGAGATAAATGTAATAGTCATATTTTTTTGACAATTTTGCGAATATAATCATAATTATAAATTCAACTATGCTTGTTGTATATAATAGTTTAATTTGCTGGATGCCAAATACTTAGGCCTCCCATAGGTGACTGATTGGGAGGGTTAAGGGTACCTTAATCGGGTCGGAGAGGGGAGCGAGAGACAAAAGAAACCTGAAAATGGGCGGTCCACATGGGTTGTTGGGCTGTGATTGGTCGGGTCTGTGTATGGTCCCACGTCTGCTCCTGTCATTTACCTTCGAGTTAGCTAAGAGAACAGGGATGGATGGAGATCTTGTTCTCTCCGAAGGGTCAACTCAGGCGCATCCACGTGGAATGCATGCAGTGACGTGGATTCTGTCCCCACCAAAGCTCTGCGGGTTCTTCCACGAGAAAAAATATCGAACCCCAAATTCGATATTCGCTAATAAAGCCCTGTTTGACGAGAGAGAAATAAAAAAAAAAAAAAATTGAATGGGAAAAAAATGAAAAAATTTAAAATTTTAAAAATAAAAAATTATAATCACACATTTTACTTTTAAATTTTTTATTTTTTAATGAAATAGAAAAAAAATAAAATTATAATTTTTTTTCTTATTTTCTTTCTTTCTATCCAAATAAATCTTAAAAGAAAGAAATTATAGTAAATCAGTTCACTATCAAATTTTGACTACATATTAAATTTATTTTTTTAAAATTTAAATTTTATATATTTTATAAGAATATATCAATAATAAGATCTGATGATATATTAATACATTACTTAATTAGTGGTTTATTATGAAATTTTTCTTTTTAAAATATAAATTCTATTATCTTTTAAAATATACTATTTTAATTCTTCAAATATTTTATTAGTGCAATTCTCATATTTCATTCCTGTCAACTTTTGTCAATTTTCATAATATTCACGGTACTGTTATACAAATAAATCACATTTTATGAGATTTTAAAAGATAAAGCGCTTAAAAAATAAAATTTTTATATATAATTTATTTATTTATTTTTCAAAAATTCAATATCTAAATAAAAATTTTCTTTTATATTTATATAGAAATTATTTCTGATTAATACAAAAATGTTATTGTGTAGAATTGGTCCTATTAAATCAAGGAATTGACATAAATCAACCAAAAAAATCGAAAACATATCAATTAAATATTAAAAAGGAGTAAAATAAATTACTTTAAATTAAAAATCTAAAATTTCATAATTAATATTTGAAAAAAGAATATTGATTTCTCTTAAGTTCTAGTAAAATTACACAAACATCTCTTTTAATTTCAAAGCCTACACCTTTAAAAGTTAAAATACAAAATAAAATAATGATACACTTAAATATAAATTTGAATTTTTTTCAATAAAATAATAAGAACATGGTTATAGATTCAAATTAAGCAATACATACCAATATGAGATATTATAAATATTTTTTTGATAAAAGGGTAATTTAATTAAGCTCAAATAATTAAAATATGATTGATAAAAAATAAATTTTAATATAATTGTCATAAATTTTTAGCTATTGAATTTAACTATAACATGTCTTTGATGATAAAATACTTAAATTATCATATATTATTTAACTTGAATCTATAATCATATTTTTTTATTATTTTATTGAAGAAAAGTTTAAATTTTGGTTTAAATATAACATTAGTCATTTTATGTTTCAAAGAAGATTTGTGTAGATTTTGAAATTAAATGAGAGGTGCATGTAATTTTATTAATACTTTGGACAGATCAATGCATTTTTTTCTTAATATTTTAATAAAAACAAAATTTCATATGACTTAAATATTTATTATGGGACAATACAAATAATCTTAGAGAATATGGCTTAGTTTCATATATTTCCTTTAAAATTTCAAAATTTATAAATAATTCTTCTCCAGTTTTCAAAAATGTAAAAGTATTGATAATTTAATTTAAAAAATAGAAAAAAATGTAAGTCACTCATAAGTATATATAACTATTTTTAATGTGAATTCAGATAATTTTTAATGAATTTTTAATAAATTAATAATACAATTGATTCTATGTACATTTATAATGTAACCAGAGATAACTATTTTGAGCAAATTATGCTGAAATTTAACTAAATTATATTTGGGGAGGTGAGATGTATCTCTTTTTTTTATTACTTCTTTAACTTTACTATACTAGAAAAATAATTAAAAAAGCCCATAGTGGTTTTTTTATTTTCTATAAATGAAGTGTCAATAATTTTCAATTTTCTTTTGAAAATTTTTAAGAATTATTTATAAATTTAGAAACTTTAAAGGAACTATGTAATAATAAATATTACTTTAAGGTGCATATTTGTATTTTATCCTTTTTATTATTAATTAATTATTTTTTATTGAATGAAAGAAAGCACGAGTATACAAATAATTTTCACCATCGTTAGTGCTTTATCAAAATATATATATATATATGAGAGAGCAGTACTAAATATCAGCTCTTTCTACCAAAATAGAAGGATGGAAAATGAGAATGAGCAACAAAGTTATATGCAAACTAACAAATATAGGATATATATATATAAGATGGGAGTTTTGTTATAGTAATTACCCCAAAAATATTGATATTTAAAAAAAAATAAAAAAAATTTGCGTAAGATCTTTTAACATTTTTTTTTACTCTATGAATTTAATTTGTGTATAAGAAGTATGTCAACTTTGTAAATATAGGATTCAAATTTGATTCATTATTAATTTAAATTAATTTTATATTATCAATTATTTTTATATTATTATATTGATAAAATTATTAAAATTTTCTTATTATTGTTAATTTTTTATTATTATTATTTTTAATTATATATTATTTTCTTATTTACTAATAATGTAAAATATTTTAAATTGATAGTACATCAAATTTAAACTCATATATTAAAAATAATTATAACATGAAAAGTGGTACTTGTTAATAAAAAATGCTTACAAATCTATAAAATTAAAATAAATTTGAGAAATTTCCATATTCCTTGAATACTATATATTCATTTATTTTTCTACAAAAACGAAGAGAAGAATAATCCTACAGAACTCAGAAAATAGCTTAGCGTTGCATCTCTCGCCTGTCAAATTATTCGTATTCTATTAATCATGCAATAATGCATCTTCATATGAAATTTTGAGAGAACAATCGGTTAAAAAAATTAGAAATCAAATAATTTACATAAATTGTTTTAAATTTTTTTCATATAATTATACAATATTAATATATAATTTAAAAGATTTTAAGCGACCACAACCCCTATATACCCTAAAACATCCCCCCTCTATAATCACATTCCTCCTGAAGTTCACGTGCATAAGATCTCTGACCTAAATCTGCATCTTCTAAATATAACTCATTAACTTATAAAATTTGTGACATTAATATTTCACTCAGATTCTTCACAATTGAATCAACATGTAATTCACCATGTCATACAGATAGTCCTCACTTCCATCACTCGGATAAGATGCTCTTATCTCAACGGATATAAAAACACTCTCTACATTAATATAATTGCTCAGGACACACGCTCAACTCCCATTGCATTCCGTTCAAATCAATTATACGGTGAATCTAGAATATTCTTTTGAGGATTCCACATTCACACCTTGCAAGTATTAGACTCTGTTTGGTGCATATCCAAGTTCCTTACTAGAGATTGGATACTTTGTAACACTGTCATTGGCACCATTTATGATTCTCACACCACCTTCTTTGAGCATCGTTTCTCAGTAGGCAACATCACCATGCCATAAGGCAATGTGGATAATAACCTTGCTAAATCCTCTTTGCATACTACTATTCCAGCTGATTGGCTAGAGTAGTTGTAGCAAGAGTCCTAGAGGATGGAGGAAGAGCTAAAATGTGATGTAGTCACTGAGTAAGTTTGCCAGTTATAACAATAGATTGCAACCCTTTGTCAATTGAGGTCTAGGGGAAACTTAGATCTTGAGCACTAGTAGCCAAACTTCATCCTTATTCCTCCACTAGATACTTTTCTAGTAAGCATTTCTCTCCATGCTTCCTCTTCGTCAATCGCTAAAGCATCAACCGACAATCCACCATATACAGTTGTTAGCACAATCTCTTTCACCAAGACTATTACTGCCAAAATTGTCCCAAACCAAACCGCAGAGTAGTATGATCCATTCAATCCCAAATTTCAAACCAAAATCATGAAAACATCTATATTGACCATGCTTATCCATTTACTCTAGATATTATGACTATTTAGCTTCCTAGGAACTTTAAATCTTTATCCTATCCAAATGCATATATCTAGTAGCTCTTTAAAACTCCTAGAGGCTTTCTATGCAATCATGTTATAATCAGGTGCTCCTAATGTTATTACATGTTGTGCATTCTCCACGACCTTCAAACATGCAGGGCTACGTTGGTTTAAAAATCTCTTTCCATGTTCAACCTCTAGATTCAGGCAACTTGTTAGTGTCTTTGCAACACATTTTACAACCAATCATGCCCTCAAAAGGACTTTGGTTACCTAATTGAACTTCCAATAAGGGTAAACTGAAGCTTTGAAGGAATATCTCATGCATTTTAATAGTCTAGCTTTGGAAATTGAGGATTTGAATGAAAGAGTAGCAATGCATTAGAAAATTGTAGGGTTGCATTCTAATCCATTCTCCCTATCACATGCAAAAAAGTTTCTTCCAAATCTCGAGAAGCTCTTGGAATGAGAAGAGAAATACATCAATGCAAAGGAATATGAATAGTTGTGATAGGTTTGTGACAGTAACTTTAGTCAAAGAGACTGACAATACTAAAATTTTAGGAAAACTGAAAAGAAGTTGGACATACCACCTTCAAAGGGATGTTGTTATTCAATATTTTACCCAAGAAGGGGTGAATTGGGTATAAAATCTTTTTGACTAAGATGATTAAGTTTGATTTTAGTGATTGAATGATGCAGTCAATGAATAAATATTATAAACTTAGCACACTAGCATATAGAGTTCAAAAAAACAAAGTAATAAACAAGTATATAAAGAGATAGGGAAAAAGAGAATCAAATACAACTACTTATAGTGGTTCTAACCTTGAAAATCCAATACTCCAAGGTGTATATTCACTACCAAGCCTTTTTGACTTGATTTTGAACTTTCAACCACTATCCCTTCAAGTTTGAGGGCACTTGAAGAAACCTCAGTACAAGCCCCTATTTTTCCTCTACAAATTCCTTTAAGAGTCTTCTTTCAAAGCTTTCATCTATTAAGAGATCCAACACTCTTGATGTCCCTAGGGATACCTCGCCCTAGTATGCAACAAATGTATATTTTGAATACAAGAATGTAGTTCACAAACTCTATAAGCTTGATTACATAATAAAGCACTAATAGAGGAATTTCAATTTAATGAGCTTAAAGGATTTTTAGATTTTGGATTAGAGGAAAAGGTGTTTCTTGTACCTATGTAATAGTGGAAGCACCTTCTTACATTTTCAAGTTGAAATGAAACATTTATATAGAGATTGGAAGGGTGAAAAAGCCGTTACTTAGAAAATATAGCCATTACGGAACAATTGACACCTTGTGAACCAATTGATGAATCGATTCAAGCTGCTCTTGAATTTTTGAAAAAGTCTTGGTGAATTGATTCACGAATCGTTTCACTCTTGAACAACACATATGGTGAATTAATTAATTAATCAATTCACTAGACCTTAGTTCGGCTTTAGATATGCAAAATCATTTGGTAAATTGATTTAGCCTTTTTAAAAATAAAGTTTGAGTAAGATCTTCAAGTTAAAGATCAAATTTATTAATCAATTCTTGGAAACTAAAAATTGAATTTTTTAAAGTGGTGAATTGATTGGTGAATCAATTCAGTTTACCCTATTTGCTTTTTGGACCTTTAAAATTGATTGGTGAATCATCGAGGGTGTACTATTAGCTCTCTGGATGCTCGGAATCAATTGGTGAATTGATTTGAGTATTTTAGTTTGCTTTCTGAATAATTGGAATTGATTCATGAATTGATTCACAACCAATTTTTCAATTTTCTTAAGAAAGCTACTTTGAAATACAATATTTTTCTTTGAAACTTAATCAACCTTATTTTTAAAGGATTTTAGACAAAAGATTGATTTAAAATGAATAGCATTTTTCATGAAAACATGAATCCTTTAATGATTGATTCCTCTTTTATAAATTCATTTTATGACCCTAACTAGAATCTCAGCCATATTAGTTAAGATCTTCAATCTTTAATCCTTATAATTTGTTTCAAGATTTTAGTTGATCATATGCCAAATCCAAGAGTATCAAAATGTTTTGTTATTATCAAAACTTCCTTAATGGGACTAAGGCTAACAAATGTTCTCAAACTTATGAACACTTACAAGCAACCCTCAGCATAATGATAAATAACATATAAGTATCTAATCTGATAACTTTTGCAATAAAAACAAAAAAGATTTCTTCCATCTTATAAGTTGCAATATTGCAAGCTTTATAAGGTTATGGACATGATACTAATTATGGATAGTGTTGAAAGATAAGGTTGAACAATTGATCAAATTAGGTTATCTAAGTGCATATAAGAAAAATCAAGATAAGTTTTCAATGGAAGAGAGAAAGAAAGAGCACTTTTTTAACAAGAAAGGTCACAACCTTATTGTAGCATATCTCTTTCTTTTTGACATAATAGGCATGATTGTTAGGGGTTTTATGGTAGAAAAAAAAGTCCAAGAATGCTAGAAAATGGCATTTGTGCCAAATCACGAATGTTGAGCCAAAATGGCTAAGACTTCTATGTGAGACCATTTTTTTTTAAAAAATGATTTTGGAGATATCGATTAAGACCATAATGATCCTAAAGTTATCTCTAACACTACGAATAATTTTTTGATGAAGCAAAAACTAGTAAACTAGGAAAATTCTACTAATATTTTATATTTTCACACTATAGCTAAGCTAAATGTATATGAAAATATGATGAAACTAGATAATGGTAAGTTGGTTGAACTTTTAGGGAAATAGGTGCTTATGGAAAGAATGGTCACATTAAAAGTAATTTTAGGTATGTCGTCAAAGACTTAAAGCTTGGAGGTCAATTTTTTAGTGGTAAGAGCTCCTAATTAGGTATACAATACAATTTTGGGGCACCCCTCACTCAATTGGGTAGGATTTAAAGTGTCTACCTCTATTTACTAATGAAGTTCCCTACACCTAGAAGAGTTAGCTAGGTCAAAGCAGATCAAATAATTGTTGAAAAGTGTTATATGTCTAGTTCGAAGTATGATCATTCATAACAAACTAGTGCTACAAAGCTAATTATTATAAACCTTTTATTAAGGAAAAGTGCTAGGTGGTTGATCTAGTGATGCTTAATGCCAAGGCATGAACCCAAGAAGACTTAAGCCAATGTCTAATCAGAAGAACATCAATTTGTTTGGATAAGAGGATGAATAAATAGTAAAAATTGCTTAAGATTTGACAATAAAGGAGAAGAATGCATTAACAAACATGTTGAAAAAGCGTGCAAAGGTCTTTGCTTAGAAACCTTTAAATATGCTTGGAATGGATATTGAAGTAGCTTATCACAGACTTGGCATTGACCTCAATGTAAAGCTTGTGCAATAGAAAAAGATGAATGTCAAAGCTGATAAAGAGAAGAAATTATAAAAAAAGTCAAACAACTTTTAGATGTTAGATTTATCAAAGATGTGGAACATACCACTTGATTAGCCAATGTAGTGTTAATGAAAATGTTAAATGGATAATAACATATGTGCATTAATTTTATTGATCTAAATAAGGCATGTTTGAAGAATTCTTTCCTATTATCAAACACAGACCATATGGTAAACAGTATAACAAATTTTAGTAGATTGAGATTCAAAGATGCATTCTTAAGTTATAAGTAATTAAGAATGTACCTTGCTAATGGAGACAAAATAGCATTTATAATAGATTAATGAGTGTATTACTATTGAATAATGCCATTCAGACTACAAAATACAAGACTAATATATCAACAATGAATGAATATTGTTTTAGAAAAGATTAGATAAATCTTGGAGTTTTATGTTAATGATATATTAATGAAATCCTAGAATTTTGAGTAGCATTGGCGATATCTTGAAAAGGCTTTCAAGGTATTGGAGCAATATAAAATGAGGTAGGTTAAAGTGAGCAAGTTTTTAAGCTTCATATTGTAGAGCAAAGTATAAAAGCAAACCTTTCCAACTTCCAAGTCATGTTAACATTGTAAATCCTAAAAATATTCGAAAGTTGCAAATGTTGAACAAAAAATTAACTATATTATCAAGGTTTATGACTAGTCTAGGTGACAAACATCAACCTTTATATAATTTTCTTAGGAATACTGAGAATTTTGTTTGTAATGACTCTTATTAGAAGACATTCTAAAAATTAAAACCATACTTGTCTAAACAACCAATCTTGTTAAAGCCCTTAAAAGGAAAGCCTTTGTATGTATAACTTATAACATCCAAAAAGGTGATTAGCTTAGCAATGATAGTAAAGGAGAAAAAGGAGTAAAAACTAGCCTATTTCATTAGTAAGGTGTTGCATAGATTAAAGAAAATATATCAAAAGATAAAAAAGTTAGCCTTTGTCTTGTTGACTACCTTAAAAAGACTTAGGCCATAGTTTTAAATGTATTAGATTGTTGCTCAAATTGATTAGTCCATATAGTAGGTATTACAAAAGGTTAAGCTAGTCAGCCTATTAGTTTCATAGTTTGTGAAGCTATTAAAGTATAGAATCATCTTTGAGGTGAGAAAGATGATTAAGTCAAAATTATTGGTAGATTTTGTAGGGAAAATGACTTAAGGAAAAGATAATGATCCTAAAAGGACATAAATTTTGTATGTAGATAGTTCTTCAAATAAAAGAGGAAGTGAAGCTAGGATAATCCTTAAGGCACTTGATAGTTTGACTTTAGAGTATTCCCTTAAGTTTGATTTCCATGCTATGAATAACCAAGTAGAGTACAAAGCATTAATAACAAGCTTATAGTTAGCTAAGGAGGTCAAGGAAGAATGAATGCTAGTCTTGAGTGATTCTTAATTAGTCATAAGTTAGAAAAATAGTGATTACAAAGTAAAAAAACCAATATTGAAATAGTACTTCGAAAAGCCAAGGCTTTACATATGAACTAAAGTATATCCTAAGTGAGTAGAATGATTGAGTAGATGTACGTGCTAAACTAGCTAGTGCAAAGGAAGCAATGAATAATAGGAAGTTAATATAGAAAACAATCTATAACCCATGCATAGAGAAGACTAAAGTGTAAATATAGAAAAAGAAGATATATAGATAACTCCTATGGTAAAATATTTAATGGATGGAGCTTGTCCAAACATACAAGAAGTAGCTTGGAAGCTCATTAGAAAAATAAAATAATTCTTTTTAAATAAGTAAGAATTATATAAAAAAAAACTCCGTTCTTGTGTTAAAATGCTTAGGTCTAGTTGAATTAGCCTATACACTGAGGAGTTTCATAAAGGAATATGTGGAATCCATGTGGGAGAATCAACTCTAGTGTTGAAAGCCATCTACTTAAGGTACTTTTGTCTAACTATGAAAAATGATGCACTTTAGCTTATTTGTAGATATGATTAATGCTTAGAAAAAATGGAAAGGTATCTAGAAAGCTTGCAATTATCTAACTTCTAATTAATACACCTTGGCTGTTTATTTAGTAAAGGATTAACTTCAAAGGTTTATTCTCAAAAGCACTCAAGTAAAGAAAGTTCCTTATTATAGCTATAAATTGTTTCATTAAGTGGAAATAAGCTAAATCATTTGCAACCATTAATGCCCCTAACACTAAGAAAATTGCATTGAAATCCATCATGTATAGGTAGAAAGGTCGCATGAATTAGGAAGAAAAGTTTATGACATAAAGAAACTAACTTGTGTATATTTTGTACAAATTTGTTCTTTCAAAAGTAGTGATAATTAATAACAACACCCAATTCACCAAAAAAGAATTCATTAACTTTTGTGAAAGTTATAAAAACCCTTTAGCATAAACCCTAATGGGTTAAGTTTGATTAAATTTTTAAAACTGACATCTTTTATATGTAACAACTTGGGCATAAAACAAAGATTCTACTTAGTCAAGCACCTTTAGGCAAATAGGCAAGTTGAAGTAGCAAATAGAATTATAATGGAAGCATTAAGGAAAATGTTAGAAGGGGTAAAAGGAAACTAAATAGATAAGCTACCTAATGTTTTATGGTTTTATAGAATAACCTCTTATATTGCTATTGGGCAAATACCATTTAAATTAACTTATAGTGCTGAAGCCATGTTACCTACTAAAGTGATTTAGACATCTAAGCAATGAAAGTCTTATAATCTTAAGCAGAATGCATAAAGATAGGAGGAAGGGCTAAACTTATTAGAAAAAGTATAAGAAAGTGCCTAAATTAGAGCTACAAAATACAAGAATAGGATAGTTTGGTTCTTCAAGAAGAAGGTTAAAACAAAAACTTTTAAGGAAAATTATCTTGTTTAAAGGAAAATAAAAGGAGCAAGGCAATCAATCCAAGACAAAAAACTAGCATTTGCATGTGAAGGTCCATTTAGAATTAAGAAAGTGTTGGAAAATAGATCCTATCAATTAAAAATACTTCAAGGAAAGATAATTCCTTAAATATAGAATGTAACACATTTGAAACAATATTAAACACATATATAAATAAGATAAAATTAATAATTTTTTCTTTAAAATTATAAGATGTTAGCAAAATATTCTTGAATTATATAAAATTACAATTTCATCTTTAAATAATAATTCATACTATAATTTTATTCTTTTGTATAGATTAATACAAACAATTTCATCCCTAAATTATTGTACAAAGGGATAAAATTGTATGTATAAACTATTATTTAGGAATGAAATTGTTGTTGGAATCGAGAGGCAAATAAAAGTAACAAAATTAACCGATCCTAGCTAACAGATTCATGCAAAATATTAGATTAGAATAAAGGATTCAATTAATACCTTTTCAATGATTCAGGGACTCATTCGCTAATCACCTTTTCGACTTTCTTTCTGCCAAAAACTCTAAGGCATTCATACGAACTAGCAGATCACCAGTGAACGTCCAAGATCACTGATTGGAATTCTCCTCTTTGCCTCATAGTGCTAGTTATGCCTCTTCAAGAGTTATGATCAAAGAGGGCTGCTAGAGTTTTTTATGCTTTGGAATACGTGAATAATCAATATTATTACCTAACAAGCCTATTTAAATAGGTGCATAGAAAACTCTAACTAATTCAACTTTGTTCCATGTATAATTATAGGCTTATTATTGGGCCTTATAATTATAATATGAAATTTTCAAATATTAGGCCCAAATAATTTTCTCCATCAATTCCAAATTCACTAAGTTCTAAGTATGCAACCCTACAGGCTTTTATTACATTGATAATGATCATAAATCATATTAATGATCATAAACAATGAGTAGTGTTTAGCAACATATCATTGTTACCCAAATAATGAGAAAGTTTGTGATTTGATTGAACTTTTACATGTGATCATTATTTATGTTCTTTTGTCCTAGATATCTAGATTGAGTACGAGACATAGACCGTGTCATTCCCGTATAACTTAATCTAAAAGTTTCATGATTCCTAAGTACTCTGACTGAAACAAATGTAATTAACATCCCATGTCAATTCATCTAAGTATGACTATGCATTTTCTTAGCTTTACTTAATCAAGGAATCCACAAATGTCACTTCTGTTATATAGGAGGGATAAATTTCATCTTGATCATATAAATCCTTCCGCATGATATATGATATATCCAATAACTACCCTTGTATTTACTTAACTATGAGTGATATAAAGTAGTATAAAAATATGAAACTCATATATAAGGAACCTTGATGATCTCAGGTTAAAGGACCGGACCATATTAATAATGATCAATAAGAATCATTCATGATGTTCATACAATGATTCATGTAGTGTTCTTAGAGGGGATTGGTCCAGTATACAAGTTCTCTAACTTGTACTCATATACAAACTTAATATCTCATATAAGTCACCACACATGCTAGTCTTAATATATCAAAGTAACCAAATCCACAATGATATATGATTAGGGACATTTAAGAATATAATTATTTTAAAGTTATTATCATAATTAAATATATTATGCAGATAATATATGTATAAATATGATAATTAGAATTACCATTAAAATAACACAATTTAAATTTATAATCATCAATATGATTGTTTTTAAGGCATATATACTAACAATTGTAACTTCATATAATTCAAAGACAATTTTGCTAACGCCTTATAATTTCAATGACAAAATTGTTAATTTTATCTATAAATAAATAAAAAAGTACTTCTTATTCAAATTTTCATAAGTCTTAACATATTAAATCAAGTTCAAGCATATCCTTGACCATTTAATCAAGCTTGACATATCCTAGCCATTTAATCAAGCCTAAAAATATCCTCGACCATTCAATTAAGCCTAAGTATATCTTTAGCCACTAAATCAAGCTTGAGTAGATTCTTAGCTATTAAATTAGTTTAAGTAAGATCCTTTAGTCCATCACTATCACTAGAATAGAATGGATTTCCTTATCTATCTAGAAAAGAAAAATAATAAATTGGCATGAAAAGCATAAACAAGTATACAAAAGTTTTCAAAGCATTATTTTTACAAAATTTAAAAAGAAATATCCCAAAAATAGTTCTTACAAGTGAATGAAAGTATTAAAATAAGGTTTGCAAGCCCTTCAAAAGTAGGAACTAAAGTTTAAGATTGATAGGTGATAGGTTGTAGCTTGTCAATCTCCTTTTCATTATAAACCTCTAAGATATCAATGGCCAAGTCAGTTTTAAAATGTTTCACTTTTGCCTTGGCTTTAGCAAAGTGACAAAGGAACATGCCAAAAGTCATGTCATCCATATTGGCTAGCTCATTTTGAATGCCAAATAGGTTAGCTTGAATTTGTATTAGTTCACCTTATAGCTTTTAAAGCACTTCCTCCTTTAGTTGCATGCTTTTTTTTAGTTTTTCCTTTTCTTCTTTGATGTTATTGTTGGCCTCCAATAAGAAAATTTTCTTAATTTTCCTCTGAGCATACCTATAATGATCTTTAGCTCCCTTCAAGGTTTTTTAATAAGCATGAAACTCATTGAGAGTGCTATTAAGTTGGCCTTGCAAACTAGCTATAACTTTAAGATCTATACCCTTAAACTTAACAAGATTTCTTTTTTAAGCAACTAAAAGGGGAATAAGAGAAAGCACAATCAAAAAACCTTAAGCTAAGTTATTTATTGCTATCCGAATGTATTTAACTTTACCAATCTAGTTGGTGATTGTCACGACTCAAGCTTAATTGTGATTGGTAAAGATTTTACTACCTGCTTTCCACTAACCTTCACACAAATTACACTAATTCGATCTAATGAAAATCTCTCTATTTTTATGGTGACTCAAGTTCAGTTTTGGTTTTAGGAAAAATAGAGAAAGTTTCCTTTTTTTCAAGTACTCCTTAAGAGTTACACACGCTATATTTTCAAACTTGTATTTCATGCAAACATAGAATATACATACAAATAAACAATTCAATGCATTATTACATGGACATCATGTTCCTTACATGTATTTCCCAAGTTTAGTCCTAGTAGAATCCTAATTGTTAAGTTCTCCTTGGATTACCTTGAATTTTAGCATAAGATACATAACTTGATATTCTCAAGTTAAATCTTAAAAATGCTAAAAAAGAAATGAATGGGTTTTATAAACTGAGTGAGTATATATATATATATATATATATATATATATATATATATATATATATATATATATATATATATATATTATTAATTTCAAATAGCTAAAATAACAAAATACTGATTAGATAGTAAGAATAGAAATGGTCACAAATTCAATTTCTAGCTCTAAGTACTAAGTCTTTTAGGGATGTATTCATGTGCACATAACATTCTTATTTTCTTAAGTCAAATAATACAATAGAAGTTCACAAATAATTTATTTTTGATAATTATCTCATTCATAAGTGGTCGCTAGGGCTTAATCATTATCAAATCATCATAGTCATGTCAAACAAAAATGTCTAAGGATAATAGAGTATAAATTTATAACAAAATATGCAATAATGTATAATAAAATATATACATTCGCCTTTTGATTTTGAGGTTAATCTTATATCCTTCACAAACTTTCTATCTTTATTCTTTTAGGGTTTGTCTTATACCTTTTACAAATATATTATTGAGAATTCTCTATCTAGTTTTCAAAGCATCATCTCTATCATATTTCTCATTCCAATGCCATTCATGGTATAATTCGCCATAGAATTCCTACACTAGAGCACAAGCTTTATATAACACAATCATAATCAAATTCTAACATAAAGTAGCTAATTCATTACCACAAGGCAATATCAAAATGTATGACAATATATATAACAACACCATTATACCCTTATGCATGGTCACAAATAATTACTTATATCAAAATATAGTCCACAAATGCATTCTTCTAACACACATCAAACGTAATCACAACAATGTAGATATTTAATCATACCACACTTTTCATATATGGCTAGGGATTTTCCATACATCTACAATCTGTGATTTCATATCTACCACATGCTAAACTAATTATATTTTCATAGTATGTATTCAAGAGGCTAATTATTAACATTTTACAAATGGGAAGATTATACTCATATTAATTATGAGTGAGGCACTTTGTCAAGTATTTCAAGAAAATAAATATCATTAAATAGTAATTTTATGGATTTCTTACATATAAGAATAACTAATGTAATACATCTATAAGTAAATAACTATAAAGGTTCTTGACTTTCCATAAACCACACATACACACACATATATGAAGAAAAGGTAAAGAATTTAGTTAAAACATTAACTTTGGCAAGATATATACTCACATAATAATGTTCATTTACTCCATAAATCCTTAAGTATTCTATTTTCATCCTTTTCTTTTCTTTTCTTCCTAGTTCATAATTTACAAAAATAAATTATAAAATTTTGATATTACTTATTTTCTTCTAAAGAATTTGCCATTCTAGGTTCTATTCATAATATTCTAACACTCTAGATCATTAATTCTTTATTTTCTTTCCTTAGAGTTAGCTTATGAAATAAAAAATATGCTATTATCTAGTGATTTTTGGATTAAGCTTATACACATAAAATGTCACAACTTGTCCTAATTGTGATCGAAATGGATCCTATTACTGGATTCCATAAGCTTTAACAAATTTCACTTGGTTTACCTAATGGATGTTTTCAAATTTTCAGGAGAATTTGAAATTTTACTTTAAATTTTCATGGAAAAATAAATAGAATCTACCTTATTTTCAAACACTTCCCAAGAGCCACACACCCTATTTATTTAAAACTTATTTGATTTCCAAATATGACAATGATCAACATTTACATAATACTATACAACTACAACATATACATAGATAAATAATTTAATACACTAAATGTTGAATCAATATCATTTCTATTGTTAATTTTAATTTTAATTCAAAGAGAATCCTAACTATTAAATCTTGTTATCAAGTGGTCTTTGCTTCTCCATGAATGTAATAAGCTCAAATATACTTACTATAACCTTAAAAATTGAAAATACAATAGAATGAGTTCTAAGAACTCAATGAGCATATATTTTTTGCAATCTCGTAGGTGATCCATTTTATATAACAATCATAAATTCATCAGTTATCTAGTTAAAAAGTACTAGCAAACTATTCCTTGGATTCCTGAAATATATGAAACCATATCTTAAAATAGGAATTCACATGCATATTACATAAACTTTATTTCTCATGTAACAATTATAGAAACCTTAACTTTCCATTAGAACTTAATATCAAATACTACCCATTCTGGTTAGGCATCCTATACACAAACAACCATCAAGGCTTAAACATAAATAAATCATCATAATCACATCAAGTCTTATAATCATGTCAAACAATGATATTCAAACACAAACAAGAAACTCTAAACATCGTGTAATAGTCACAGTGGCCATATATATATCCACTATTTAATTTCAAGGCTATTTTGTTGCTTTCTTAATTATTGCCAAAAATTTTCCATCTGACTCTCGAATCAATCTTATATCATTCTTAACTATTAGGAGGGAATTTCCCTTCTGGCTCTCATATTAATTCTATATCCTTCATAATGATTTACCAGAAATTCTCTATTTGGCTTTCACACTATCCATCACTATTCACAGTTTTCATTGCCACTATTAGCATGATTCTTTACATAAAAGAGCTTAACTCCCACATTGCAATTTTGTATAGCATTGCATTATGTAGTCATAGTTTCATCACTAGATAGTATCAAGTATATAGCAATATAAGTATTCCTATATAATATCATTGAGTTTGATCATAACCCATCAAAAGTTATTACCATTGCTATGCTTTCGTTGCTCACTCTAATCAATTATCATTCATCAACAACTAATTAATCTTATATTATAAAACTAAGTTCATATAATAAATATGAAATTTATATTGCCAATAAAAAGAGTACAATTAAGTCATATATTAAGATAAAATCAATGATAAGATATATACTCACTTAATGAGTTCATCCATCCTTTTCAAGAAGCTTTAATGCCTTTAAATTCATCTTATTTTCTTCTTATTTCATAAATTATAAGGACAACTTATAAATATATCAAATTTACTCATTTTCCTTCATAAATTATTATTTTAAGGTCTATTTATAATATTTTAACCTCTAATAATGCATCTTATTATCTTTTCTTAAGTTAACCTTAAGAAACTGTGAATATATCATAATATTGAGAATATTAAATCTACCCATATAAACAAAATGTTAAAACTTAATGCTATGAAAAGTATTTATTTACTTCATTCTATTATTCTATATCATTATTTTCCCATGCCATATAATACTAGCTAACAGAAATAAAATATGTCATTTTATTCAAATTTACACAAGTAGAATAATCAACTCTTAATAATCTTGGAAGGTGCCATTTACAATGCTGTAGCCATAATACTCTCACCTGTGATTCAAGATAATCAAAATTACATTTTACATTATTGGGAGCTTTCTTAAACCATTATCCCAAGGTCTAATCAAAATATTCTAATTTCCTTTAATGCATTTTATCATCCTTCCTAACATTTTCTCATGAAACTAAAATGTGTTGATACATAGTAAAAATCATATTTTTCATAAATCTCATCCAATATTTCAAATTACATAAAAATAAAGTCTTTTGAATCACTTATATTTTTCCAAACCATCATTAAACATTGAAATATCCACAGATGGTTTTTTTTAAATCATATATGATTCTTTCAAAATATTAAAGTATGATATTCTTTTACTACTTTAATCATATTATTCTAGCAATTTGCAATATAAAAATTTATATTTTCTTATACTTTATATATATTTTGAAATTATTCAAATAAGTTTCTCTACAACAACCTGGCCATCATAAAAATAGGGCTTTATGTTTAGAATGACTCATATAGGTCAAGAAGGTTACTAGCAAATTGTTGGTGGTATTAACTCACCAGAGCATCAAAGTTTATGGCAAGATATTGGAGATCGAGGGAGAGAAGGGGCTCTGCATTTGCTACTGCTTAGCTGTAATTTGTAACTTCCTATCAGTGAACAAATACATAGCTGATTAGAGAAGGAACTTCACATCTGGGAGTAGCTTGATAGGGTAGCATCAATGTGGAATGGTAAAGAAACTCCTACCTGAGTGATGTTGATTTGCTCCATTATAGTCTCTGTTGCTACACCACAAGTTGCTTGTTTGCAAAAAGGGATACATGGGAAATGTGGTTAGACAAAAAAGCAAAAGAAAGAATCAAGCAAGAAGGATTGGAGGAAAGTGATGCTATTGGGAGAGTACCGAAATGAATAGAAAAAAGAGAAAAATTAGCCAAATTTTATGAAAGGAAAAGGGAAGGGTGTAAAACGTAGGGACAGAGAGAAAAAACCATATATGTGTGAGAGGGAAGCTAACAAAAAATAAAATAAATAAAATAAAAAGTGTTAGTTGTTGTACAATATTATAAATTCTAAGGGGTGCTATGTTGGTACTGATAAAAAAAAGAGAGGGAACTAATAATTATCAAAAATTAAAATAAGAGAGAGGAGAGAGAATGTGTAAAAATCAAGTTATGATTCTATAGTTCTTGCATTATGTAAGTTTATTTCTATGTTAAATCACAACCTTCCAAACTTAATTTAATCTTTGCCATTAATTTAATTCAAATACCCATTTCTCATAAAACTAATCTTTATTTAAAAATTTCTACTCAATTATTTTCAATCTCTCCTCAATATAAAGATATTTATATAATTTTAATAATTTGATAGATTTTAAAATTCTAAAAGTAATTATTTTAAACTTATATAATTCTCAAGAATACAAATTATTTCATAAATTCTTTCCTAATAAATATATATATTTTGAAAGTCCTAAAATAATTATTTCAAACTTTCATAATTCTTAAATATAGTTTATCCATAATTTTCATAATTTTACAATTTTATATTTAATCCATGGATACAATAACAAGAATAAAGCCTCATCCTACTAATGTTTAATCCGGGGATATTACACAAAAATATTAAACTTGATACTTTAAAAAGGCTTTATTCATATAACTTTATCATTTTAAATAATCTTTTTCTTATATTTTTATATTATTATTAAGAAATTGGAGATTTTTAAAAGTGAGGATTTTTCCAAATTAAACATAAAACAACTAAAATATTAAAGCTTTATACTCTAGGAAGACTCTAATCACATTATTGTATGAAGCTAGACATTTAGATCTTAATATTTTTAACTTTATTTCAAAGAAATCACAAAATCACAAATTTCATATCTTTAAGTTTTTTTTTTTGAATCAAGTTCAAATCTTTCAAAATATTAGAATGTAAAATTTGAGAATACTTTAATCATATTATTTTAACATGCCATAACATAAACTTTTATTTTTTTAGAAGCATCATCATATATTTCAATTATACAAGAAATGATTTTTTTTTATCTATTCTCAATCTAGCAAAATATAAGAGTTTTCTATGTTTATGTGTGGTTTACCTTCACCTAAGGAGGTCGCAGGTGCCAAAAAACATGAATGGTCATTGAAAATAGAGGAGAACTTGATGCCCTATTTAGCTCTAATCAATGGTTCCTTCTTATGCCATAGAGCTTCCAAACTAGAGAAGAAGCAACATTTAGGCATAAAGTGGATGGAAAAAGCTAAATGGTAGTTGAAAATGAAGAGAAACATGCCAAAAAAAAAGGAGAAGCCTGCATCCTTGCCACTATGATCCATGGCTCCTTAGTCGTAGCAGTAAGTAGCTGCCACCAATGGTAGACTTATATAAAAGAGAAGCCAAATTTGATACTAAGCAATTAGGATAATGGGGGTGGTGGCAAGAAAAAATGGAGAGAAGAAAGAAGAAGAGAAGAAAAAGAGAAAGAAATAGAAAAAACAGACATCGATTGTCTTTAAAACCACTATTTACTTTAAGGTAACTGCCCAGGACATGCATCCAACTCCCATTAGGTTTTATTCAAGTTGATCATATAGTGAATTCGAAATACTCTAGAAGGCTTTACATTCACACCTTTTAACATCCTTTCCTAAGCTATAAATAAGCAATTAAACCATTATTCAAGTCTTAGACTTTGTTTATTTTACATCTAGGCACCTCATTAAGGAATGTATACTTTGTAACATTGTCAATTTCTTTACCAAGTGCTAATTTTTTTCTATGAAAATATTTTATACAAGAAAGAAGTTCACAATTGAGTAAAATTTGAGTTCTAACTTTCATCTATAACAATGTTAAAAAAGAAAAGATTTAACCATTGTCCTTCAACTATTTTTTACATATACTTTGAAATAGGGAAGGAAAGATTCAAGCTTTGAATGAAAAATAGTAAAAGAAAACAAAAAGAATAATACAATCTTCACAAGTTAATATTTATAAATAATTTTTAAAATTAAAAAATATTAATATTAATTAACATATATTATTAGAAATAAGAATAACTTTTCTTTTGGTTGTTGAGGATAAAAATGTTAGTAGAAAAACTTAGAAAAAATGAAAATTATCTTTTTAAATTTTAGGTAGTCATATTAACACACATAATTATTAATTTTTGTAATCATCCACTAAGATTATTTATAAATGGCAACTTGCACACAACATTCATCTTTAAGCAGTTTGATAGGGTAAACATGATTAGTTTAACATGAAAATTTATGAAAAAATTAATCACAATGTAAAGGTTTTGTGGCATATATTTATGAAGTATACTATATTTTTAAACTTCCTTCATTTTAGGAGTAATTTTGTCATTTTGGCATAGTCTGCTTGTCCAATGTGAGTACAAAAACATATGATTATGATTATTACATTTTTACCATCACACCAGTATAATATGACACTTAAATTCCTCCTAGAAATGGAATTATAGGAAAAAGGCTTGTGCACTTTACCATTTATAAATTGTTTTAATAAGTGATTGTAAAAATTAATAGTTATCAATGTTAAATATAAGTATTTGAAAGTTAAAAGTGATAATTTGCATTTTTTTTCAAAAACACAGGAAAATATAAATTATTCCCCTTTGATTTTGAAATAGTTGCATTGAACACCAATAATAATTAATTTTTGCAGTCATTTGCCAAAACTATTTATAAATGGTAAATTGCATCTAACATTCATCTTTTAAATGATTTCAGGGGGAAAACATGATTAATTTTATATGAAACTATAAGAAAATCAATTATAGGCTATGTTTAGCAAAAGTAACTAATAAAGAAACTAATATTTGATAAATAAGCTAATAACTAATAAGTTAACTTATAGCTGTTGAGTGATAACTAATTACGTTAAAAATGTTTAGTAAAATTAGCTATTTAACTAGTTGAAAAATATAAAATGATTTAAAAAGATATGTTAATATAAATAGATATATAAACTAAATTAATTCAAATTTATTTTGATATTAAGTTATGTTAATGCAATAAATATATTTAGAATAAGAATATAATTACATAAAATTTAATTAATTACATTTTTGACATCACTATTAAAAGTGTTAATTAGTGATGAAAAAATGTATTGCTAATTATCAATAATCCATCATTAAATAGAATAGCAATGATAACATAGTATACATAAACAATGCATCAATAATTCAATTAGTGAATAAGTTTTTTCTATTAGTTGCTATTTTTTATACTAATTTTACAAGCTAGTGATAGAAAAAATAAATGGAATTAACGATACCTATGTCCATTAAACTTTATATTTAATAATAGAATTTTTGTCACTAAATTTGAATTTAGTAATAGAATAATCCATCACTAATTTGGTTTTGATCACTATTCTATGAAATTCTAAAAAATTATTGGCATCATTATTATAAAATCCATCGCTAATCATGAAAATATAATGATTTGTGACCTCCTTTTGGGGTAATTCATATAATAAACACCCCTATATAAATACAATTTAACTATAATTACAATATATTCAATTGATAACTTCTCAAAATTGACTTTCATAATATTGAAAATCAATTATCCATGCATTTAGCATAAAAAAATTATGATATAAAATAATGAAACCATATATAAACCAAAAATTAAATCTAATATTTTTAACTTCAAATGAAAACCCTAAACTCTATGACTACAGTTGTTATTGTCTCTTTCACATTCCTCAATGTGCTTTTTTCAAACTAAAGTGGTGGCTCATCATTTAGAGATAGTTCTTTATTATGTCTTCCAAGAAACTTGTAATTTTTTAAAATTTTAGGATTTCCTTACGATATTATGAAATGAGTAATTAGTAAATTTTAGTTAATAATTTTTTCTTAAAATAGAAGTTTTGTGTGGATAAATGAATTCTAGTAAAAGATGCATTAGAGAAAAAAGTACCAAGTAAATATAAGTATTGAATAAAACTAAAGCATAAATAAAAAAATAAATTATTTGATTTAGGCTTGAGATGAAGAACTCGAAAAGGTTTATTTGAGAAAAAGTGTAATTAATGAAAGGATCAAAGGTTATAAATTATTAAAGATAGGTACTTGTGTAGGAAGAGTTTTAGAGAAAAAAGACGAAATTGGTGTTACCTTTTTAAAACCCTAAATTCAACCTCCCTTGTTTCATTTCATAAAAGAACCCTAGTGTAATGTCCTCGATGATGCTTGTAGCATTTTCTAGCAAGCTACTCAGTGAGCCGTAAGTTAATTTTTATCCTAGATTTTTGGTGCTCTACCATTTGAAGATTGATTTATAAAAAAGAGATAAATAAATATATCACTTTATGTTAATAAATATAAATGCTAAGTGATTCTAGAGCACTACAAAATATATATTATTTAGGAGGATTCATGTATGGTTGAAGGATTCTTATTTATGAAAATTATGGATTTATTGATGTTATCTTGGAAAAGTATGAATTATGTTGTAGAATGTTAAAATAGTACAATGAATATTTTTATATTATTAATTTTCATATTTTAGTGCGCTAAGAAACCTCAATATAAATATATAGATCATGATCTCTCAAGATAGATAAAGGAATGTGGAAAAGTAAGTATATAGTTTCATAAATGATATTGATAAAATGATCTCACAACATAAAGTTTTAGCATTTTAGTCTTTAGAGTTTTATTTGGGAAAACCCTTATTAGTGGAATACAAGAATAATTTGGGAAGAAAATGGGTAAATCTGATGCATTTATAAGTTAATCCTATAATTTCTAGGAAGAAATGAAAAGATAGAAGTGGGATTCCTAAAGGTTTTGAAAGTGATGGACTTTATCAAATGAGTATATATCTCACAACTTTTTAATATCTTATTAAAAGATAGTTTAAATATTGTAAATTATATTTTCCTTATTATTAATATCAATTCTATATTTTGTGTAAATATAGTATTAAACAAGTGTAAATTTAGTTTTATGGCATATTAAAATGATATTATTAGATCAGAGTACATAATGAAAGTATAGTGATGTTCATTTCTATTCATTGATAGACTGTGTTTAAGTATAGTGATATTTGTGCACTTGATATTGTTCAATGATGGAGTGATGACCTTGTATTACAATGTTATAAATAATTATGATGTGAATGTGGAGCTCTCATGTGTTTATTATTGAGGATTATGCTAGAAGTGGCATTGAAAATTGTAAATGGTGATGGATATTATGGAAGCTGGATGGAAAATTCTCGGTTAGCAATTGAGAAGAGTATAAGATAGACTTGAGAGTACGTTGGAAAATTATTGGTTAATAGTTAAGAAAAGTATAAAATTGACTTTGATATAATAGAAAAGCTATATGTATGTTCATGGTATTTGAATATATGACATAGTATGATTGTTTGTGATTGACTTCTAATAATAATGTGATTGTGATGATTTATTTGTATTTGAGCTTTAATAGTTATTTGTGTGTGTGATGCTTACCTGAAATAAGTAATATATGATACTAAGATCTAATGAAAAGTTGAGGCTCCTATGATTATGCTATAAGACATAGAGTTTAAGTAATATGCAAGTGAACTTCCATATCAAGGCATGGTCGCACATATTTTAGAAATTTAAGAAATAGGTTTACCCATGATTACAATTTAGTATATGATTATCTTAAGATTATTATTTATAAAGTTGATCACCTACAAAATATTAGTAGATATATGCTCACTAAATTTTTATAACTTATTCTATTGTATCTTCAATGTTTTTAAGTTAATATTGAGATTGTTGTACTCCTAGAAATCTAAGACTGCCTTGCTTAAGAACTTTGACAGTTAGAAAAGGATCAAAGCTAGAGAATGAAACCTTACCGATTTAGAGTTTGATATGTTGAGTTAATCATTATGTATTATTAATGAAATTATGTAGTATTGTGAATGTAAGCGATTTTGTCGTATCTGGAATTAGAATAGATTCTATATTTTAGGGCATGTCTTAGGATGTGTCCAAAAATAGGAAAGATTTTATTCATTTTTTTGCAAAGATTTACAATAAAAATTTGAAAATCCCTCTGAAATTTGGAAACTCTTGTTAAATAGAAAGAGCAAAACTTGTTAAGGCTTATGAATATTGATGATAGGATCCACGTCGATCATGATTAGGATAGTTTATGACACCTAGTTCCCTTCTCCTTTCCATTCTTTCTTCTCCTTTCATCTTTTAAAATCAAGTAAATAGAAAAAAAGTTTTCATCAATTTCTTTAGATAATCAAGGTAAGGATATCCAAACCTTCCTCTCTACTTAGTCTTTCTTTAATTTTCTTTATGGATTTAGAGAAATCCAAGTGTGGAGTTTAACAGAGAAAAATAAACCCTAACTCCTATTTTCATTTTTTTGAATAATTATGAGTAATTAATCTCCAATTATAACCTTCTAACACTCTTTCTATACTAGGTGAATAAATATTCTAACCTTGTTTAATAGAATTAAGATGTTTCAAATGATTTGAATAAATATTCTAGATTTCTTTTAAATAAGTTCCCAAATGTTTTGAATTTGTGTTGGTTAGTAATATATATACTTTGATTTGATGATGAGTTTGGCTTAAATGAAGTGTTATATAGTTATGCTTATTATATGATAAAGTTTGGTAGGGCAATTAATGAATTAAATTTTTGAATCTTTTGGATGAATAATGAAATTTTTAAAGAAATTTATAAAATTCTAGGTTATGGTCAACTATATCCCAAAACACACATTCTAAGGAAACATAATTAATTGTGAGCCTAAAGGTCATTCTTTAGATGTTGATAGTTAACTATATAGTTAATTATAGATATAGTCAACTATAAGTATCCTAAATTGTTCTTCAGACCTTGATCATTGATTACATAGTTGACTATGGTCCTTTAAAATTATTTTTAAGATCCCATAATCAAGTATATAGTTGATTATATTTAGTAAAAGGTGAAATGTATTAGTTTTTAACATTAAGATGTGGTATTATATGATACACAAGGCCTAAATACTTGACATATGATCATATCTTTAGTAGGAAAGTGTTAAAATGTTTAAATTATATTGAAAAAGAAATTTATATAATGTTAATAGAAAAAATTAAGTTATGTGGCCATGCATTAAGGCATTGGTAGCATTATATTATTAAATATTATGTATAGATGAGATTGATGGTATTGAAATGTTAAATTTTTATAAGAATGAAATTGTTCTTAAATAATGAGAATATGTGATATATAATGTAACTTAAAATTGTCATGTTACTTATGAATTGAATTAAGTTATGTAGCCATGCATTGAGGCATGGCTTTGTTGTGAAAGAAGGATATTGATCATTATTTACACTATAATATGAGTAAAAGAATGAATGCGAATTATGTTATGAGAAAATGTGATGGGAAAAGTGTGAAATACCATGTCTAGTTGACCAATAACCATTTTTAAAGGGATAAGGTAGTCCTTGGAAGGATAAGACTAGAGTTTATGAAGGGATAAAGATAGCCCGAGAGACATGTGATGTGATGAAAATTTGTATAGCTAAATATGTATGTTTAAATGGATAAGCTTAGCATAATTATAAATGAATAAGTTCCTACTAATGGATCTTATGTTAGAAATTACATGATTATATTATTAAGATTTTAATAGGGTAAATTTGAATGTTAAGTTACATTTATCACCTTGTTTGATTAGGTAAAGTATTTAATTACTAAGTCCTAGACTCACTCCTTCTTGTGCTATCTTTATAGACATTTCACTTAAGTTACCTCCACTACAATCTTAGAATTAAGCTCATGAAAGCCTTTACAATATGGCTTGGGTAGTGTTATATATTTAATATAAATATTTTTGAGCCTTTATTTGTATAGGGTGATAAAGGAAAAAAGCTAGTGCCTATTCTTTTTAGTAAATGAATCTTACTTTAAATAATAAAATACCATTTTCTATTATTAATGTATGATGTCTTCTCCAAATCCCTATACATACTTGTCCATGTTAGCATAGAAAGAGGATTAGGCTAGTCGAATCTAGATAGCCATTCCATATTGATCATGACTAGATTTAAGTTGTGATAAAGTTAGTATCAGGCCATGATCTAAGTTCTTTGCAGGATAAGGCCCTTACATTACATCTATATGCTGCTTAGATAGGTGTTAACTAAAATTGTATCAATGGTATGTGTGCATATAGGATCATATATTACTAATACTATTTTGATAGGTTCTATAATGCTTATTGATATTGGTAGCAGAGTTTGTTTTTAAATAATTGTTTGATGATTGTTTTAGTTATCATTTAATTGCTTAAGAAATTTTGTGAATCCAACATGGTCAACTTCAAAAGTCAAGTGTGAACTAGTAAACTTAAGCACAAGAAATTGTTCATAAGTTCTCAAATCTAAAATGGTAGGTAAAAGACAATGGAAGATAATAGTTTGGTGACTTACAAAGGAAATTAGAATCTAAGCTAAGATTAAAAAACTTAATATAATGAAATAAGTTATTACAAGAACATCATGTTCTTTAAACATGATGTATTGTATCTTAGTGTGATTTTGTGGTAATTATATAAGAATATAGTTACATTGATAGAGCGCTAAAGTAACAGCAACAAGGGTTACAGGTCAATATAATTATGGAATTCTTCTTGATGTTGATGCTATTGTTGTTGTTATTATATAAAAGTGAATTATTTGGATTAAGTGAGGAATACCTATATTGAATTCTCTTGTTATATTGAATGCATGACTTATTTGATATAAAAGCTTTCAAAATTTTAAACTGCAACTTGTATGGTTAGAATATAACATATTTTAGTTAGAACTTAATTATATTTTTGAAATTCTTACAGTTGAGAAGAACCCACTTTTCATTTATAAACATTTTACCTTTTGATATGAGAATATAATGTAATTAGTTAGTCTTCATGATTTAAGTTAAGATGATGTTAAAGTATTAAGGGTAAGAATATAAACTAGATATATATAATTGTTTAAGAAATAAGGAGAAACCTAATGCAAGTGAAATAGGTGTGATTCTTGTGAAATTCCTAGTTCAGGTAAACTTAGGCATTGCTTGAGTCTATATAAGATGTTAAACAGAAAAATTTATTATAATTGGTATGAGGATTAATAAGAAAAGGTTAGGCCATCGAAGTAGAGATTAATGGAAATTATTTAATTTTAGTTACTTTATAGAGAAGTGTAAATTGGATACTTTAGAATAATGATTTATAAGTGGCAAAATAAGAAACCATAAACAAACTTTATAAATATGTGTGGTTAAGTCAGGTACTGCAAAATGTTCTATAAACAAATTGAATGTATGGATAGTAGATTTATGGATAATAAAAATTGTATTTATGAGTTTAATTACCTATTAAACTAGTAATAATGTATAAGTCTTTAAGAAACTATGAGTGTGTGAAAAAAATGGCTAAGTTGTCCCTAGAAAGTCATTATAAGATATGCAAAGAAACCAAAATGGTGTGATGTCACTAATTGTATAATTTTATATCCTTTAAATAGATATGATTGATGATTCAAAGAGGATGCCATTAGTATAAATGTTGGATTAGAGAGTTTATAACACTATAAAAGTAAGATTTAACTAGATTAGTATTAGGCAAGTAATCCTAGTTGTAGCAATTCATGAATGACTAAAGGTATGTGATGAAGAAAAGTACAAAACTATGCACCTTGTTAAGGTTATATGAATCTAGATAATATAAATTAAAAATAAATATGAATTAAGGTGTGAGTGAACTAAATTGGTTGTATTAGTTCAAAGATTTCTTTAACTGAGTGTTAAAAAGATAGATAATTGAGATCTTAAAGTGTAATAACTATGAAAGTAAATAGTTTTCATGGCACACCATATAAATAAAGGAAAAATGTTGGAAACATGGCATGGATGAGATAAAGGTAATAAGTTAAAGGAAACTAAGTTATTGTATGATTATAAGAATGAAAATATGAAGTTTAAGAAAGAAAAGGTTAGTAAACTTGTGTGGTTTGAGGAGTTAAGGATACATATGATAGGATGATGCTATAAGAACATGAATATAAGAGCAATAAGAATTGAAAAGCAATTTTAGTATGTCTTATCAAGGTGATTGAGCATTTAAGGTGTTGATGGTTTTGATATTGTTTGAGATTTTTATAAATTTATGATTACTTAAATCAAAAGATGATGATGTCTTAATGGAATTCCTATAGATAACCATAATTTTTAGATTTCTATGAATTCATGGTTAGAAAGATTTGTTCAAAGATTTTTCCTTTGTTCAATAAAATTTCTCCTTTTTTCATATGAGAGGATTAACAATAGTTAAGATCCAAGAAAACCACCTTTTAAGAATGACTTTACAAAAATGAAATGAAAATTGTAGGGTAATGACATAGGATCAATAAATACCAATTACACTTAGCAGAATCTAATTTTTCATAGATATTACTATAAATAATCCTAACCTATTAATTAGGTGATTCATGACAGTAATTAGTATTAACAAAAGAATTAAGAATTTGAAAAGCAATTAGATGGTAGAAATAGTATGAGATAAAAAGCACTTTTAGAGATACCACCCTTTATGATTTAATACATATGGTATATAAGGTCATGATTTTAACCTAACATTTTTTGGGATTGGGGAATTGAGTAGTTTGACTACCTACCTACATAATTGTTACCTTACTTAGTAGTGTTTTTATTTGCTTTAAGAAGTGATGTTATGATTATACAGTAGATATCAAAATGAGTATTATTATTGGTTACTATTATTACACTACTAATACTGGTGCGACTAATATCAATGTTGTCAGCAATAAGGATACTATTATTACAAGATTAATATTAGAAATGAGAGATTTATGTAGAGAGCCATTAGAACCCTAACAGATTAATAGTATAAATAAATTGGGTGTGTGGCTAAATAGTACTTCAACTATGTGTGGAAATAGACTCTATGAAGTTTAGGTATTTTATGTGCCTTTTCATGCTTGAAACTTGCATTTGTAACCTAGGTTAATACAGTTCAAATGAATGATGAAGATGCTTGGCAAAACAATGTGTGAAATTGTTGAGTCTAAGATTAATAGTACAAGTAATTAACTTAGAGTGTTGTTATGGATTATTAGGAAGTATGAGTATATAATTCGTAATAAGTATAAAAATAATTGAATATAGTATGCAGCTTCCTTCTAGCTTGATTAAGTGAAAGGGATGTATGTAGGTGAATAAAACGATGATTACAAACTTTTTAACCAAGCTAGAAGGCAACTATATAACCTTGAGGATAGTTTTAAGCTAATAACCTGAATCCTTCAAGGATGCAATTATTTCTCTTACCTTTTATAATACACTATAACACTTGTGATAGAAATGTGAGTAAGGTAGTAATTGGAGAGTGAGAATTAAGAATAAGTTAGGTTGTTGCAAGGTGCCATAAAAGGATGATTTTATGTAATTCTAAAATTATTAGGAATCTAATTGATCAAAATGTGCTAGTGAAAAAGGTATTTACCCTAGACCACAACTCAAGTAAAAATCACAATAGCTTTGGGAGTCTTAGTGGCGCCTCGTAAAGTAAGATTATTTGATGGGTCTCTCAATATAGTCAGGGCATTGCTATCAAATGTCAAAATTCAATGTTGATACATTTTTGTTTATAATAAAGGATTAGCTTAGCTTTAAGAATTCAAGGACAAATTCTTTTAAGTAAGGAATGCACTATTATATTCTCCCTAAAATTTGTAATTTTTTTAACTTTAGAATTTCTTTATGATATTATAAAAAGAGTAATTAGTAAATTTCAATAATTAATTTTTTTTGAAATAGAAGTTCTATGTGAACGAACGAATTTTGGTAAAAAATGCTTTAGGGAAAAAGAGTATTTAGTGAATGTGGGGTATTGAATAAGACTTAAGGGTAAATAGAAATTGAATTATTTGATTTGGGCTTAGGATAAAGAACTAAAAAAGGTTTAGCTGAGAAAAAATTTATTTAATGAAAGGATTAAGGGTTGCAAGTGATTAAAGGTGGGTAAATGAATTAAGAAGAGTATTAGGATAAAATTATGAAATTGCCTTTGCCCTTTTAAAACCTCAAATTTAGGCTTCCTCCTCTTATTTCACAAAAGAACCTTAGTTCCCCTTTCTTTGTACTCTTCCTTTCATTTGCCAAAATCAAGTAAGTAGGAAGCAAATTTTCATCAATTTCATTGTTTAATTTTCTTCATGAATTCAGATAAATCCAAATGTAGAGCTCAAAAAGGGAATATGAACCCTAACCCTTATTTTCATGGTTTTGAATGATTAGGAGTAATCAATCTTTAATTCTAGCTTTTTAACACTCCTTCCATACTAGATGAGTACATATGTTAACCTTGCTTGATAGAATCAAGAAGTTTCAAATGATTTCAATAAATATTTTAGATTTCTCTTGAAAAAGTTCCTAAATGTGTGAATTTGTGTAACTTAGTGATATTTTCTTTGATTTGATAATGAGTTTGGCTTAAATGAAGTGTTATAAGGTTATATTTATGATGTGATGAAGTTTGGTAGGGGTAATTAATGCATTGAATGCTTGAATTTTTTGGATGAACAATGAAATTTTTGTAAAATTCTATAGAATTACAAGTAATAGTCAACTATATAATTGACTATGCTCTAAAACACACATTTTAGTCAAACATAGTCGACTATAAGTCAAAAGGTTACTCTTTGGATAGTAATAATCAACTATAAGCATCTAGAGTTATTCTTTGAACCTTAGTAGTTAATTGCATAATCGACTATAATTCTTAAAATTGCTCTTGAGGCCTTTATAGTTATATATGTAGTCAAGGTGGAATATATTGGTGTTTAACATTAAGAAAAGGTATTATATGATCAACAAGGCCTAAATACTTAATGTGTGATCATATTGTAGTATTTAGATGCTCAAATTATATTGAAAAAGAAATTCATATGATGTTAATAAAATAAATAGAGCCATGTGCCCATGCATTAAGGAATGGGTGACACTATACTATTAAATGTTACATATGGATGAGATTAACAACATTGAAATGTTTGATTTTAATGAGAATGAAATTGTGTTTGAATAATGAGAACATGTGATATATGATATGAACTAAAATTGTTATGTTACTTATGAATCAAATTAAGTTGTATGGCCATGCACCAAGGCATTGTGTTGTTGTAAAAGAAAGATCGTAATCATTGCTTGAGCTATCATACGAGAAAAAGATTGAATATAAATTATGTTATGAGAAAGTGTAATGAGAAAAATGTGAAATATTATGTCCAGTTATTTGAAGTCTTTTGAAGGACAAAGATGATTTAGGAGACATAAAGAAATTTACTCGCTTTTCCCTAATTTGTTGCTATATATATAGTGTGATAAAAATAAGTATATCTAAATGTGCAAAGTTGAATGAATGCATGGATAAGCTTAGATGATTATAAATGAACAAGTTGCTATTAACAAATCTCATATTGGAAATTATGTGATTGTGATGTTATGATTTTAGGAGGGTAATATTTAACATATAATGAAATGTAAAATATGCTTGGGACTATTTGATAAATATTAATCTAGATTGAGATTGAGAATATAGCAACTCAATTTGGTTTTGATTTAGTGAAAAAATAACTTGACTTTGGATTGACTTGGTGGACAACTTTATCTATCACCTAATCTAGCTTGGTTAACTTATTTTGATATGTCTAACCTTTACCCTTAATAATTTTTTTAACTTTATATTATAATAGGGGAGAGATTATAGTATATTACTAATACAATAGTATATTGTTATACTACAAAATCTAACTATATATTAAATTTATTTTTTAAAAATCAAATTTAATACGTTATATAATAACAAACTAACGATTAAATTTAGTAGTATATCAGTATATTACTGGTACATCATAATTATTCCTTTATAACAGTGGTTGTGACTATAATTTAAGAATAGATTCTTATGCATCACCCAAAAAATGGTGCAGATCTACACCACTTTTTTTAGCGGTGCGGAGTATGGCAACTTGTATCAGGAAACTTGTCACACTTAAACTAACTTGTTACTGTTAATTTTTATTTCTGCCCGTACTTTTCTTTTAGGATTATTGCCCAAAATCAATGTGAGTTGTGGGATAGAATGGATAAATTAATGTATAAACCCAGCTTAATCAATACACAAGCAGACGTAAATGTCAGTTGAATCAATTAATATACCCGTATAATAATGTAATATAATGAGTGTTGAAATTAATTTAATATATAAAAAGTATTAATATTAGTCATTCATTATATTTCTGTTTGTCATTTATTATTATATTGACAACATTCCACATCATTAGAAATTGTTAATATAATTGATATATTAAAAACTAATTATTGAAATAACTTTAGTATTATGATTAATTAATATTTACTATTAATTACTATTAAAATATTATTATTGTTCTAATTATAATTAATATCGTTACTTAATTACTGTAAATAGTTGATTACTTCTTCAAATAGTTTACAAGCATTCCAATAAAAATCATTTACCAAAAAGTTAGTTGTAGTTAAAATTTTCATCCAATTTCTTTCTTTCTTTTTTTATTTTGAAAAAAAAAGGAGAGCAAAGATGACTAGTGTTAACTATTCTCTAATCATTATTATAGGATTATTCCATTGCTATAAATTAATATTCAGTTTGAAGTATAATTACTATTGAAAAAGCAAATTCGTCATCGTAGCCTTATTAAATTATTAGCAGTTTTATAAGTCTTCCATCCGGAAATTTTATCTAATTTGCTTTAAGATAGTTCATCTTATTATATCAATAACATTTTTTCATTTCTTCTAATTATTCTTTTGTCTACTACATTTATAATTAAATGATTTCATTAAAAATTATTTATTTATAAAATCATGAACAAAAATTCTTACATTCTTTTAAAATTTTGCTTTTTAAAATATATTTTATGTAAATGATATTACTAACAACTAGAAAATATAGATTTGGTAGATGCATTATTGATTCATATAATTACCCATTGAAGATGAAAATTTAAAATTTTCAAAACAAAATTTTATTTTCCACTTCAATAGTAGGAGAGCTCATTCACATTTAATAAATTAAAAATAAAACTATCAAAATATAAATAAAAAACACATAATAGTGTCTTTGCGTAAACATAGACGAATAGGATCCTAACTCTAAATGTATTTTAGTATATTTATGTATAACTACACAAAGTAAATAATTTTAATATTTTAATATATTCATATATTATTATTAAAATTAAATAGTTATGATTCATTCATGTCCCACATATAAATTATTTTTATATTAAAAAAATCATAATGTATGTGTTTCTCTTGATATATAAGTATCACTTTCAAAATTTTAGGTAAAGAAATCATTTTCATTTTTATGAAATTAGTTTAATAGACTTTACTGTGTAGTTAATTTTTTAAAGATTATCTTGAGGCTGCAATATTTATTGTTTCACTATTCTAAAATTTTCTCTTTAACTATATTTATTTGGCTTTGATTAAGATTGAATTATTAATAAACCATTTTTGTAATTCTTTATATTATCATTTTAATTTCTTAATTTTATTATATGAATAAAATTTAATAAAATATTTTAAATTATTATCTTTTTACTATATTTAAATTTAGATAATCTTATAAATAAAACACTTTTAAGGAAAAAAGAGATATGTTATAAATAAAGAGATATATTAATTGTAAAATTTTTTACCTTTGATTCATTTTGAATGTAAAATCTTTTATACATAGGGCAAATAAGAGAATGACATATCATTAAAAATTAATAATAATTAACATTTTTTATTAAATTTTATGAAAATATTTTTAATTACCAAATCATATAAATAGGTATGAATCATATACAAGAATTTTATAGGATGAAGTTCTACAATTATCTAACACTGACATAGAAACTCTTATGATCTTTTTGTCCACTTTGGATGAAATGGATATAAAATACACTCCTTTTAATTACTTTGTTTGTACACTATGACTTTTGGAAGGCTATTCAACTTAATACTAACGGGATACTCTCAGTCTTATCAAAGTATTAAAATAGGGACTCTATTCTTATGAGATTATTAAACTAGGTAAAAAATGATCCATAACTCGATCCTATTTTTTTAGTTACCAAAAATTACTACTATAAATTCTGCCCACTCATTATTATTACTAATAGATAATTAACTAACATTAGCATATTTTAATTTTTTTATTAAGGGATCAATAATGAGATTTTGATTTAGATCAAATTTTGAAATTAAAATTCTAACATTTTTACTAATAGTAAGCAATTTTAGCAGTTTTTTAAATGATATAATAGTACATAAATAGATGATAATATAAAAATATTTTATACTAATAATGAATTAAATTTAAATCCTAATTATCATCCTATAAATGTGAAGTGCTAGTTTTTGTCATATTATATTATTAGATTTGTTTTATGTAAGATTTTTATTTTAAATATTGTGGTCTCTTTCTTTTAATAATATATTAATTATTATTGGAAAAATTATACTTATTATTTTGAGAGTGATCAGTGGAATTGCTGGTAAATATTAATCATAATAATAAATTTATATTAATATTTAGTATGTAAGATATTCTTTATATTAGTAACTTATATTGATATGAAATTATAATTGTATACTGTTAAATAATTCATATCATATTATCAAATTGTAATGATTAGTTTAGATTTGATTTACTGACAATATAAAATATCTTACATTATCTATAGGAAGATACATCATTAAAAAAAATAAAAGTAATTAAAAAATTTTATTCGTAATAAAAAATTTTAATAATTTTTGGATAATGTTGTAATATTTGAATGGATGATAATATAAATATAATTCAATGGCAAATTAAATTTAAATTCTTAATAGTTAATATTAGTACTTATTATATTTCATTATACTTTTGGCTCAATTCGGTTACAAGACCAGACTCCGGCTGGCATAAAAGGATTGCATGTGAATTGAGTAGGGTGAGCTGGACTTGTACATTTATGTAACCCAAATTCGATATTGAGTTTGTGCAAATTCTAAAATACAGAACAATAGGGGGAAAAACATTAATTTATGGGAAAAGGTTAACTTTAAGTGGGATCGATTTCGTTTGTGTTGGCTAAATCTATGCCACCGAAAAAGGGGTATAAATCTATGCCACTTTTTCAATGGGGCATAGCATATAATTTATTACGATTATCTAATAACATAGTTAGCATAGATTAATAAATATATTTCATCAATATGTGGAAGCAAGGTGCAACGTATCAAAAAAATTTTATTTAAGTAACATTTGATATTTTTTTAATATTTTAATTTCATTACATCTTAAGTTTGATTTTGAATTTTTGTATGTGTGTTTTATGAATTAGTCACTACTATTATATATTTTAAAATAAATAATGTAGTGTGCAATATAATAATTGGATATGTAATTTTAAATTACGATTATGAATACCTTTGTTTTGCAACAAATAAATTGTAAATAAATATGAAAAAAAATTACAAGATAAAATTATAAAAACTTTCAATTCAAATTTTGGTGCAACAATAATATTGTATGCATGTTCACGTCAATAGCCTTGAAAACTACCACAACGAAATTTACTGCAACAATAATTTGTAAATAATTACTAATCAGACATGCTAATAGCTTCAAAAACAAGTCCTCCAATTCTTATTAGGCGAATATGCGCCTACCAATTACTATTACATGTGCTCGTTGAAGATTATGGTTAAATCCTCTTTTGAGTGCAAAGAGAGAACATACTGGAAGTGGAAATCATGAAGAAGATAAACACCATAAAATATTTGTTGTTTATACCATTTCAGCAACTGAAATGAAAAGCTATATGCACCTTATCCTCTTCTTCTTGAAAAATGCTTGGTGCTCTTTTTTTTAAAAAGGAAGTGAATAAATGAATGACAATTCCCTTCTAATAGATGGTGTTTGGGTTAAGAGTAAGCAAGAAATAAATGTAAAAGAGTGAAAATATTATTATTTTAATTTTGAAGGTATTAAAATGAATTGAGTTTAATAGGTTGGCTGCATTTAAAATAATTTTAGTAGACTAGAAATTGTTATTAGTATAGAAAATGATAAAAATAATTCAACTTGATAAGGAATTGAACTGGATAAGTATTAGTCTATTGAGTTATCGAATTTACCTATTAACTAGGTTTTATTATATTATTGGGTTAACCTATCAACCTAGTAATATATGACGAATAATAAATTATTTATTAATTAATACATATATGTATATATAAATATATTAAAAAATTACAATTTCTATATGTATTACTAGATATAAAAATAAATTTATTTAACTTATATACAAAAATAATAATAAATAACTTTCGATGTTAAACTTGATAAGTTTATATATTTACTATTGTTAGCATATATTGTACAAGTTTATTAAAAGATATAAATAAAATAAAGTTTAAAAAATAATAAAAATTATGCAAGAAAAATTTTATCATAAAACTTAAAAAATAGTAAAATAATAATAGAAAATAACTATTGTAACTAGATAAGCATAAATAATTACTAAAATTAAATGTGTGTGTGTGTGTATATATATATATTAATTTAGTGATATATTCTTAATATTGCAGAAAATGTCCAATAATATATTTTGAGTGAAAAACGTCTATCTGTAAGTCATGAAAATTTAGAGACAACGATCAATTTTAAAAGATTAGTATGATGAAAAATGAAAAAAAAAAAAACTTGAAAGAAGATTGATTATTACTAAGTAAAAGAGATAAAAAAAATAGTGATATATATATGTCTTCTAAATTAAGTTAAAAGGATATTTGTAGAATTTTATTTAATAGTGAATTTTTTGGACTAAATTTTATAGCCTTTGCCCTTAATCGGGATTGTTTACAATAAAAATTATTGTTTCTTAATATTTATTTTCTTAATAATAATAATAATAATAATAATAATAATAATATTATTATTATTATTATGTTACAAAACCTACTTGATTAATGTTGATCCAGGGCAGTAATATAGGAAATTAAACTTAAAAAAAAGTAGTTCAATTTAAAATTGATCTAATGTATTATTTTTATTTATTGAACTAGTATGGTAAAGTTGAATTAACCCATTTTAATATTTTAATATGCATATTTTGATTACTTCCTTTTGCTTCAGTTCTGATTCTTGTGAAATTTGTTTGAATATATTTTCATTTTTTTTTGAGAAATTATTCTTAAAAATTATTTTTAAATGTAAAAAAAAATTATGTTTAAATAAATAAATAATATTTTATTTAATTATAAAATCACATTCAAAAAATTAAGAAAACATAAAAAATATATTTTTATTTTTCTATTTTCAATTTATATATTTAAGGCTTGCTTGGTATAGTGGTAAAAATAATTGATTATTAAGATAATTAATTATAATAATTGATTATATATAATCTTTTATATGTTTGGTAACATCTGTTAATAATTAATTATGCATAATTTATTCATCTTTGGATGTTGTACAAAATAATCACTTTTAAGTATTAAATTACTAAAAAGGATAATATGATACACAAGATTATATCAAAATTATTAAGGGTATGTTTGAAAATATTTTTATTTTTATATTTTTAAAAATTATTTCAAAAATTACTTTTAAAAATTATTTTTTTATTCTCAAAAATTATTTTTGGATTAAAGATAGATCAAAATTAGAAGGTAATTGATATTGTAAATTTTTATTTTTTTATTTTTAAGTTACATATTTAGAGAATAATTTTTAAAAATAAATTATGAAAATAAGTTGTCAAATAGGTTTTTTATTTTTAAAAATAAAAAAATAAAAAACTGTTTAGAAAACAAACACACAATCTTTTTGATATTATTGTTTATAAATGAAAAATATATAATGTTAATTAATATATTTTCTTAATTAAAATAAGTAATATATATTATTTAATTCATCAATATTCTTATTTAATATATATTCTTATTTATTTAAATTACTTTATAAATAATAAATTTTAATATTTTATAATTAAAATATGATTTATACTTATACTGATATGCAGTAATTTAAAAAAATTGTAAATAATTAAATTGTGAAATATTGAGAGTCAATTATAAATTTACAAAAAAAAGATAAAAATAATATTAGTATAAATTTTAAAATTTATAATATTAGAAGGAGGGTAATAAAAGTAAAAGAATAGAAAAAGAAGTTAGTACAAGTACAAAATTTAAAATTTCTCCTTTTGTAATTCCAATTGAAAAATAAATTACTTAAAATAACTTATTTTCTAATGAGTATTATTGCTTATAATTAATTATTAAAAACTTTTAAACATGCAACTAAATATTTTTAAAAAAGTAATAATTAATTATTTAATTTATAATTGCAAATTGTGATTACTAATCGTTATACCAAATAAGTATTTAAAGTTATAAATTTTAAAAATTAATTTTTAAATTAATTTACAAAACAAAAGTTTTTATTTTTAAGAATAAAAAATTATTTTTAAATAATTAATGAGAAAACAGACTCTTTATCACTCTTCTCTCGGTCTCTTTCCTCAGTTGTGTCCGACGAGACCTTGGGGCCGTGTATTCTTTCACTTTTTTGAAGACAAAAACCGTTTTTGTTTGTTATCTCCAAATACAGCAGGCATGGGAACAGACACTCTGATTCCTCTGATTCTTCCTTATCTTGTCCAACAGACTTCAATTAATTCTTCGCTCTTTGACTAGCTGCTTCAGCCAGTTTCCGGCGAGTTTATGGCCGGAACAAAGATTTAGTACTTAATAGGGACAAACTGGGACATTCAGAATTTGCCGGATTAATTGTCATTCAGTTATTTTTTACTTCATGTAATGCCATGCTGGCTTGTGGCAGGTTACAACGAGAGTTTCTAACATTTTTTACAATTAAATGGAGATTTAGAAGATTCTTTTTTTTTTTTAATAGGATTCACGTATTTTTCATTTTTAATTTTGTATTTATCTTTTTCGATAGAAGTTTCATTCCAGACATACAGTTCCCGACTGATTGCATAAAAATTGTAGGATTGACTGGCACATTTATGTACGAGACTTATATTCATTGCTATGTCTGCATTCCTCTTTTAATTTGCACAAAAATTGCTGGTTAAATTTACAAAGAGGTGCACATAGATCAACCGTTTAAAATGCATTCATAGTAGAATATTACAATTTGATGTGAAAAAATAATAGTTGGGACTATCTAAATTTGGTTAAAAAAAGATTTTAAATTTCACGTATAGTAAAATGTTATATTCTATCGAGGAATGAAAAAATATTATGTAATTAAAAAAATAGTAACTAAGGATTGATATCACACAGGCTTTTTTTATTAACGTGTAAATATAAAAATAGATGATAATATAAAATTAATTTATATTTATAACATATCAAATTTAAATGAAAAAATGTAATAACATTATATGTTGCAATTTCAACCTTATAAAGAATTTAATTTAATTCATTGTTAGTATAAAATTTTTTATACTATTGATGAATAAAAAGTTAACGCCTCATTAAAAAATTAATACTAACTAGAAATTTTTATCGATAGCAAAACATTTTTTAAATTATTTTAATAATATGATAATATATAAGTGAATGATAGTTTAAATTGATTTATATTCACAATGAATCAAAATCAAATCCTATTGCAAAAGTATCACATGATTTGTCCCTTAATTTAAAGGACAAATTACATTGATCTTTTTTTATGTTTGATCAAATTATATTTGACATTCTTTATTTTTTAAAATTTTATACTTTCACTATCTAATTATTCTTCTACCATTATGAAATAAAATAATTTTAAATTTTTAATTATATTTCTTCTAATATTATTTCCAATGATTGAAAGATAATATTTTATATTTTTATATCAAATATACCTTTTTATTGAAGAATAAAAATATAATAGATTTACAATGTCTTAAAAAATATAAATTTATATATAAAAATATAGATAAATAATTTTTCATTCATTAAAAATAATATTAGAGAAAAATTATAATTAAAAAATAATATTATCATATTACATAAAAGAATGATCATAAAATAAAAATATATAATTTTAAATAATAGAAAGTATCTATTATAATCGGACAAAATCTGATGAGAACTCCTTAAACATAAGACTGATATCAAAAGTTGTGGGACCCATCCGGTTATGGGTACCACAAGTTGAGAAGATTCACAACCACTTACTAAAAAGTGGTATTTTTGGAATTTGAAATTAGCGAAGTATGTTTGAACAAAATAGCTCTGTTCATCTGATACTGTCACATAATTTTTAGTTCCTTGATTTCATGACAAAATCTGACATCAAACCATTTGGTAAAATTGACCCAGAGAAAGATAAGCCGGACTTACTTCATGCCATCTTGGAGAGTGGAAAGTGAAAACGGATTGAGATATTTTAATATTAGTTTTATGTTATTTTCCCTGTGTGTTGAATTAGAGGACAAAAATTCCAATTAGACATGTCGTAATCAAATTGCAAATTTGTTCACAAGAAGGCAGGCAGGCAAACCAAACCACCTCGTGAAAATGGTTAATTTTTCTTTAAATTAGCTTTACTGCGATTTGTTTGTCAGATTTGAACAGCTTTTTAAGGAAAAAAAAAGTTGATGAAGAGGATAAAGCTAAAATTTTTAGTATATTATCCATTTTTTTAACCATTAATTTAAATCAATGCCTAGTGATTTTAAAAGTTGGTATTTTTAAAGTAAAAAAAAATTTATTCTAGGATAGAAAAAGATAGACTTGCATATATATATATAGAGGCTGTACGGACGTACTGATTTGGCAAATGGTATTTTTCCCAACTTCGATAAATTAAGAGTTGATTGATTCACTAATAATATACTATATTTTTAAATGTTTCAAATTCGATGAAAATATTTTGAATTCAATTTTTGAAACCCTCTCTTTGAAAGGCATAGTAAAAGAAAAAAAAAATTGCTAGTTAAAAAAAAAGAAGAGGTAACATGCTTTCATGTTTGAAACAGAAATTGCTTTTTACAATGGCTAGTTTCAAGTCTCTATGCATCTTAAACACCTCAAATTTGACTTAAAATATGACCAAGAGTCCTTCAACGTAAAATTAAACTAGAAGCAGCAATCAACTTTTCCCCTAAAGAGGTGTTCATGTGAACCATCGTGGAGACCGCTACCCACATAATGTCCACTTCATATTCTTCAGTTCTGATTGTTCCATTGCTTGTGGCCAGGAACCCATTTGGGACACTTAGGACTGAAATAACTTGAAACCACCCTTGAATTCAAAAGCTCCACAACAGGGGCAAACTTCACACACCTTGGTGCCTTGTACTGATTTATTGATGCCCCTAAGCTGATGGCATAGTCCATGAGCTTGTCAAATGTGCCCTGCTCAACAATCTTGATCTCCAGTGGCCCGATTGATTTGTCCGAAACCCGGCCCTGGCGGTACACGCTGTTGAGTGATTCTTCGATGGCTAAGCAGCAATCTTCAAACACAGAGGGAGGGATTGGGGTTGATCCATTGAGGTTGAGTTCCCAGTACAGGACATAGTGTCCTGGGATTGTTGTGGTGTCTGCAAAGCTGGTGTACTCAGCCACAGATGCATCAAATGGCACCAAATGTGCCACAGCGTTTTTCATGGCGTTTTGAAGCTCAACTTCATCTGTTTTGTCTGAATCAATGCTCAGGACAACGTTTTTCCTGCATATGAAGTTGAATTGAGGTGCCTTGTTCTTGAATCCAGCCACTCGCAAAACATCACCAACTCTGTACCGATAAAGTCCTGAAATTATCAAATTCAGACACATTAGCTCACCCAAGTTCCGATTTTGATAAAATATATTCAGATAAAAATTGACAATAACAACTAACCCTTACGGGCTCATCCTATAGGACAGGTCAGCTATATGGAACATATGACATTTACGCACCGGCATAAGTTGTGACAACTAGTTCGTACTCTTGACCAAGCTTGACATCCACAAGCTCAACCAATTCTTGTTGTTCTTTTTCATCGAGAGATCTCGAAGCCGGGACAGAATCAGAACTCGGGGGGCCATTGATTCTGCTAACGGGTAAAAATTCGAAGTAGCACATGGTGGGGATGAGTGTATAAGACACTTCACTTGGCTTGCAAAGAGGATTCAAATTGACACCAAAATAGCATTCACTTGAAGCATACATGGTGCAGGCAAGTGGTAGGCCATTGCTATAGTAGTCCAAGGTTGGAATGTACTGTGACATTGTCCCAGTCACAATAACATCAACATACTTTGTGTTTGGCCACAACCTTGTAATAATCCCCTGCCAAGAACTTTTACTACACTCAAACTTGATAAAATCCACGAGCTTTGGGTTGGGTTTGAGGATTTTCATGACAGCTTCTCTCACTGATTTGTCAGTGATTTGGGGGTTAACTGTTCCTGTTCTGATATCATGGCAAAGAAGGGGCCAATTTTTCTCAAGAAACCGGATTGCCCGAATGAAGCCAGAGGCAAATACGGCTCCCACTCGGAGAACTTCTTCATTTTGGCATAACCCGCAAAGCATTTGGGCATACATACTTTGGTAAGAATCAGGACAGAGGACAGTTTCATTTGGGCTGGTGTAGTTTCTGTAAGGGTCATATGGTCTTTCTCTGAAATGGGAGCTTTTGTAATAGCTGGTGAGAACTGGGCGAGCCACTAGTCCTCCAGGAGTTTTGGCTTCGGATTTTATAAACAAAAAGTACATTCCTTTGCCTTTCTCCAAGTCAGGAACAAACTGGCTCATCACAGGCATCAGCAGGCTATAAAGGAATGACCTTCTCCCCAGCTCTTCTTCAATGGTGGGCATCAGCTTCCTCTCACCCCCTGATGTCCCAGAACTACATAAGCCAAGAAAAACAAACAAACAAAAAGACCCATCATGTCAAAAGACATCAAAAGAATGTAAAAACGAAAATCCAGACGAAGTTGTGACTTTCTCAAGAATTAGTGTATAAATGTTCCATTTTTCAAACAAGATAACTGACTAGTCCATGAAATAAATCAAAAAGTGTCAAACTTTCTTTCTTTCTGTTTTTTTAAGGATGAGAAGAAAGGTATAACTGATGAACTCACCTAGTCAAAAACTCTGAAATGGGCTTTGAGCAAAGGATTGGAGTAGTATCGCCATTGGCGATGCGGTTAATGTCGGGTTGGATATCCTCGTAGCTAATGACAGGTAAGAGTCTCTTGAAGGTCTCACGGTCTGTTTGGCCATTGAGGCCGTAACGCTGCAAGTATTCCACGTTTGCATTGCGGGAGAGAATCTCAGACAGGACTTGCTTTTGGACTTGATCAGCGTTGGTTGTTACATCCTCTATGAACTGAAGAGTTTTCTTGTTGTCCTCTGCAAGGTTATAGTCTAAGGAGTTTTTTGGAGCTTCAGGCATGGTGGTGGAGCTTGTGTAGTGAAATGAAAGAGAAGGGACTGCTTTTGTAGGTAGGAAAGAGAGAGAAATATTTGATTGGAGAGAGAGAGAGATTTGCTTGAAAGGGAGGGATGTTTTGGGCGTGAGGTGAAGACGATGAGAGGAAGTGCTATTTATAGAGGCACATGCTAACCTGGGTTTGATTGGGAGTTTGGGGCTATATAGTAATTGCAGGAAAAGCGAAGGGTGTGAGTGAAAATATATTGGCATTATCCGGAATGCAAATTACATGCATGCTTACCTAAATAAGGCTAATTACACGTGAGATGTTCTCTAGTATGATAATATTCTGCTATTAATTTTTTTTGTGTGGGGCCCATTTGTTTCTGCACTTGAGAAAATTTTGTAATAAATTATAATATTGTAACAACAAATTAAAATTTATTTCATGGTAAAAATGTGTTTTTAATTCTTTAATTTTTATTAAATTTTAATCTATTTTTTAAAATTTTATATGAAGTAAATTTATCATCTAATTTTTCAGAAATATGAAATATTATTCAATAATATAATATTATTAGATTTTTTTTCAAATATATTTACATGACATTCTATTAAATATTTTGCATGATCTACATAATTTATATTTTCATATTTTTTGGGAAAAAAGTTTTGGTTTCCAATTAGTTATTAAATTTTTAATTTTATTTTTTAAATTTTATTGAAAAGAAATATATCCTCTAATTTAATTTCTTCCTTATAAATAATACCCTCATTATTCTAAGAAAATTAGAGGATAAGTTCTTAGATAAAATTTAGAGAATAAAATTAAAATTTAAAAATATATTTTTATCTAAAAAATATAATTTATACGGACCATATAAAATGTCAAATTACATATAATGTAACCACCTCTTCTAAAATAAGCCTATCATAGTTAGAAGTTGCTCAATAACATCTAGAGTTACTGAAAAAAATAAAAAGATAAAATTTAAAGAAAAATCAAGATTTTAATAAAAATTAAGAATTAAATTTACATTTTTTCCATATTTAATGGACAAATTAACCATATTTTATCTTATTATATTTTGATAATTACAAGAATCATGCCCACTTATTGAAATGTAAAATAAATAGGGTGAATCTAAATAAACTAGGTCCATGTGAATTTGAGTTTGAATGAACTTATTTGTTTGGGCCTGCATTTTTTACTGGTTAAAAATAATATGTTTGCCTTATCCCTAGTGACATATACTTACAAGCTTACTCACACTTTTTACAATTAATAAATTATATTAAATTAAGTTTTTGAATCTTGAATCATTCCTATTATAATATATATATATATATATATATATATATATATATATATATATATATATATATATATATATATATATATATATATATATATATATTATACATAAAAGTAATAGCTCACATGTTAACTCTTATAATTTGTAATTTATAAATTGCATTAAGTTGAATTATTGAACTTTTAATATATTGTATCATTTCAATTTTTATTAAAAAAATATATATTATATGTAGAAAATGCATTGCTTGTGAGCCTACTACATTCGTGAAGATCTAGTTACATAGATTTTGATCTATGCAGGTTAACCACTGTGAGTCCCAAAAGAATACGAACCTAAACTTTTAAGCTTTTCCTGCTCGACATTATTTTCGAGTCATGGGCCATTTTTGCATCCCTACCCTTTTACTTTGCAAATCTCACAATGCAAAAGTAGTGCGTCAAGTGTAGATATTTATGAAGGATGCCTCATCCTCCATAGGGGATGGTGTACATAATGTGAAATTAATGATAGTAATATTTTTAGTAATACAATAATACTTGATATTATTTAAAGGGTTTTGTCATAATTTTTAAAACAAACCCATTATAGAATTGAATAAAGTACTACTTGCCTGGTTTATTAATTCAATTTTTAATTCATTGATTAGATCGATTTTAATTTTGAAAATATAAACTATATATATTCGTAATATATATTTAAAGTAATAAAATACAGGATAATAATTTGTATTCAAAATAATTAAAAAATACATATTTAATTGATATAAAATTATAAAAGTGTTATACCTTAATTGCTGTAAAATTATAAAACTTTTATTTTTAAAAAAATAAAAAATGCTCTAGTTTATTAATTTTGATTGATTTAAACAAATTTTAATCGATTTGCAGTAATTTAAGTTAGTTCTCATCGACTCACATACAATTTCTATCTACAAGTTTTAATCAAATCAACTTGCTGATTCATTGGTTTAATCAACCAAACTGGTTCAGTTTAATTTTTAAAATTATGCTTCTTATCATATTTGAGATTCAAATTCATAATTAAATAAATTATCTCTACTACCATTAAAAAATCAACCGTTATTTTCTTTCCCGTGTTAAGCAACTCCAGGATCCACGAGGATTTGCCTGACTCTTCGGAAATACAAAAAAAAAAAAGAATAAAAAAAAGGTTATCGTTGATATATTTATTGCTTAAGCTTTTTGAATTTTATTGCTAAGATTTTCCCTTTTTGATGTACGAATCCCTTTTACCGTTAAAAAAAAAAAACCAATCTTTTCCGTACCAGATCTAACAGGATCAGTTATTTGCGTGATGTGTATTTCCGGACATCACAATTTCACATGTACCTTTTATTTCCTTGATTTCTTTTTAATTATCATTAGGGATTAATATATAAAAATTAATTAAAATAATAAATAAATTTAATTTTAAAATAAATAAATTATAATTTATTAATATATTTTCAATTAAGGAGTTTATTGATTTGCATAAAAAATAAGTTTTTATGATATGTTAATTTTTCAAAAAATACTTAAAATTATTTGATTAGTACTAAGGAAGTGATATTTTTTAGAAAGTAGCTTCTTATATTTTAAGGTCATTTGATTCACTTCAATAGTGTAAAGAGTTCTATTTTTTTTGAAAAGTAAAAAATAAATTAGTTATTTTGTCAGTCATTATTTTATAAATTGAAAGAAATAGAACTTTTTAAAAATTCTTACTTCTCATAAAATATAAAAAATTGCTTATTCACCTTCCCCTAAGTAAGTTTTTTTTTCCATACAATACATATAGATAAAATGATAAAATTATCCTTATAAAATATAATTAATAATAATTAAAATTTATTACTTTATATCATCATAATATTGAGATATCGTAGTCATTTTATTAATATTTTTTAAAATATTTAAAATTAAACTAAACTAGATATAGGAAATTACTTCTCAGAAAGTATCACTTCTTATGTGTTAATGAAATAATTTTGAGTACTTCCTTGGAAGAAGTTTACTATGAAAGTTATTTCTTAAAAAATTTAATTTCTCATGAGAAATTGTTTCTTATGCGAATCAAATGATTTTTTTATTTAATTCAAATTTAAACTTACTAGGAAGTGTTAATAAAAAATTATTATAATTTTAATATTATTTTAATACATATTAATAAATTTAAATTATTTTTAGTTCCTTTTCTTTAATATCATATATGTAATATCATTTGCATCATAATTCTAATTAACTCATAATTTATATCTTTTATTCCAAAAAAACTACATTATTTTAAAAATGTATATTATGTATCTATCTAAAATAGTTTAAAATTGAAAAGAACTTACTAGATTAATTAGTAACATTTTACAAGATTTTATATTATTTAAAATTGTATTCCATTAATTGTGAATGCAATATTTTATTAGTTTTAAAAAAGCACAAATAAACCATTTTTATGTAAAATAAGAGGATAAAATTGTTATTAATTAAAAATAATAAAGATAATATTGCAGTTATAATTGTAAAAGATACAAGAAGCAAAATTTATTGAGAGAAGTGAATAAACCACTTTTTATGTTCCATCAAAAGCAAAACTTCTTAAAAAATTTACTTTATCACATAATAACTAATCAAACAATTCAATATTTATCTACTTCCCAAGAGGTTATACTTTCAATGTAACTTATGTGAATCAAAGACTCTTAAAAGCTAACAAATAAATAAAATTATTGAATATTTATTTAGATTAAAAGGATAATATTTAAAAGAAGATAATAAATATATTCTTAATTTTTTAAAAATATGGATAAGTAAAAATAATTTTTTTTCTCTAAAATAATATTTAAAAAAAAGATAAATGATTTTTTTTGGTCGCACCATTCACTTAAGCCTTTTTGGTATGGCGATGATATTCTTGTCACATTTTTGTTTTCACGTTCAATGAGTCATGTGATGGAGTCTAGCTGTACGTGCAAATTGTGACAGTGAGTAGGAATCGACGAAGCTGAGCGTGGTACTATTGATGTTACTCATAAAACAAAATTTTGACATTTTATTTTGATAGGCTCTATCTTATTTTTTTTTAAAAAAAAATAGGAACGCACTGAAATAAAGGATTAAGGTTTGACAATATTTATAGCATCATTTTGTCACTGATATAAAAAATTTACACTGTAAGATGATGAAATTTTGAGAACGGTATATATAATTTGAATTCTACCCTTCTTTTTATTTTTCATGTTACTTTTATGTATATACACACACATAAAACTTTTATATACAGTAAGATTCAATATTTTTTTATTTGTAGTGGGGTTTATAAAAATTTGTACATTTATCTTTTTTCAACATAACAAAAAAAAAAAGACAAGATCCAAATCTATTGATATTATTTGTATTGGATTTTTAGGCTGTTTCAATACACTGATGTCTAATGTTGATTTTAATGGTTTATATTTCTTACTGTTTTGAGTTTGAATGTGAAAAATTATCAGTGTTAGGTGACTTGTAATTATTACCGTATAAAATTACATTTTTAGACATTAAGCTTAACAATAAAAAAAGTAAATGGCATTGTAAGAAAAGGAGATGGAGTAGGCTTCTTTTCTAGTAGTAACTTCCGGATTGAGAAGCCGTTTCAAATTCTTGAAGTGACTCTTGCATATTATTTTGAACACGAAGTCTCAAATCCACTTTCTAACGAGAGAATAGAATCCATATAATCTTCAATTTTTAGAAAGCAATATTTAGGCACATGATAAAGAAAGATACTAAATTCACACCTTTAAATTTACTTTCAATCCATATTTTAGTATAAAATAAGTGAGACCCAGAAGTGAGTCTCTTTCATTTTGTGTGAAAATACGAATAAAGAAATAAGTGTAAAGACGTGAAAAAGGGAGTGTAGTAAAATTGCTTAACAAAAGGCATGAACACGTTATGGAATTTATCATCAAAGGGATCCGGTAGAACATATCTTGAACGGGTGCAAAGAAGGCTGGAAAGTTTTGGAATAAGACAAAGCTACAACTCAAATTGTCTCGCACATTCCTTGGGCCAAATTCAGTTAATTTTACCACATTCCCATGAACCCATGTCCATGTGTCATATCAACATTTCCAATTTCTTCAGGAACGAGTTATTGGATTTAATTTTGACCATTGCAAGCTAAGCTTCCTTAATTATTTGTTTAACTCAATTCTCCAGTTTGTTTTGGACGGTTTTGCCAAACTGGCCAATGGGGTGCTTGTCGTGCAAGGAAAACGGCGACAACTGTTTAGAATAAGACCCGAATTAACCGGCAAAGTCCGGTAAACACGCTGCTAAGTACCTATCTTATCTTCACGCTTGCATTGAGGATGCCCTACTAAATACGGCAGCGGCCGCTTACCAAAATTTGTTATTCTTGCTTGACTTATTAATTTCCGTTTGTTTTGTTCAAAAATAATATTGATATTAAATTTTATTTATATGTTTAAATAAAAGATTTTATGTCACATATATATCTGACAATTAATAAACAATAAGTTGTATTATAATAATAGAAAAGGTTAACTTCTATTTTAAAAAAGTAGATATTTTCTGCAACATTTCTTATATATATAATATTGAATACATGTAATTTTTTCAATGATTTTGAAATTTTTATAAGTAAAGCCTTTTTAAAGAAATATCTTTAAAAAAAAATGAAACCTTAATATCCATCGGTCAACTCCTTTTTTAAGTGTATGAACATATTGGATTTCATCACCTTATAAATTTATGAATTGACTTGTAAGTGAATTAAGTGAAGCCATATAAGTAGAGATATCAACAAGCTAAGGGATTTTTTTTCTTTTTGGCCATAGCTAAGGATTTGTTTGGATGGCAAGAGTAAGGGGAATATTAATAGGCTAAGGATATGTTTAGATGGAGAGAATAAAGGGGAAAAAGAAAAAAGAGGAAGATTATATCACAATCTTCTTTTTGTTGGGCAGATTTGGAATAAGGAGAAAGAAAATAAAAGTTTATGTCCAATTCTATGAAATATTTTCAAATATTTTATTATTCATTTGTGATTTTTTAATTTGAACTTTTTGAAATTTTTTCTAAATATTTAAATAATAAATAGAAAAATTATAATTTAATCATTTATTTTTTCATTTCATTTTATTGTATTTCATTTCTTTTACTTTTAACTCTCAAATATACTATAAATTAGTGGGTTCAGTGGCAACTGAAGAAGACAATATTATAGCGGCGATTTTAGGCTTCCCCGCTAATGTACCACATATAATTGGCAGAAAGAAGGATCGCATGGCGTATGCTGAAAATAATTAGAATTTTCTTGTTTTAAGTAGCCAAATGGGACTAGCCAACTGGATATCAACCTCGGTTAGTTGGCACGTGGATTAATAATAATTTGTTTAAAAATTATACGGAGAAAAGTAGGGAATGCGACGAAAGAGAATGAAAAAATAAAAGATAAAAGGGATAATAAATAATTAAATTATAATTCATTCATTCCTTTATTTGAATATTTATAAAATTCCCTAGAGAAACACATACTAATTAACTGCAGAATTTTGAGTACTCTGAACTCTCAAAAATTAACCATACACCCTCAATCTCCCGTTGATCAAACCTTCGGAGCAAGGGAAAAAAATATACCTCATCATAATTCCCATTCCTCATTTTTTAGTAAATTTTATGGCATCCCAAAAAATTTAAAATTTAAAGTAGTGTATCAATTTTAAAAATTATTAAATTAAATTTTTTATTATATTCTTTAAAAAATAAATAATTCCAATTAAATAATTTTAATTTTATAGTTTTAAAATTTATCATATTATCTCAAATTTTAAAATCCTACTAATACAAGCAGCTTCTTTTCCTTATCCAGAATTTATAGTTTTTTTAATAATAATAGTGATAACTCATTTAATTCACGTACATAAGATTTGGGGGTTGGACTTCAATCATAATAAGGAATAAAATTCTTAAGACATCATTGAGTGTAACTACATTCTTAAGGTGTCAGTAAATGTGCTCAGATGCTTTAATGACAGCACATATAGAAATACTTTTAGCCTTTTGTTTTTAATTTTTGCTAAGAAAAAAATACTTTTAATCTTATTTTAATATGAAAGTTCCAGCAGTTGTAATTATTATATTTTGATAAGTCTCATAAAATGAATACTAAGATTAAAAAATTTACCAACTTGTTAAAAATTATAGAAAATAATGTTGAAAAACTTAATCCTACAATAACAGTAAAAATATTTTCGTATGTATAGAAATAGAAATTATACTTACCTTTAATGTATTCACATTAATATTAATCTATGATGTCATCTAAGAAAAGATTATTATAATTTTTGTTATCACTAACAATTACTTTTTTATGAATAAATGAGTGATTAAATCACTAAACATATGTATATCGAACTTTGATTATAAGAAGGCATAAAACTTTCGAAAAAAAATTTCAAGTATCACTTGAACTACAGGTGTTTGATTATTTTTTTAATTTTTAATATGACAAACATATGATCTAAAATGTTTTAAAATTTAAATTAGTTAACTCCACAAATATTAAATTTTTTTATTTTTTTTAATGAAGGTCAAACAACGTATTGCAGCCTATCTGTTTCCGATTATAAAATCACTTCATTCCTTTTCGGTGAAATTTGAGTCTAATACATGCAAAATGAAATATCTAATGCTAGAGCATAAAAAATAATTTAACTTCATAGAATGCACTAAAAAATAAAGCTTCTTTTCATTTTCTGATTTCTATTTTTGCATCCATTGATTTATCTCTCAAAGTTATGTTATGTTTAAATAGGGGAGACCGAATGAAAAGAAGACAAAAGGAAATGTTATAGCATGACTTTTTTTTTCTTATTTGAAAGTTATGATTACGGAAGAGATCAAAGACCAAAGGTAGAGGATTAGTCCTCCAAAACCCCCTATTACTAGTCATATTATGTTTTTTAATTTGGAGAATTTTTTAAATATTGGAATAAGGAGAGAAAAAAATCATGACCTAACTAGAAATTCTCCTAATTTCTCTTTTCCCCACTCTCTTCCACTATCTTAATTTCTCTTCCTCTCATAAGTCTCAAACATATCATCAGTAAATCTCACAAAAGGATTTAAATTGTACATGAAAGTGAGGAAACAAATGTAAATGAAAGAATAATGATATGTTTGGGAAGTTACAAGGGGAAGGAAATGGAAGATGATGGACGATTAAGGAAGAAATCCCCTTCCCCTTGTTTGAGTATTTAAATAAAACAAAATCCTCTTAAAATCTCTCAAATTGTAAGAATACAAAATGAATAGTGAAAAGCATCAAAGGACATTAAGAAATTAATTATAAACATTTAATCTCTTCCCTTCTTAATAAAAATTCTAAAATGAGAAAAATATGTTGACATAACATTTTTTCCCTCTCATTCCCCTCCATTCTTCTCCATTTAAAGACAACTTTAATCAAAATTTTTATACAAGGAGAAGGTTATCTTCTCTTTCCTTTATTTCTCTTGCATCCAAACGTTAAATAAGAAAGAAAGGCCATTATCATTCCTCATCTTTGCATTAATACCAATTAGCTAGAGATCATGGTTTTTAAATTGTGGTTGCAATTTTACTGTAATTGACAAAATTATGAAAACTCGCCAATATAGTATGATTTGCAATGACAATAATTTAGAACATGGTACAGAATATCATTATTCATCTTTGTACTAATACCAATTAGTTAAACTATTTATTGGTGCATATATGCATTGTAAAGATGATTAGAAATAAGAGTATGAGGGGAAGAATATAAGCATTTATATGGCAAAATCTAGTTGCTTGCTACGGTACTTTATGAAATTTTAAATTTGGAGTGACGTGATACAATGTAAGCCTTTGGATGAAATTATTAAAAATTTTAATAATCTCATCCAATGATTTAAAATACACTACATCACCCTAAATTTAAATTCCTCCAGAATACCATAGAATTGCCCCAAAATCTAATGTCAAGAAGTCTAGCCTAGTTGGTTTCTAGCATTTGGTGCAAACACGTGAGAATCTCTGAGTCACATTTGGTAAGAAAGTTCCAAAAGTGATCTCATCAGATGTTGCATGCTAACAAATTCTGCCAATATTCGGTCCCCAGTGATCACGTGGCTATCTCAGCTCAGCATATATAAAAGTTAAAAAAAATTAATAATAACAGATAACGTTCCATTAATTATAAATAAATTATATACTTTTCACATGTAGCATATTTATTACGTACATCACACATATATACGTGTATAGTATTTGTCTCTGTGCGTGTATAGAAAGAGTTTGGGCAGAGGAGAAGTTCTAAATGACTAATTTGCTGAATGTAAACGCAATTAAGCAGCAGGAATTCTGTGAGATTATTGTTAACCTAATCTTGACCGAAAAGGTTGAGAAAAAGGAGACTAATTAATTATTCCATCGATTGTTGTTTTAAATTTTACTACGTAGAATGCTTTTTATGTAGTTGAAAGCAGGGTTTTAAAATATTATTATTGAAGATCATAGGACATTTATAATATTTCAAAATTTTACATCATAATATCATATATTTTATATTTATTTATAATTTTACTAATAATAATAAAATGACAATCGCGATCGTAACACAATTTAGAATTATAATAAGAAGGAATATAAAAAACCAACAGGTGAAGGAAAAATCACCCAAGAACGTGTTAATACAAAATAATCAAAACTAAACTTGGCTTTCTTGAACTTGTCTTTTGACCTAGCTCTAACCGTTGAATTATTAGGAAATTGCCGACAATTCGGTTGATATCGTCTTCATGATTACATATGCTGTGTTCCAGACACGACTCACGATGTTCTCGCAGATTTTATCAAAACAGATTTCGAGTCAAATATAACTGTTCAGACGAAAAGTCATACTCTACTTCAATTTTTTGTATATACATGTCCTTTTTGGTAATTTTACTCCAGTAAGCAACACTTCGTGGTGGGTAAGGCACTAACTAGATATATAGACACTTCCGTTTCTTTCCAAATTCAGTAAAGATCTCGTTTTTTTTCCTATTAAAAATGTACGGATTGGATGAGTTACTTCATTATAAAATTACGGTATACTTGACTTTAAAAACAAAAATGACATAAATTATAAGTGAAATAACTACTACTTTAATCTTGTTGTTCTTCATTTCCTTGAAATGACATAGTTTTGAACTAGAAAGAAATAAAAAGAATGCCTTTTCTTTTATTTGTTTAAGAAAATTAATGTTATTTTTACTCCTTTGAATTTACTTTTTATTCACTCTCTCTTTACAAATTGTAAAATTTACAATTTTATATGTTTAAGTGCACTCCATTGGAGAAAAATAAATGATACACTTTTAAAAGGGAGTGCATCAAATCCTTCCCTTTTACAAAAGGCATGTTTGTTTCATTACTTTGGCCAGCAACTGCTGACCTTAAAAGATGAAAAATCTGGATGATAATGATGCTACCTAATCGGATCACATATTGTTAAGAATACAAAACAGAACCCTAGTTCAAATTGAGGAGGCAAGGAATGAAGCCCCACCTGTCCTGAAATTCGGTAGCTAACATAAACAAATATCATTGGACTTGGACTTCAGTTTGTTGTTATCAAGTCAGTCACAACTTGTAGTGCCCTTCACGCACGCACAAATCAGTACCAGAAAGGTTTATCCAAGCTAGGCCGACAACATTGTAATTTGACCATTTCTTTGGTGGACAACAGGAATTTAAAGGCATTTTAATTGTCACTTTACAATTATGTCACAAAAAATAAAATATAAATATAAAATTTGAAAACAAAGTTATGATTTTCACTACAAATATAATATCAGAATTGTATCACGTGATATAATTATAACATCGTTTGTGTGCAATATTATAAACTTAAGTAAATAAAAGCAATAGATTGACTGCAAAATGCACTTAACACAATATGTATTTTTTTAAATAGGAATAATTAAATCATTAGATGTATATATGCAAGATCACGAAATTGATCCTAGAATAGAAAAGATGACAAAACCTTTAACTAATATCATATAATATTATTACACCTATTTTACTAAATCTTGATAGTTTGACAAAATTGCTTTGCTCAATCAAAGGGAGAGAATTGAGGTTTGTGAAAGAAGGGATCCCATATTGAATTTTGCTACACAACCATGGGAATCAATCAAATTTTTGCCAAAAAGATGAGTAAGTTGACATGACCCCAAGCCAAACATGGCAAAAAATAGCGAGGAAGTGGGGATTGTGGCTAGTTATTCTAATAATGGCAAGCCATCTTTTGAAACCAATTTAGACATGTGGTAACCACACATTCCATGAGATAACCATCCATGGTGTAAAAGTGTAGCCAACCACTCAAGATCATAAGTTTGTAAATACCTTCATTATAACATGCAAAAGGCACCATTTGCCAATCTGAAGATAGAATACCAATTTACATGCAGTCTGCATTTCCTACGTTTAGCACTTTGCTAGCCTCAAAAAACTTTGGCCATTTTACTACCATTTTGGATAATCCAACACAAATTCTTTTGACATTCTCCCTCCAATGAGACCAAATTAGAATTTTCTAGAGTTTCTAACCAAGTTGAGCATTCCCCTTGTTAAAGAACTTTAATCCTTGAAGAAGAGGTTGCGAAGACATTTAACACTAATGTAGGTTTTTACATCTAGATTACTCCTATCCTATGCATTTCATAAGATTATCATTTAATGATTACATATTTTGCACCTTTAGTTATTGTTTTTATCTATATCATTTCCATTTATAGGTGTACTCTCTATTAGAACTCTGACTTTTATTGTCACTACGGATAAGGATGTCATCATTTTATATCAATAACAATAACATTATCATTGCTTTAAGGTTGGTCCTTAGATTTTATGGCAACTAACAACTAAAGTGGTGACATAACATATCGTTGCTCTTAAGTTGGTTTACAACAATGACAAATGTTATCATAATACATATCATGGACTAGAGGTTGATGATATGGCATTTAGCTTATAAGGATGACTTTGTTGTCACTTTAGATTTCAATCTCTAACAATGACAAATGTTAACACTTTATAATCATTTGAATTATTACTAAAATTACTAAATTTTTGTTTGTAGCACACTATTATAGAATAGATAATTAACGTTAGGTGTTTAGAGAATTAAACATTAGTTTACAGCCAATGTTTAATTGAGTGATATTGTATGTTAGATTTAATGTCTATTGTATAATTGTTGTAAAAAATGACAATAATACAAGTTAATATATATATAAAACTAATATCATATCATTTGCTAGTGTCATGGAAAATGACATTCAACGTCGGTTAGTATGTATAAAAAATTGATGTTTAATTTCAAATATACCACTTCAATTTTTATGAACAATCAACGTGGTATGTTTTAACCCCTGTCCAACCCTAACTCTTCTTGCCTCCTATGGTTCTTCCATCTCAAATCTTCCTTTCGTAAACTTTTCTCACCTTCTGTAGTGCTTTCTTCTTGGATCCTTTCTCACAACCCTAATGTCTTCTACCAATTCCTCCTTATTCTCCCTTTATTTCATCTTATAGAATATCATACCTAAAAATAGAAAATAATATCTCTTATGACTCTACAAAATCCCAATAATAGCAATTATAAAGAATAAAGTTTGTAACAAAAGTTTAACAACCTATGAAAAGTTATATAGGTGTTGCACTGACTGTTGTCTTAATACCTTTTACTCAATATGCAAGGTTAATACTTTGTAAAAAAACTCACTTGAATCCAATCCATGCAAATATGATGAGCATTCATTAAAATTTTAGAATATGATGTTATATATTTTATACAAATATATAGTAGATAATAAGAATGAAAGCAAAAAAAGATGAATGAAATCAACTTTCTTACATATTAAAACCTATAAAACCCATATCAAAATGATAATTAACAAAATATGGTAGATTATGAAAACAAATACTAAATTAAAATAATAAAAAAAAAACAAATCTTTACTTTCAAATTATGTGTTTTTCCAGTGAGTATACAACCTTATAAATTTAGCAATGAGCATATAGATCTTCATTCCTATAAAAAAAAATATATGGTGACTAGAACCACAATATCAATGAGAATCATTTTTAAGCTAGAAGAAACATACCTAGAGAATCATTTTAAGGTTTACAAGAGTTATGTGATGGAATTTGCAATTGACACTCGAGCTTTACTTATTTTAAGAACTATGTGATGAAATTTACAATTAGCACTAGTGCTTTACTTGTTGTGTTCTTAACTTATTCAAAGTTTGGATGTTGATTATGGATAAATAATTGATGTGTAAATGACAACGACATAGTTGTACTAATAAAAAGAATGACATCTATCATTAACAAAACATCAACACTTAAAGAATAACTACACTATCCTCCTAATAAACTTAAAGGTGTTGTTTTTCTTATTAATAACCAATGTTGTAACATTAAATATGTTAATTTTAAGTAAAAAATTGACATTTTTTCATTCACAATATTTTTTTTCAAAGCTCCTATTAGAAACAATTGATTAACAACTTTAGAAATAGAATAAAAAAGCAACCAAGTGATACATGCAGAATATGATAGAAATTTACAATAGCATAACCACTTGCACAGGCTTTTATATAAATTTTTGAACTCTCATTTACACATCAAAATATAACAAGTTATAATATGTTATTTAGAACCAAACCAACTATCAACAACTTATTTAGAATAAGTTTAATTACAACCAAACCTACTATGTCAGCAACTTATTTGCCATAAGTTTAATTATAACCACTAATCATATTTAAAAACATCCAAAGTCATTCATTGCGATTGAGCTCCAATCTTGAAGAAATATCTTGCCCAAATCTTTCTAATTTCATTAAGTTATTCTTGAGTATATGGTTTGGGCTTATTTCCAAAGCATTATAATGTATACACAATTAATAAGTTAACATCAAGACCAATTAATTAAGCATGTGATGACTTGTAAATAAGTAATTGATTACCTTAATCATGGGTTTATAAGCAAGTATCAAATCATACATGAAGTGCATAATATAGTAGCCATGCTTCACATTTTTAGGATATTTTAGGCACAACAATAGTTTGATCTTATTGACACACAAGCTTCCATTTGAAACATATTACAATCTCATTATTAATAACTTGTATACTCTCATTAGCTCCTATGTTCAATTCTTTACTTTTTAAATCTAATTGCATGCTTTTCTTGTATACAACTATAAAAGCTCTTTCCAAGTAACTCTTGAAAGTACATCACACTTCTCTTATTAAAGGATCCAATTAGTAGATAACTTTCCTCCTTAAAAGCACCATAACAAGCATCCAATGGCTTATACAATACAATGACAAAACAAATTGGCAAATCTATTAAAGAAAAAAATTAAAACTAATATATAAGTAAGACTTATCCTTCGTGGTATAGTGCAAAGTAATAGATTTTTTTAGGCTTATAGAGTAAAGCATTAACAGTGTATTCCTCCATTTTTTCGTAGTTCTCTTAGGTTGCCTCATCAAGTTAATATGGATTCAAGAATTTATATTTAGTACTTATTGATGTCCACTAATCATAGTAATACTTGCATAAGGATTAACATGAGCTAATCTTATATTTAGATTTAATTAATTTGTGTTTATTCAAAGAAAACAGAACAAACTTATATGATCTAGAGTTAAATGTAAGTGACATTAAGCTTACTAAACCTCAGGAGCTAGTTAATGAAAGACTTATCAATATACACCAGATCACATAATCCTATCACTTTTGCCTCTATGTAAAGTATGGCTTAGGAATTTTTACCCTAGGAACTATCAAGGTGTGCCTACAATGCCTTTTGAGAATGATCATGAGATTTATAAAACACAAATAATAATTAGTAATCTAACACAACAATATTAATATAACTTTAAAATATATCAAAAGTTAATGGTAGTGAAGGGAGAATGTAAGATGATACTTTTATTAAGAATTAAATAAAGGACATAAGCCATGTGATGAAAATCCTATAAGCTTCTTTCACTGTCTGGACTGCATCATTTTGCATTGATACTTTGGCCTTATGAATCAAGGGCTTGTTGCCTACCATGTTAACTTGATCACTTGGAAATGATCAATAATGGAGCTTAACAACTGACCAAAATCCACCCATTTGAGACTTTTTGTTAAGATGGTTTTATCATCATTAACATGTATCATACTTTACCCTATGCAATATGAATCCATTCTATAAGAAACCCAATTTATGCATGGACATATATGAAAAATTGTAAGAGTTAAGGGTGACATTTACTTCAAGTATGGTTTTCAAAATAACTACTATCATGGAGGTTGGTGTTATAAGTGTTGCCACATCCTCCAAGCTAGTTGCATGAAGGGTCAGCACCCTCACTTGATCAGGATTCCTCTAAGCTAGCTAAGCATTAGTTGTAAGAGCTAACTTTTTCAAGTAAATAGTGGAGCAATAAACCTAGAGATCAATTGGATAGATATTGTGGAACTTAAATATACAATCTACTGGTAACCTATTTACTCCATTAAGGCATGAAGTAACTCTTACTACTACTAAACTTACTACTATGCTTGTTAATGTTTCTCCTTCCTTTGTAGCAGCTTTGCTTCCTAATCAACATTAAGTTTCCATGCCATATTGTTAATGATGGCCTTCAAGGTTGTATGATGCCTTATGTTTCTTTAGATGGAGTACCTACCTTTCTAAAAAGATCTATATTCTGAATTTTGCTTTAAAAAATAATGTTAATCATATACAATAATATGAAGGAAAAGCTATAGGTTGATATTAATTAATAATGAATAAAGTAGTAAATATATAATTGCTCTTCATAACAAATATCATACTAAATGGCATGGCAAAACATATAACTTGCATAATAAGCAATTAAACTAAGATTACATTAGTCATCATACTTTATAAACTCCTTTACTAATTTATATGACCATGTAGCAAACTAAAATTATTGAAATATATAATAAATTTGATGCCTTGAAAAGACACAATAGCATCCAATGGTAAAGGTCGCAAGTGAAAATGGAAAAGCACCACCACTAAACAAAGTATACCATCACTATATATCTTGAGTGTATATAAACCATAAAAGCATAATTGTAAATAACATATAATATAATCGTAAACTTAATGATTAATAACACTATCATAATGTCACTATACATATACATACATACATACATATATATATATATATATATATATATATATATATATATATATATATATATATATATATATATATATATATATACACACACACACACACACACACACATTACAACTAGAAAAAGTATCAAATTTAATCACTTAACATTGAAAAATATAATAAAAACAAGAGAGGAAAATGTACTTAAAAAGTTTGTTGATGACTAGAATAAGTATGAAGTTAACTTTGAGTGTAGAAGAGAATGTGATAGAGGTTTAGGAGTCATTGAAGAAATTTTGATGGTAGAAGTGATTGTTGGAAAAGTAAATTTAAAAAAAGTAAGAAAGATGCAAAATAGAAGATAAAATGAAAGTTATGTAAAGAAAATATTTATGCATTGATTTTCTATTTAACAACTGATGTCTTAAATAAACAATATTGGATTAGTAAGAAAAAGATGTATAAATTTGAGAACATATTTACAAAAATACCACCAAACCATCAATTTGAATGTCAAATTTTAAACAAACTAATATCCTAAGTTATTTTATCTTTTCAAAGTTAATGATTTGCATTCACTTTTAACATTAATTAAACAAAAAATCAACACCTTAAAGTTACTTCTAATTTCAAACATTATGATAGAGACCAAATAATGTTAGTTATTAAATTAACTATCATTTTAAGTTTCTCGTGAATTGTAAAAATTCCATCATATCAGTACAGACGTCAATTGTTTAAATAATTATTATCTTATTGATTTCAATAATTTTAAAAATATCATTGTGTTAATATTAATGTCAATTTGTCCTTTAACCAATGTTTATCTATTGATGTAAGATTACAATTTTGTAGTAGTGGCAATGACTTTTGTCATCCTTTACTTTTTTTACAGAAATAAATATATAGTAATTAAAATTAATTATTAAAGGAAACTCATAAATCTTAAAATTAATAATAAATTTAATGCTAAAATTATTAAATAATTAATAAAATTAAAATATCAATTATAACACTATATTAAATAATATATATATAGCATAAAAATGATATACAATAATATATAAGTCATGTAAAAACAAGTTATAAACATATAAATCCTATATAATAGACTACGATCTACCTAAGTCCTAAGCATCATCATCATCTTTATTGTTACACTAAAGAAATGGTGGAGTTGACAACTACTAGACAAATATGGTAGGTAATACTAGAGCATGTAAAGGCGGTAGGTCATTAGCTAAAGGAATACCATTGGAAGGGACATAAGTATAAATTTGGACATAAAAACTTGTAGTTATTGTTCCAAAGACACTAACCTAGAATTTTGTTTATAGATATGCTGCTGGCATGCCTCATGTAATTGCTAGCTCTTAAAGGTGTAGCACTGGTTATCATGGAGGTAGTTTTATGTCTTGTCATCCTTCATGATAGAAGATTGATGCTAGCTTTGTAGATGAATTATTATCAATATAGGAAATGCCTCTAAGGAGACAACTAACCCTTTTTCTATGCTTTTGATGAGTGCCTAACATTTTGTCGATAACAGGCTCATTAATAATAACTGGATTACATGAAGATGATCTAAATGTCAAAATAGATTGCAACTATAATTAAGCTATTCTAATGTTCAATTAAGCTATTCTAATGAAGATGATCTTATTCTTAAATTTAGAATACGAAATTATTAGTACAAATGATAAAAATTAATATTTTAAGATAAAAAATATAAGTTACTTATATAATCAACTTAGGCATTTAGATGCACCCACTTGTCAATTGGTCTATAATATCCCTCATGAAACTTATCAATTAAAGGCTATAGCACATCAATTTCCTTATCCCTTTATTCTAATTTTGAAATATAAAATACAATGTCATTAAATTTAATAATGATATAATATTTCAATTAAAATACCTTTTTGTGATAATGTACCACTATGCTTTTCACTCCGTGTAGGTCATTGTACTTCTTTTGGGCTTTGTTTGTTGCATTTGCCTTTGACCTTTTATACAAATTCAAAGTGAAACAAACATAAATTTTAAACTTGTATTAACTTGATTTTAAAAAATTTATAGTCAATATATAAAGATATTATTACCTTATGGTCATTAGAGTCAAATAGCTTGCAACATTACTCCTAATGCTCTTGTAGCATAACTTCTAGCTTAACCTGCCAAGCTGTACCATTTCTTGAACATTGTTAACTCCCTCGCATGCATTGAAATATTTATATAGATCATTCTTCCAATCTTTATATCAACTGGTAGCAATTTGATTGATACCTCAATGAATGAAGGGTAACTTACCCTTATCCATATCGATATTCCTAAAATAAGTCTACAATTGAAGAATATAATGACAAGTTGAAAGTATGAAACAATAAAAACATTAATTAAATAATGCAAAAAAAATAGTTAACACTTACCTCAACTTAAGAAGCAACCTATTCTCTTTAAGCTTTAGAAACTATCTACTAAGTCTTGTGGAAAGGCTTACAATGCTAGTGAACAGTACACCAATCTATTCAATGAATTACTTTTAATTTTCCTTGACTAGGTTCAAAGTACTATCAATCCTATCATACTTTATTGACAATGGACAACCTTTATTTTTCTTTGAAAGAGCTACATGAAGTTTAGCAACCTAGATTGTTGATGTTTTGCTTGGGTAGTAGAATCTTGGAAAAATAATCAAAACATTAGTAATATATATATGTATGCATAGAGTTAACAATTAATGTGTTAAAAACATTAGAATACCTATGTCATGTGAATGTAGAAACTGAAATGGACCTTGCAGTGGATTTGCTTTATCATCTCTTCCATAGAAGCTCAATGCAATAGTGTCCATGACTATATTGCAATATTAGGATAGTATAATAAAATTCAATTATTAATTAGGAAATCCACTATCCTTTGTTATCCACTTTATTATTTCCTTTAACATAGAATTTTTTGTAGCATCTCCTTGTAATTCTCCTAAGTATACAAATTATATTTGAGTATAGTCTACACTCATAGAATAAGGAAGACACATGAAATTCTTACATCATGAAATGATAGCTGGATAAATAGATAATAATAATTTCAATATCGATATCAAACTATCCAAAAATGGGACAATCAAGAGCTAGTTAGTCTTTAAAGAATAATAAATCCTTAAACAAGTTTAAGGTTATAGTGGTAATGCAATTAAGTTAAAATTATTGCAAATCAATATTATAATAATTTTAACCATTTAATCATTTATTTGTTGTCTTAGCATATTAATATTTTATTATTATAAATCAAAAGTTACAATAATTGTAACTATTGAATAATCTTATTTGTTGTCTTATTATTTTAATATTTTTAATAAGTAACTAATAGGTAATAATCTAATATTTCAATGTATGATGTCTTAATATTTTAATAAATTATATATATAATTTCTAAAAAATTATTATTTTCCTAAAATTATAACTTATTAATCTTGATAACTCTAATACACCTATTCAAATATAATAAATTTAACTTCACTTATTTCTAATTTTTTATTATTTCTTTCTACATTAATTAACTTTTTTTAACTATTTGTTTACTTACAATGAAGTAATTGTGATTAATCATTAAGAAGTTTAATAATTATCCAATAATTGATAAACTATAATAAATTTAATATTTTAATATTTATTGTAAGCTATTATAAATTTTAATATTTTAATAATTTTTTTATTTTAATATTTTAATATTTATTTTCTTAATATTTTAATATATTAGTATAAGTTAAAATAATTTTAATATTTTAATGCAAGCTATAATAATTATTGAAAATATTATTTTTGGTTGTCCTAGTATTTTAATATAGGTTACAATAATTTTAACTATTTAGAAATCTTATTTATTTTATTAAGATATTGCAATATTTTAATAATTATTTAACAAGTAATAACTTAATATTTCAACTTCTCATGCATATGTATTTAACTATTATAAATTTACTTTTTTAACTTACAATTATGTAATATTTTATTCTTTATTTAAATTAATTAATTTTTATTATTTTTATATTTTATGTGCTAATGATTCTTAAACTATTTCTAAGTTAATAGTCCTATCTTAGGTTCACGTATCACTATATTACTTTACAAATCCTACATTATGTCTAAATAAAAATAGATATATCAAAAAACTTACAACATAAATATAGCATTTATTTTTATAAATTTACATTAACAAGGTAAACAAATCAACATTAGAAATGAGAGAAAGTTATATTCCAAATCATATTAATTGCATATCCCAAATCAAATCATTTACATTGTTAAAGCCTAAAATTTTTAAATTAACATAAATAAGAGAAATTTACATTAGTAGGCAAATCAAAACAACTTTCAAAATTATAACTCATTTTTATATCTGAAATCATCTCAACTACATATTCATAACCTAAATTACTTCCTCACAAATTCATAATAGCAAATTGACAGTTACAACTCTATTACATTCATATAGAAACAATATATTGAAATGAAAATAGGCTTATCTCAAATAGCTACCGAAGTGAAGAAATCTTTGAAATGCAAAGAAAGAAATTGAAAAAAATTATATAAATAAGTGTAAGATAGAAAGGGAAGGTGAAAATATTGAGAGATTTAGGCTCTTTTTGTTTTGTCGGAAAGTATTTTTCATAGGAAAATATCATTTGTATATATATTAATAAAGGAGTGATATATTATTTACATTAATGATAAAAAAAATGATACCTAAAAGTTTAGAACTTGAGGAAAGTAAATTCCATTTTGAAACAAGAAAAGTTGCTTTCTCCAAATTCTTTATATTGAACATTAAATAAGTAAAACACTTTCCCTTCATTTTAATATTTTATAACTACATTTTACAAAAAATGCTTTCCAATGAAACAAATAGAGCCTTAGCTAAAAAGTGAGAGAAAATACCTTAAATCTCTAAGGAAGTAAAGGAAGACGGAAGAAAGAAAAGGAAATTACATAAAGAAAATGGGGAAGTAGATGGTGCTACAACTATTTTATTGGGACCCTAAAGCGATGACATTCAAAGTGATGACATTTTGAATGTCATCACTTTAGAGTTTAATAAAATATTAGCAATAAATATACTCAGGCCAATTATGGCACTTTATTCTTTTGCCACTATAATTCAACAACATTTTCCATCTAAATAATGACATTGTCTTCACTATAAGGAAATGAAGCTAACATGCAACTTTTCATAAATTAAAAACCTTAAGGTAATTATAAGGTCATTACTATATAGTTATTGGCACAAAAAATTGCCTTCAATTCCTATGCAACAATTAATTAAGATAAAGTAAAGACACATGTTGTCACATTAGAGCTTATAGTTTTTTGAACTCTAAAGCATGACATGTGTCATTACTTTATATAACTATGTGCTAAAAAATGCCACTTTTCCCATCTTGAAAGTTTCTCTAATAAAGCAATGACAATGTTATTCCTTTAATGGCTAATTTTTTTGTAGGCCTTTAAATAATTGCCCATGTAAAAAACTAGCAATTCTTCCTTTTGCATTTTTCCCATATAGTAATGACATATATGTTGCTACTTTAGTTAATATTTCTTGTAATGTGTACATGAATCACACTTTTTAATTAAATAGAGCCAAATAACCTTTTTGTATCATTAGTTATTGCTTTTATTTGTATCACTTGCACTTGCAAGTGTATTTTTTTTTAAAACCATGACTAGCATACAGTATACACAAACCTCACTTTTTAATTAAATAGAGTCAAATAACCTTATCACTTTTCAACTAAAAATAAATTAGTACTTCCAATAGGAGACAATTAAAGTAGTTTATTTTAATACTTTTTTTATCCTATTCATGTAATTAAGAAGTGTTGCCACTTTACCATTAAATACAATGAATTTCAATGTTAATTCTAGTTTTAGAGGCACTCAAGACAACCCCTTATTCTAAGAAAGGCTTATTAAAGACATTAATGAATCCCAACAACAAAAAGTGATAGTAAAAAATGCAAGAAACTTAAAGGTTATCTAGAATTTGAATATAAATGACCAAAATAATGTGCATAATGCCTAACAAGCCTAGTTAAACTAAAATCAAAATCTAAATTAAAGAAATGGCTTACCATAATAATTATCATAGCAGCATACACAAAATCATAGGAATAATGCCCCAACAATAACTATAAGTTGACTAATGACTTAAGAAATTATATTGGGAAGCCTTCAGGGTTATCGATTAGAATGCCTTATGGCATGTTATAGACTGGTGAGGATAAAAAGGTTATGAATTATAATAGCTAAAACAATCAAGCTAAAAAAGCATATGTTGATATGCTAGACAAAAATTATCATGGCTTAACTTCTTAGAGTTTTTTCATGATCAAGCAATTGATTAATAAAAGTAACCATGATATGATTCACATATTATCTGAGTAATTAGCTACAATATGAAGGTTAGTGATTGAAGAAACAATTGCTATCCAAGCTTAAGTGAACTAAACACAAGAGGGAATAGCACAACAACTCAGATCTCAACATGGTGATAATCAACAATCTAAAAAAGAAATAATTTAAAGTGAATCATGAGTTTAATTACCTTAAAATTGAGTAACCTGAATATGGTCAAGGGAGATTTACCTAACATGGTAAGTAAATAAGAAAAATGGCTTAGTTATATAAGCCTTGCAATATAGGTGCAAGAGATCATGTTTAAGGATCAAACCCAAACATGTTGAACTATTAATAAAATTAGGAAAACCAAAACCTTTAAGGCTAGGATGAAAATATGCAATTCTTAGTTAAGTGGCTACTAAACTAACTAGGGGTAAAGAATATATACCCTAACTACTAAGGAACTTTCCTAGAGTAGATATATTAACTTGACTTCTCTATGTTGAACTTTGCCATCTTTTTTGGTGAAGATTATTAATCCACCACTAAGCATATAGCCAAATTTATGTTCAAATATAAAGAGTTAACCTTAAATGAATTTCTAAAATTAAAGTATTTCCTTCTATCCTTAATAAGGACAACATTCTTGTGGCATTTAGGTCTACCACCAATTTCAATACATTCATGGACTCAAATGGAATAAATGTTCCATAATCAATTTTATCGAGAATTAATGAACATATGATTAACTAACTTGTTTAAAATGAAGAAAAGACCTATAGGTTCAGTTGAGGATTATCTATACATATTTCAACAAGGAAGAAGCAAATGCTTTACTCAATTTACTAAAAATGAAATTATGAAAATAGCAATGACATGTTTCAACTATGCTATTCGCAAGAAGTTACTAAATCAAAACATTACTAGCATAGCTTAGTTAATTAAAAAGGTTTGGCAAATAAAGTAACTTTGACAAGAAAAAGATAAAAAGCTATGACCTACACATTTTAGAAAAGAAAAAGTCACATATCTTAAAAAAAAGAAAAGAAAAACTAACAAAGAAAGTGAAAATGAAATCCATATTGCTGGACTTAAACCTAACCTTCCTTATGTGTGCTTTTTATTGAAAATTGTTGATAAAAAGGATAAAATGCATCATATTAGTAAAAATAGCATATTATTTTGATATTAACAAGGCTAATAAAAATTTGACTTTTTGCTAAAGAATAAACAAATAAAGTTATTTGAAGGTCATACAATTTTGTCAAGAAAAATATAAAAGACAAAGAAATATTACAAGTGTCATGATATGTTTAGCTACACCATTAATAGTTGTGTTCATTTCAAGAAGATGATTAAGAAGGCCATGAAGTGAAGGCGATTAAAGTTTGTTAATAAAGTTAAGAAGAAAGAAATGCTGACTGGCAAAGATCTTTTCCCCTTAGGATATAACTATATTGAGTAAATGGATGACTCTAACATGTTCATCATAGATGTGAACATAGTGGCATGCTATAAGTATGATGATCCCCTAATCCACCATTCTTCCTAAAAGTTTGTCCAAAAGTAAGGGAGTTAAATACCAATTTCATTAAGATAGTACAATGTGGAGTAGGCATTTTAAAAATGTGTCATCAATGTGAAAAATATTATGATGAACTAAAGGTTATGATGTATAGCAAATGGTCTAAAGACTGAATCCACCTAAAGTCTAAAAGCTTGTTAATGAAAGGAAAGAAGTGATGAAAATGATTGAAAAATTTAAGAAAGAGAAAAGAAAAAAAGAAATCCATCTGTAATAAATTGAATTATCATTAGTTCAACTAATAACCTAGAAGGAAAACAAGAATTCATACTTAGAAGTCAATATGTAATCACCTCAAAGCACAATGGCTTAAAAATAAACATCATCATGAAAGAAAATAAGCTTGGAAATTGAGATTTATAGAAGGGAGGAATATATGGTACAACCCAAATTATAAAAGACCTCTCTTGATGAAGATTCAAAAATGAAGGATGCATAGGCAAGAGCCAAAAATCCTTTAGGCTTAAGAAAGTCAAGCAATATAAAAAAAAGGATAAATAAAGTATTTTCCAACAATTAAATATTAAGGGTTGGAAGAAGGACATGGATGTAAATGTTATAACTAATCTACTATTATCATTCATAGTGGTTGAAATTGAAGAGATTGATTAAGTGTTTAACAATAAGGATGCTATAAGAGAGTTTAAAAGGCCAACTAAACAGATAAAGAACCACTTAAAACCTTTCCATGTGAAAGCCTATATGAATGGTTATCCTTTGAGTAAAGTATTAATTAATGATGGTGCATTTATCAACTTGATGCCTAAATCAATATTTATTTGATTAGAAAAATAGTTGAAAGACTTGATGTTGACTAACATAATAGTGGTATATTTCAATGGTAGATTATTAGCCTCTAAAGGAATCGTGTTGGTTAATTTGAAAGTTAGATTAGTAGTAATGCCAATGCTTTATGTTGCGGTTTCATCAAATGCTAATTTATGTTACGATTTCATCAAAAGCTAACTATAACCTTTTGTTAGGCAGGGATTGGATACATGTGATAGGAGTAGTGCCTTTCACACTTCACTAGAAAATGCTCATTTTGTGAGAAGATAGGATGATTAAGTGTGTAAAGGCTAATGATAGTCCATGTTATGTATAATAGTGCAATGTAGACTTCAAAGTTTACAGTCCTAATGTTTAGCTACTACACATCAATAGCAACATCGATCTTACTGATGTTAAGATATGTATACTTGAAACTTTAGGATTCAAAATAATTCTTAAGGTTAAAACATTAGGATGGACCTATAATCAATACTGTAGATAACTAGCTCGGCTGTCAACCAATGTTGTTAAGCAAGCTCAAATGAAAATCCTAGATTGTGTCTTTGATGATGGCTTACTTGGATTCTATAAGTCTTTTATCAAAGATGACATTGTGAAGATAGAAGTCTAAGACCTTTTACAAAAAGTCAATGTGAGAGCCAAAGAAGATAAATGGTTGACTTATATTAGCATAACTTTATTACAAGAAAACATAGATAGTCAATATACTAAAAAAATTTAAAGACTATTTTGTGTGGAACTATAAAGAGATGTTGGGGTTAAATAGAGATTGAGTAGAGCATAAGTTACCAACTAATAAGGTTTACCAATCATATAAACAACCCTTTTAACATTTTTCACTAGAAGTTATGCTAAAAATAAAAAAAGAAACTAGAAGGCTACTAAAGCCATGTTTGTATATAAAAACCATAAGTATGCTAAATAAATCTCAAACACGATGCTTGTTATGAAAAAGAATGGCAAGTTAAGGGTGTGCATAGACTTCAAAGAATTAAACAACATCATACTTGAAAATGAGTATTTAATACTAGTTGCAAATATGTTAATATATTCAACTTCAAGGCATGTGGTAATATGTTTAATGGATGGAAATGTAGGATATAATCAAGTTTACATAGCCAAAGAATACACATTGATAGCTTTTTGGTGCCTAGGGATAATTGATGCACATGAATAGGTATTCATATCATTTAGGTTAAAGAACACTGGAGCTATATACTAATGCCCCATGAAGAAAATTTACATAACATGATAAGAAAGTTGATGGAAGTATACATAGATGTCATGGTGATGAAAGGTGACTCTCATTAAGAACATCTTGAAAACTTGTAGCAAGCTTTTAACTAAATATGTGAAAATAATTTGAAAATGAATCCTTTAAAATATGTATTTAGCACTTTAGTAGCAAACTTTCTAGGCTTCCTAATTCACTAGAAAAAGATTGAAGTTTATAAAAATAAAACCAAAGTTATAATAGAGACCTTAACATTGGCCTATAAGAAAGAACGACAATGTTTCTTTAGTAAAGTTAATTTCTTAACAAGGTTCATATTAAGCCTACTTGGCCATATTAGAGTATATTTACACCTTCTCAAGTCAAAGGGTGACAAATAATTACAATGGAAGGAAGGAAATGGAAAAAGAAGGAAAAATACTATTTAAAAGGATAATTTTGATTAGGTTTTAATGAGCTTTTATTATGATTATTCTTATCCCAAAAATCACATAAAAAAAACATAAAGTGTTGGTTTATGCATTCTTCATGATAAATTGCCTCAGGTAGCATAAAAGTTATAGAGTGATACATACATCATAGTAGGCCATATGTCCTTGACCAAACCTTAAAAGATATGCTTCTTGGGAGCATCTAAAAAGTTTGTTGATTAAGATAATGTTATTTTAGAACTTCATAAACTAGAAAACTCCTAAGACCTTAATGAGAAAATACCTAAGACCAATAAGTTGGAAATTTAATAGGTGATATTAGATAAGTTCATTTCAAATCTTTTGGTATATACCAAAGTCAAGACTTCTTTAACACCTCTAAAGTTGAAAATTTTGAAATGGTTTGATTTTCACTTTCCTTTGACTCAAACTCAAGAAAATGAAATTAGAAGGTTTGTATTACACCTATTTTAATAAATCTTGATAGTTTGGCAAAACTTCTTTGCTTTATCAAAAAGAAAGAGTTAAAGTTTGTGAACGAAGGAACCCTATTCTGAGTTTTATGTCATAATTATGGAAATCAACCAGATCTTAGTTGAAAGGACAAGTAAATCAACATGACCCTTAGCTAAACATGGTGGGAAAATTATAAGGAAATGGGTATTATAGGTAGTTATTCCAATAATGATAGGCCATCTTAACTAAACTACTTAGGCATGTGGTAATCCATGATGTGAACATATAGCTAACTGTTCAAGATCATAAGTTTATAAAATACCTTCATTGCAACATGCAAAAACCTTTATTTTCCAATTTAAAGATAGAATGCCAATTTGCACACACTTTATGTTTCCTACCTCTAGCACTTTATTACTCTTTGAAAACTGCAACCATTTTGTTGCCATTTTGGAAAATCCAATGTAAGTTCATTTGATAATATCCCTTCAGTGAGAGCAAATTAAGATTTTTTAGAGTTTTCAACCAAGTTGATTATTCTTTTTGTTAAAGTACTCTTATTCTTGAAGAAGATTCTGTATGGACTTTTGGGACCAATGTAGGTTCCTAGATTGCTCATATCCTCCGTATTTTATGTAGTTATCTTTTAATGTTCATATATTTTGCACCCTTAGCATTGCTTTCATCTATATCACTTCTGATTGTAAGTGTATTTTGTATTATAACTCCAACTAGCATATTGTGTATACAAATCCCACTTTTTAATTAAATAGAATCAAATAACCTTTTTATGCCATTAGTTATTAATTTTATTTGTATCATTTCCATTTGCAAGTGTTTATATTAGTCAAAGCAAAAAAAAAAAAGTACTGTGTGTTACAATTCGACTAGCACACTATATACGTGAATCCCACTTTTTAATTAAATAAAGTCAACTGCTCTTGTCAGTTTTTAACCAAAAACAATCACTTAGACTAAGTACTTTTGGGACTAAGTACTTTTGGTACTTAGGGTAATAATTTAAACATAAGTTGATCGAAGTTATTTGTTGAAGGTGTATCTTGATCTCCTTCTCATTACTCTACACCACTAATTTTCTAGTATCTTTATTATATGAAGATCATATGACACATGCAAGTTATATTTATAACATATTCATTCAACTAGTAGTGTATAAAAATATTTTTCATGAAAAATATTCTTACTTTTATTTTTTAAATTTCTTTTTAAATATTATTTTAGGAAAAAATTTTATTTCTATTTATCTATCATTTTAGGAAACTAAGGTTGTGTTTATTGTCTTCTTTCAAATATTATTTCTATCATCTAATTATATATTCAATAATTTTACTTATTAATTGATTTTTAATAGAAGATATGTTAATGATTTATCTTTCTTAAAAGTAAGATTATTTATTATTTTTTTAATCTTTATATATTAACTTGAAATGATATTTAAAAAGGAATGAATAAAACTATTAAGGAGAAATAAGAAAACAGTATATATTTTTTATTTTCGATGTCCTATGTACTTAGGATGATGTTAAAGTTGAGGTTGATGTATCAAGGGTATGGGGTTTCAATAACATATTTTGAAGTTACCCATCTTTTCACGTTCATCCAAAGGGTAGTGTTATTAGAGCTCTACGTTTTTAAAAAGTTGAGTATTTATATTATTAAATTATTTTTAATATATCAAAATTTATATTTTTAATTTTAATTCAGTTATTTTAAAATTTAAAAAAATATATAATTTAATAATGAAAATATTTAATCTAAAGCTTTGTATGATACTGCCTTAAGTCAAAAACAATAAAAATGGTTAGAGATTGATTTTTTTGTAAATTCAATCTAGATTAATATATAAAAAAGTGATTGGAATTAATTACTAAGAGACTGATTTAAAACAAATAATTTTTCAAGTGATATATAATATTATTTAAAATTTTTACCTTTTTAATATTCTAAATTCGATTCCAAGACGTTATATATATGAATTTAATAACTTAATGATTCCTACTATTATAAAAAAAAATTATACACAGGAGCCGAACATAAATAAGTATGCTAAGTTAATGAGACAAGCCGCTAACTTGACAGCATATAATAAATAATTAATATTGGATGAAAATGTTCATATATATAATTAATGAATTAATTTAAGAGGAAGATATAAATAAGTCCCTAAAGTATGGTTTTATATTGTATAACTCCCTTAAAGTTTTCAAAATTACAAATAGTCTTTTTGAAATTTTTTAAAAAGTGAAAATTTTGACAATCTAATTAAAAAAATTATATAAATTTTTCATATTCAAAATATGTTAAGACTCATTTCTAAATTTAGTTCATTTGTCCCATCTAAGCCTATTTTTTTTTAAGAATTTAAATTTGATATATTGTAAATTATTTTACAATATCAATAAATAAAAAGAAGATATGTTGTTAAAAAAGTAAAAGTAATTAAAATTTTTTTATTACAATAAGAGTTTTTAACATTATATATATATATATATATATATATATATATATATATATATATATATATATATATATATGTACTTGGATAGGTAAATATCTTGATAGTAACATCAGTCTTGTTACATTCACTATAATGGTGATAGTAAGGGTGATAGCAATTATGACGGTGAAATTACAATAACAATAATACATGAAATGAATTTTTTAAATTGTAAAGAATCAGTTTTTGGAACCACTTAATAAATCTTAATTTAAAAGTGGTACCGTGCCAGCAGTCTGATCTAACATGAATTGATTAAGAAAAAAAAGGTTATTTGACCTGAAACTAATTTATTGTTAATTCCGCAAAATTGGGTTTGTCTTTTTGGACTTGTCATTTATCCCATTTAAGGCAGAAGTCCTCTTTACAGAGAGAGACACGTGTACAAAATTTTCGACCTTATATTACAAAAATAAATTTCAAAATAAAGTTTCTAAATGAAAATAACATATTTCTAACTTCATATTTGTTTTGCGTAACCACATCATTCTTTTATCTCAATTTATATCTAGAATTAATTAAAAGGATTTTCATTTTTTTGTTTGGTGTACAAACTACCAAAACACCAAACAAAAATGACTTTGGTGTTAAAATAATATCGGGACAACAAGGTAATACGTGGTGAATAAAAAAAATTTAACTCTTTACTTATTTTTATAGAAAATGAATGAAAAGAAAATTGAAGGAAAGAAAAGAAGTAAAAAACAATCATTTCCCTTACTTGGTTGAAGGGTAGAAAAGGGATAGAAAAGAAAATAATATGAGTTAAAAAATATAAAAAAAGGAGGGAAAAACCATCAAAATTTTTTTTTGACATATATAAGTAAAAAATAAATGGAAAACTAATTTATTATAATTTTTTTAATTTTATTTAAGTTGAAAACTGACTTCTTAATTTAAAGGATAAATTTATCATACAAATTAATTTAGTTTTATTTTCTTACTTTTTCATCAAAACAAGTAAAAGAAAAATCATTTTCTTCTTTTCTTTCCTCTTATTTTTATTAGTCTTAAGGTTTTATATGATGAGTTTTGATGATGATAAATAAGTATTCATATAATAACATTGTATGTCTTCATGCTAGATTGTTGTAAAATCTTCAATAAGACATATTGTACTATGGTTACAATAATAATGCTTATGTGATAAAAGAGTTATATTTTATACAAATGTCACTAGGCATGTAATTGATACGTACATATGATATGATAACTATGCATGTTCATGTGCTAATGTGTGCTATTATATATATATGAATCATGCTTATTAATATACTTAGATAATACATTAGATTAATTATATGATTTGCAAAGTTTAGGAATTGTTGTAAAGGAAAGTTCAATAAGAAGAATGAGAGTTAGCTTTGAAGCTAAGAAATGGAAGATCTTGTCTTGCTCAACTTAAAAATGAATAAGGAAGAAAATTAAGAAAGAAAATGTGAGCTAAGTATTGAAGAATAAGAAGATTGAAGTTTTAAGAAAAGTTTAAGGATTTCATTGGTATAGTTTTACTTTTAAGCTTAAATATTTTTATTAAATAGAGTTTTTCAGGATATAGAACTAAAAAATGTTGTATATAATCTTAACTTGATTTAAATAATTTAAAAAGATAACTTACAATTTTATTTTTACAAGATAACCTATAAGACACTTCAAAAATTAATAAAATATAAGTTTTTGCTCTTTTTAGTTTTGACCTTTAGTCACTATTTTGAAAGTAAAGAGCTTTTCATAGATAGATCATTTGCTTAAAATAATCAAGATATGAAATTATTATGAATTTTATAAGTTAAATTTTAAAATCATGTTTTTACAATCCGTTCTTTTTTACCTTTGCCCATTATTTCAATTATATCTCAAAAATTACATAATATGTAAGCATGAAACTAGATTCATTTAAAAGTAAGCTCAAATATCTTTCTAACATTAGGTTATTTGCTAAAAAAGAGCTTAAAATAAAAGAGCTATGATCTTTTAAAGTTAAATCTGCAATTTTATTTTTAAGAATTAAGTACCTAATTGATTTTGATCAAACAACAGCTAAAAATTATATTAGAATTGATTCTCCTTGTTCTGATGTGTGAAAAATGACTATAAATGACTAGTTTTCATTCATAAGTGTTTCAAACAATTATAATATCCCCTGGGCTTATTATATAAGTTAAGAAACTTTAAATACAACATATAGAAAGCTTGAACTTCATCTTTCAATATTATTTGACTTTTTCTTCATCCAAATCATGAATTGAACTTTTCATTATGAAATTTCTCTATTCTAAGTGTTTTGTTTGTTTCTTCCACTCTATAAGGGAGATTGTATGAGTTGCTTTTCATTTTTAATTAATTTCTAATTATAAAGGATGAAGTATCCCTTAAAAATCTTATAGATGATGATGTATCCCTTGTAAAAAAAGCAAGTTTGCTTAAAGAAGAGCAAGAGCATTGTAAAAGGATTCTTTAAGTGTCAGGTTCAAACTTAAAGGAATAGTGGATTGAAACACAAGTTTAAAAAATTTGGAAGGTGGATGTATACTTTAGAGAAAATATTTAAGGGAGAACTACTATAAACATTTATGTTTAAGTTCTCTATCCTTACTCTATTTATATTTGACTACATACTCTATTTTTATTGGTAATATTTATTGAATGTATTGTGTTACCATACTTATCTTATTGCTTAAATGATTGAATGGTTAAAAAAGGAATTTGTCTTTAAATGTGTCTCCTGATTTTTTTTATACATAGTTGAATGAGTTAATTTGAACAAATATTTTAAAATTTATATTTAATGATTTGTTTATATTGATACTTCAATGATTAAATGATTGAAAGATATATTTATCCATACATGTGTTTCTTGATGATTAATTTATATATAATTGAATGAGTTAATTTTCATTAATTCTTCAAATTGTTACATCTTGAGTACAAAAATTTTTATAAAACTTTTTTAAATTTGTTTAAGTTAAAATTATTCTTATAATTTCTCAAAATCAAAAAAATTTTAAAGAATATTTTAAAAATTGTGAAAGTTATGAAAATATTTAATTCCATCTGTGGGTTGACATGACATACAAATTTCCCTACATCCAATTAAGAAAAGAGAAGGTTTTTTTCTCTTATTTTCTTCTTTCCTATATTGAGTCATTTCTTTTTTTGAAACCAAGCAAAGAGTAAAAGAAATGATTGGAGTAAAAATACCACAAAATGCGAATGCAACATCACCTTTTAGAAAATATTTATAATTCTATTGAAAATTTTAGTACTACTTATATTTATATTTTAATAAATAAATATATAATATTAAAATAATTTACTAATAAAAATATAAATAAATATAATTAAAAATTTTCAGTACTATATTAATATAGAAAATATTTTTTCCATCCCGCCATCCGACGATCCTGATCTCCTCTTTTGGAGATACCAAGCTGATGTCATCGTTACATCATCACATTGCCCTCATTTCATACGTGAAGGAATCAATAAAAATTAAAATAACTTTATTATTATCATCACATATTAATCTCTTACATTTTGATTGACTTTCATGAGTAAGTGAGTCTTCGCTGTCGTGAAAATAACGTTCCTGGGCTCATCTTGCTTGGTGGGCGGAAGGCGGCTGCACGGAGGTGGCAGGTAGGACCGCACGCACCCAGTTGCGGGTTTAAGGGGCTTTTGGGAATGTTATTTACAATTCTATGCATGTGTTTCTCAAGCTCTGGGGTGTGTGGAAGGCAAACACCGTACTGCAAGTCATTGACCGTTGACTTCTCGTTATTGTGTTATTATGCATTTAACATCTCCGCAAAAATGCTGAGATATGACCCCAGTTAATCTATTGTCAATTGGATTAAAAAAATAAAAATAAAGGGACGCGAGTTCTTATATATATATATACATGAAACCTATTCCTATATTAAACATTTACTGATTTATATTAAATTTTATATTTTTAAAGAAAAAATTCAATTTCATAATTTACAATTCAATGATAAAATTAATTTATCAATGCATTAAATTTTAGTTAATATATGATGAAAATGTCCCATTTTTTAAATGTTCAAATATTGCCCTGTCTTCCCGCTTATTTGTCTCTCATCATCCAATTCGTTGGAAACACTTCTATTACTACTCTGACATTAATTGAGATAGTAATTTTACTCTCATTTGTATTTTTCATTTAATGATAGGAAGTAGGTATTTTCTCTAATTTTATCAGGTAGAGTGCCAATGATATATTGAAACTGTTAGGAAAGGCTTACTCAGAAAAAGTTACCAAACTCAATTGCATCAAAATGTCGTTATTCAATTAGTTTGTAAGTGTTAAAGAAAAAAAAAAGGAAACTTCTTTGAGAATGGTTACTCACCAAGTAAAACAATTAGTAATGAGAGAGGTATGCACATGTAATTAAGAGGAGTCGCAATAATTTTATTTTAATTCTCACAACAATATTGGTACTTTTATTTGTATTTGAATAATTAGGAAGTTTAATATTATAATTGAGTGAATATTAAATTTAGGAAGTGATCTTTTTACTTGTCAAAATGTGAGAGACAATCAATAGTACTGAAATATATAATATTACAATAAAATTAGAAATATTTCCAACTAATTCATCACTGTTAATTACTCTGCTTGTTGTTATGCAATCAACTATTGCACAATTGTACTTTTCCGGCTTGAAGCATAATTTATATTCATGACCGCAAAATGGGCGATATGGTCAAAATGTGAGCACTTTATTTTTTTTTCATCAATTCAAGACATCATTGATCTATATAATTTTATTAAGGTTATAAATTATACTTTATTTTCGTAATATTGTACTTAATATTACTATTATGTACTTTTACAGCTGTAACTTTTATAATTTTTATGTAACAATAGCATATTTTTAAATTTATCCACAACTTCATCAATTACAACATAATGATAGTTATAATTTAGAATCAAGGATCTCGTTATTGTATCTAGCTATCAAAGTTGTCAAATAGTAAATCAAAATCAAAGAATCAAAATTTTGAATTGTGAATTGTAAGATTCATGATCGAAATTTAAATAACTTAAATTTTATATTAAATACATATAAAAATAATTAAATAGTTAAGAAGTAAGAAAATTGACTTTGTAATAGATAATTAAATAATATTGAAGTAATAAAGCATGCAAATGTATAATAAAATAGTTAAATAGTGCTTGCTAATTGTATAAATAATATTATTATAGCAAAATTAAAGGAAAAATAATAAGGTTTCAAAGTTAAGTTTTATAAAATTCAACTTGATTATATTATTATCTAATTGAAATTCAAGAGTTATAATTGATAAAATCGCATTAATCATATATATGATTTGAATCGTAAATAATAAGATTCATATAATTTTAGTTAAGATTTTGTAAAACAATAAATTCATACAAGTAAATCAAATTATTGTATACCTAACTCAAATCAAATTGTAAATTATAAAATTTTGATCACTATGATCTACATTGTATTGACTAAGAATTTGGCAAAGGTTCATGAGCAGGAAATGTCTATATCATGCATTTCATGGAGTGTTTAGAATTAGCATAAACTGTCGTGTTAAATGTTTGGTCTTCTCATCCAAAATTTGGGTTTTTGACTAGAGGGAGATAAGCAGGGGAAAAAAAGGGAAAAAATCAAGCCAGTACCATTTGTTACAATTTATTGCAGTGAGGTACCCTAACCAAACTTTCTTTCAATTAAGTGCAACTGCCAACGTCAAATTACCACAATGCTTAAAAAACAAAACAACGCATCTATTACGTGACTTAGGAAGAAGAAAAGACACCAAACAGAAATGACAAATCATAATGCCTAAAAGATGAAACGATGCACTTGTAGGGCATCTCAAGATGAATAAAAGATAAAAATAGAAATAACAAATCGCATTCCATCAAAGCATAGTACTAGTAAAGAAATTCAAGAGATTGAATGAAGACAAAGTATAAATCGTTGGAAAATTGCACCAGACAAACTTAGATAACACTGAACAATTGGAAATCAGCATTTCCAGATTTCGAAAACTTAAAACTAGTTGAAAACAGTAACTTCGCATAAATCAGAAGCATTAAAATGGGTCCTCAACAAGTAAATCCATATCCTCTTAATATTAATTTGAGTATAGGGATTATCCTGTAATTAACTTGATGAAAAATGTTACTATTTACGTGGGTTTGTATATATATATATATGTTGAATCAAAACCCTAGAAGTTAGAACAATCAACATGCCTCGCACTATTTTATTACATGTTACTGTCACTAATCCCACATCATAACTGCTTGTATGAGAAGTAGAAACATGGCACCGTACATATTATTTTATTTTATTTTTTGGCATTTTGTTCATATAGAAGCAAACAGAAACACCTTACTCCTCTAATACCAAATAGTAACATGCTTTTTTATTAGTTTTACTATTAATCATGCTTGATTTATCAGTTTATTCCTAGTTTGTATTGGATATTACTATTTTAACGTGAAACAGTAACATCTCATTTGATGTTACTATTAAGAAATAGTAACACATTATTTTCATAAAATTTTATTATTAATCATACTTCATTTTATTTATTTATGGTGTTTTTTGCTTAGTGTTGCTATTTCAAACAAAATAGAAACATTTCACTAGAAGAAAATGACATGTTACTGTTTGTTCTAAAAATAGTAACGTATTTTTTTATCAATTTTTTTTTGTTAATAATGCTTAATTTATCAATTTATTTGAACAGAAAGGCAGCCAAACATCTAAAAAAATAGAAGAATCTAAAGAAGAAACTCAAAGATTCAAGCAATACAGGTCCAATTTATTGGCATGTATAAAGCATATTGATGACCTTTAATTTAATGAGAGATACAAGATGGTGTCGCAACAAAATCCATTTTAGATTTTCATCAATACAAAAATAACAAAGGACCTTGATTGCAATATATGTTGGAAGAGCGATCAAGAAATATAGTCAATAATTGCAACCTTCTCAAACAAGAATGAACATTTCCTAATTAGGGCGAACATTTGAGAATAACACCTATATTAGTGAAGCTAATTTTTGGAATAAGAGATGGAGAATGGCCTATCAAGATAGCATCTGGCAAGAGGCCACAATCAGATTTAGACATAAGATATTTTTGTGGCTAAGGATGCACGACAAAACTAATACTATTCAATGCACTCCAAAGAGTAGTTGGAGGAACATCAAAGACTGATGTTCATGATGTTTCGCACCTTATAATGCTAATACTGCTGGTGACCCTGTTTGTACTAAACATGACTCACAGACTGGCCTGGTCATACCTCAAATATGTAAAGAAAATAGATAACATAGCATAATATGGGTGATCTCAATACATACAAAAGCAATTAATCAGTTCAATTATAAGGGATAGCACACCAAATGTTATTGACTGTGTTATGCTATTGCTAGTAAGTTACAATTTCCAAACTTGTTTTTACTTCGTGTCATTTTCTTTGATATTATCTTCATTCAATTCTATTCATTTAATTGAATGTTCTTGCCATTTTTCTTGTGTGTTTTTTAGTAGTTTTCATTCATGTTACTGTTTAGACACTAAATAGTAACATGTAACTATTTTGTGTGTAAAGTATTACCCTATGTTTTTTGGCAGTTTAGTTGGTGTGACTTTATTTATCCATTTATTTTGAGCTTTTGGTTCGTATTACTATCTATATACTAAACAACAATATGTTATTGTTTGCTTCTACAAATAGTAATATATTGTTCATTGATAATTTTTTTATTAGTGAGACTTGATTCTTCTATTTAATTTGAGTTTTTGGTGCATGTTACTGTTTACATACTTAATTTGCTTATTTACTTTGAATTTTTTGTGCATGTTACTGTATGAATGTTAAATAGTAACATGTTATTATTTGTTCTACAAACAGTAACATGTTCATTTTTTTAGCTAATTTTTTAATGACATTAAAAGTACCCATTTATTACTCCATTTTTAAATGCAACTTCCATTGAAAATTAATATGAGGAAATGTACAATGAATTGTCAATGGTATTGGCTGTGTGAGATAACAAATGTGCTTAGTGAGCATCATATTTAAATAGTGCTAAAATGTCTCAAATGAGACCTAAAGCTCCTTACACGCTAACTAAGGGGATCAACTTATTAGCTAACTTCAGGTAACCTTTGGAAAAAGTTCATTTATTCTAAAAATAAAAACATATCAGTACAAGAAAATATGTTACTACTTGTTTTGATAATAGTAACACATTTTTTTATCAATTTTTTATATTAATCATGGTTGATTTGTCACATTATCCATAGTTTTTATTCGATGTTATTATTTTCACATAAAACAGTAGCATCTTGTTTGATATTACTATTTCTACATGAAATAGTAACTCATTGTTTTGCTCATAATTTCATTGTTAATCATACATCATTTTATCTATTTATTGTGTTTTATGATTGGTGTTGTTGTTTCAAACCAAATAGAAGCATGTTACTAGAATAAAACATCTAACTATTTGTTTTGAAAATAGTAATATATTAATTTTTATTAATTTTTATTATTAATCATGCTTGATTTATTAATTTATTTCTAATTTTTTTCTTTATGTTACTGTTTTCACATAAAACAGTAATACCTTCTTTGATGTTATTGTTTCTAATGGAAACAGTAACACTTTTTTTTATCAAATTTTTTTCTTAATCATACTTCATTTTATCTATTTATTGTGTTTCATTGTTAATCCTTTACTCATGTTACTGTTATGCTGCCACTTAGTCTTTTATCTTCATATTACTATTTTTCACTAAACAAAAACATGGTAACTAATTATACTAATGAGGAACTACTCTTGTATTTTAGGTTATCAATAGAGAACTCAAGCTAACAAATGAAGAAATACACCTCCTCTACAACCCTGACATATATCTATAACTAATTGAATACAATGACCAAACAAAAATACAAATCATACCCTCCAAATCGGAGGAATCAAGAAGTGAAAATAACACAAGAATGACCTAGTATATAATTCAACCATGAACAATAAAATTTGACTAATTTGTAGATATTGCACTATCCTACAAAGTGCACCCATAATAAGATAAAAATGAAGTACAACAGCTGAACGACTAGCTCTTTAATGTAAGTAGCAAGATAATTGAACTGATCAATGAATTAAAGTCTCTCATAGAGAAACTTTAAAGATTAGAGAAATAATTACAACAAAACAAAGAAATAATCGCAAACCTCACACATAAAAACACATGGCTCCAAGCATAGCTATCCAAAATAACAAAGTAGATAAAAAATCTTAAAATGGTTATCGACACATTGAAAAATCAAAATAAATAACTTAATGCACAGTTAACAGAAATAAATGTGCAAGTGGTTGAATAGGAAAAAGTAGAAACTGCAGAAGTTGAAAAATAAAATAAGACTAAGAACAATCAGAGGTCGACGATCACAACGATTAAAGCAAAAATAAGAAAAATAAATTGTGATGAAGACTGTACGTACTCCGACTAAAGGAAAAAATCGACAAAACAAATACAAATCGATAATAAAAAACATCTACTGAGGAGGATATTAGGAAGAGCAAAAAGGCTTATATAATAATCTTAGAGCAAATAGTAACAGAATTGCCTAAAAAGAAATAGACTCAAAAGGCAACAAAAACTACAAAGTAGCCAACTACAAAATATCTCACCCAAGATGTCAAGAACAAAATAGTCTAAATAAGAAAAACATGAAACCTTTCGTAAGTCATGCTCTATTTTCTTGTTAATTCCTTTGATTAACTCAATATTATTGCCTACTACCTCAACTCATTTCTATGCCATATCACCATTTGTAGGACTTTTGTCTAGACATCTCTTTAGCAGGATATGTTCATAATGTTAGAGGAGTTGATGGATATCCTCGTAGACAAGGCAACAACAAATAAAGTGTGTATACTCTGAACTTTTACAACATTACTATTTTATCTTGTTCTTTTTTATAGTTATATTACTATTTTGAGTCAAAATAGTAATATGACAGCACTGAGTTTATTTACGCTAAAAAACATGATGTTACTATTTGGAATCCAAACAATAACATGCAACTACTTGTGTTGTTAAAAATTAGGAATAGTAATGTTGCTATTTGGAATTTAACTTCTTCTTAATCAATTCATCTCACAAGAGCTAATCCTTCAATTTCATATTATAGATAGCCATGTGTACATACTCAGCTTGATTACTATATCCAGGAAAAATAAGATATTTGCATTCGACAGCTTTTGCTAGGTAAGATCTTAAATCCATTCCCTAAATGTAAAATACAGAAAATACTTTGGTACTGACTTGTGTTCAAATTATATTGATAGTCTTGTATTGTGAGCATGGTTCAACTATACCAAGAAGCAAGGTAGTACAAATTTGATGCAAAGATAGAGGAAGCAATGGCTACAAAAATTGTTCTATTTCTAATAAACTCAATAGGTGTTAATAACTACAACAACCCCAATCACTATACATTGCTCGTGCTTAATAACATAGACTGCAAGTGGACACATTATAACTCAATGAGGTTGAGAAGAAAAAGGGTTGCAAATTTTTACTTTCATGATAGCAAAATGGTGGTGAGTAATATTCATATAATGATCAAATATCAAGTGTTGTTACTATTTGTTATTGTCTTGAAGTTTCATTACCAACTATTATTGATTTTTCTATCTATTTTATTTTTTAATTGATCTTACTATTTCCAAACCAAATAATAACATCTCAGTCTAACGAAAAATAACATGTTATCTTTGGTATAGAGACAGTAACATATTTTTTCCTTTGAGAAAGCATATCAAGTGTGATGCTACTCTATGATGTGTTATTTTTTTGTTGATGTTACTGTTTCATGTGAAAACATTAACACATTATTTTGTTGCAATTTCATTGTTAATCAAACTTTATTTATTTATTTATTCTGATTTTTTAATTAATATTACTATTTCCACACCCAAAAAATAAAATCTCAAAATAAGAAAATAATATGTTATTGTTAAAAGTAAAAATAGTAACATGTCATTTTTTTATTGATTTTCTTCTTAATGATGCTTGATTTCTAAATTCATTTTTAGTTTTCATTTTGATGTCACTGTTTGTAGACTAGACAATAACATATTCCTTTTTTCATTTGATACCTTACCTAACTTCTCTATTTAACAACAGAATGACTATTATGAGAAAAAGAAGAATGAAATCCTTCAAAAGAATGAAATGAACATGGGAATAAAACTAGTAATTGTAAAGCCTTCTTTTGAAATCATATCATACAAAAGATCAAAAAAACAAGAACCTGTATCGTAAGTAACAACTTCTTTTCTAATACAAAAGCACCATGACTAGGAGGTACCATACTAACTCATTTCTTAAATTTACAATCTTAGGCTAGATTGCAGGATCTTTGTAATTAAATAAATAGAGGATCTATTCAATAACAAAGAGTTTGAAGAACAATTTCTACTAGAATTTATGAAGAAATATAGAGCAAGATTAGTTACTGAATTCCTTAAGAATTTCAATCCTTCAAATTAAAGTTGATTATTATGTATATATGTAACATTCAATTACATGTAACATTATAGATTCAATTGTATATAACATTCAACTATATGCAACATTTAATCGTAAATGTTAATAAAAATACATTATATTCTTTTTTCTAGTTTATGTTAACATTCAGAATTCATTTGCCTATGATTTATGAACTTCTACCTTGATGTTACTCTTTTCGATCAAAACAATAACATGCAATTATGTATTACTTTTCATTCATGTTACTACTAAAACTAATAAAAATGAAACATATTCTTCTTTCCAGTTTTATTTAACATTTAGAATTCATTTACCCTATCTTTAGAACTCCTACCTTGGTGTTACTATTTTGAATCAAAATAGTAATATGCAAGTAATTGTATTGTTTATCCGTTAATATTGCTACTAAAACTAATAAAAAAATAGCATGTTCTTTTTTTCAGTTTCTTTCAACATTCAAAATTCATTTATCCTATATTTATGAACTTCTACCTTAGTGTTATTATTTTTTATCAAAATAGTAACATCCAATTGTGTATTACTTTTCATTCATGTTACTAGTAAAACTGATAAAAATGAAGCATATTCTTCTTTATTCAGAAATTAATTAATTTCCTTTAGCATTCAAAAATTAATTAATTTCAAGCTTCCTTGATATTACTGTTTCGAATCATAACAATAATATAAAAGTAATTGTGCTATTTTTTCATTGATGTTACTACTAGAACTAATAAAAAAATAGTACGTTCTCCTTTTAACATTTAGAATTCATTTACTCTATATTTATGAACTTCTACTTTGGTGTTATTGTTTCTGATCAAAATAGTAACATCAAAGTAATTGTGTATTTTTTAATTTTTAACCAAACAAGAACATGTCAAGTATTAATATTAACTAACAATCACTTACATTAATGTATTTTAATCATATTGTTGTTCTTTTTTACATAAAAAAATCATAATGAATGCAATTATGCTATAAAAAAACTCCATTCAAGCTGACTCTTTACAACTATTCTTATTATGATGTCCCAGTTTATCATATCTTCTGCACCTAATTTTCTTAACATACTCACCCTTCGACCTAATCCTCATCTTCTTAGGTCTACCTGTTTGTCTTTTTGAAATCGGAGGTAAGATAGATGCTTCATCACCTACAACAACCTCCTACCTTAACATTATAGGAATTGGATGTATGACATGTTTATAAATCTTCCTATATGTGCTCACATGAAAATAATTCTCAATAACCTTATTCAAAGAAATCTCACATCTTCTTATAGCGGCAATTGCATGCATACAAGGAAAGTCATCTAGTTACCACTAGTTACAAGTGCAACTATGTTGAGAAATATCCACACATATGGTTAGATCTGCTAACACCTCAAAAATAGTTTCTGATGACTTCCTAACAATTTAACCTTTGCACTTTCTTAAGTATAATTTTAATCTCGACAACCAGACTAGACAAATAATACTATTTTAGCATAGTGATTATGACCTTTATTTAGCAAGTCACTCCATCAACTTCGAACAAATATTATCAACCATATTTGTGATTGGTAACTTCCTTACATCACGAATCCATGAATTGCAAGATTTAGCTGCATTTGATGTCATCTCACCATAATGACAACTACGATTGAAAGCATTCAACCAACATTCCGGTGTAAGTCCCGTGAGAAAATTCTTAGCAGTCTGACCTCCTTCCCATTTGAAAACTGTCATGTTCTTAATGAATGCACCTACTGTTAGGGAATATGCACATATTCCACAAAAGTGAACTATATGCTCCCTGAAGGAATTTGAAAATGCAGCACTACTAAATCTGTCATTTAAATTCTATTTTAAATGATAAAGATAAAAGAAATAAGGTGCTATTGGAAAAACCTTTAGTATTACTTCAAGCAATCCTAAATTATGATTAGAAGTAAAAGTGACACATCGATCTTCATCAAATATAGAGAACAACTGTGAAAGGAACCAAAACTAGTTTTCTTGATTTTCAAAATCAACCATAGCAAAAGTTAAAGGAAACAACCTTGAAATAGAACAATCATACCAAACATAAACATAAACCATTAAAACAAAAACAACCACACTATTTTCATGTTACTATTTCATCTCTTAACAGTAACATCAATCCAATAGCCAGATTAATACATCCAACTATCAATACAACTAACACAAACTACAAATCCATCTAATTTATTGATGTTATTATTTACTTTTCAAATAGCAACATTGATAAAAACTCAGAATAAAATATCTAAATAAGGGGACATTTTACATGAAAATACTAATAAAAAGAAAGGGCAAAAAACAAAAGGCCTTCCATGTTATTGTTTCTAAACTAAACAATAACAAGGAATGCCATGTTACTGTTTGACTTGCAAAATAGTAACACCAACCAAAGGGCCGAAAAAGAATTGTTCTTAACTAAAAAACTACTCACCTTGATTGTTATCTGTGCCTGTAACTGATAGGTTAACCCCCTTAAACTTGGACTTCAAAAAAGTCCCATCAATAATTCAAAAAAGTCCTACAAATAAATAAAAGTGGTCTGCAAAACATGAATCATTCAATGCAAGCACGAAATGCAATAAACATCCTTTTGAATATCTTATTACTATCATCCACATCTACCATAATGCAGCTATCAAGATTCACTTCCTTCATAACATATACATACTAATTGATTTATTTAAAGGAGTCATCAAAATTACCAAATATCATTCCCCTTACTTTTTCTATTGCACGCCATGTCTTGCAATAGGGAATTGTCAATCTATAATTATTTTGAAAATGATTTACAACTTCACTAACTATCAATGATGGAGATCTTTTAACTAAATTCACCATTAATTCAGAAATCAATTTAGAATCTATCTTCTTTGAAGTTGAAGTATTTAACATAAGACTATAAGTATAATGATTCACTAACTTCTTAATATAGAAATAACTATTCACCTTGGACAATGAAGCCATGACAACCCACTCACAACGTTCTGAATGCTTTTTTGAGCATACAGCTACCACCTTCATTTTTGTATTCCTAACATAATCAAATGAAAAACCTCTCTCAATCAAATACTTGCATAATGCATTTCTAAACTCAACAACACTACTAAGAAACCTTTGACCAATGTGGCTCACTCCACTTGACCATGAATCGGACAACAAAAGCCTTTTACTATTTAAAAAATACAAACTTAGAACCAAAGTAGCATCACACTCAGTAACATAAAAAATAGTTACCTGTCTCTCCAAAACAAAAATACCATCATAGAGCGAATGTGATGCAAAACTCGAACTAATATTAACACTCATATTCAAATATTTTAAGTCCAGAACTTTAACCAAATCAATCGTATTATTTAGTTCTGACCTATTCCTCAGCAAACGAATAGGATGGCCAAGGAAAGAATATAATAGGGAAAAATTTCTAGGAAATAAATCTTTAAAATTCGCACACATCATCTCAACTAAATTATCGTATTCTATTTCAGTATTAATCTACACTACCAGAATTTCAACCTCACACTTGCATACGAGCAACAGACACTATTTTATTAACAAAAAAAATCACAAATACCTGGTAACAATGTGATCAGAAAAACTTAAACGATCAATACAAGCGAATGCAATCGAAAAATAAAGTAGACCAATCAGATATGACAGAAAAAATAGAGGCCATCAATAATGAGTTCAATCAATAATTTGTGATAACGATGCATTAAGAAAGTATGAATGTCTCACATGAAATAGGTGAGAATAACGCCTAATTGAAAAAAGACATTTTGGAAATATAAAAGTTATAATTTATAAAATTGGCACCTCTTTAAAAAAAAGTCTAGCGCTAACACCTTTTTGAAAATAAGTTTATGAAATGCTACTAGAATGCAATTTACCAAAAAAAAAAGTTACAACTAGGTTGTCAAAAAATGTTTTGATCATAGGTAAATAATTGGAAAAAATTTTAGTTGTCTATTGGGTACAATTTTTATATTCATTATCAATAAAAATTTATAATTTTATTATTATTAAAAAGTGAATAAAATAATTAATTTTTAAATTATCTTTATTTAAATTTATTTTAATTTTTATTAATAATGGATACATAAATTATATGCTTGTCGGGCAATCAAGAATTACCCAATTAGGTTGGAAGGCTTATCGTCTTTACGTATCACAAAGCTACCATTATTGGCTCTCAATTAATGCAAGACATCAGAAAATCCGTAACCTATCTTTAATGAGATTGAGATAGAGATGAGATGAGGACTAATAATTAAGGATAAGATATATAATCACTGTCCAGCGGTCAACAAAGGAAGGCCTTTGATTAGGTGAAAAACCATAACAATTAGTATAAGAATTCAAGGAGTTGTAGAGTCCAAGTTGATTGCGATGGTGTTGAAAAGAGTAATATTATTCGTAGTCTTCGCTATTTATTCTCCTCTCATTTTTTTTTAATGCAAAAAAAGTTAAATTAACCTATATTTTTTTTACAAATTCAAAAAATCTATCTTTTTTTAATATGAAAAAATAAGTGAGAGACGAATCTGCGTTAAAAAGTACACATAATTTTATTCTAATTCAAAATCTTCAATTTGGTGTGCCATGCTGCGACGACAAAGCATGCTCTGTCCAGTATTTGCAAGAAGAGTTGTTACAATATTTCTTTTATTTCTCCTTCATTAATTACTTTTATTACTAAACGGATATAATTGGTTCATAATTTTAAACTGAAGTGTATTGCACGCAAAATTATCATTATGCTAACACTCACAATTATAATTTGTATTCTTCACGACAACTATTTGTATCTTTTTCAATTACAATTTTCGTTATGTGATTACAATTGTAAGTTTGTAACTTAGTATCATGAAATTTATAGTGTGTATAATTTAGATTAGATCAATACATATCCCGTTTAAACTCAGTATTAACAATATTTAACTGGTTTGACTGATTTCTGTGCCTCCGGTTGTTTGAGAGGCTGCAAAGATTTACTGTGATTTCGAGGACCAATTGCATATATTGCAGCATAGTGTGACGAAATGATTAAGTTGTCAGCTTCTAAAATTATTATTTACCTCTGCTTTGCTGCTTCTTTGCGTAAAAACTCAGATATTGCCCTCCTTGAACATATGTACGACGAAGTATTATTCACAACGCTTCCTTACATAATGCTGCTACGTAACCCCAAGGTTGGCTAAGCGCCGCCAACGTGTTATAGTTTGTAATAACGGCTAAATTTGGGGGGGGGGGGGGGGACGATTAATATAATGTAAAATTATAAAAAATTGGTTACAGTTTGAAATGGTAATAATATATATAATAATATAGTTGTAAAATGCAATTTAAAATGATGGTTAGAAATTTAATTTTGGAGACCATATAAATCACTTGCCCTTTAAATTTTTTTCAATAATAAAAGCAGTTAAATTATTAAATGTATATACACAAAAGAATCTAATATCAAATTTTAAATGTAAAGAAAAACATAAAATTTTCAAGAAATAGTGAATACCACTTAAAATAAAAGTTCACAAATCACTCACCATTTGCTTATTTTAATAAAAAATATGAGTGAAGAAAATCAAGGAAAAAAATTAGAAAAGAGGAATTTTCATTTACTCAATTGTAGGGTAGAAAAAGGTTAAAAATGAAAAGAAGTAGAAAAGGTTATAAGAATCTATCATTTTTATTTTCTTTGAAAACTTGGGAAGAAAATGGATGAAAATTAATAATTTTATGTTTTTGTATCAAAATTGTCCGATCTCTCTTTTATTAATTTAGTTTTTAAAAATAATATTATCAATCAATAAAATTTAACTTACTTCTTTTACTTTCCTATTTAAACAAGCGGAACAAAATCATTTCCTTTTTATATATTTTTTCAATTATATAAGGAAAGAGAATTTTTTTTTCTTAATATTCTCTTTTTTTTTATTTTCTTCCCTCTTTCTTTTCTCTTTTAAATTAAGCAAATGGTCAAATTATTAAACAGTACGAATTTCTTTTATTGAATTCTTGGAGTATGAAAAAACTATTTTCAATAAAAAAAATGCAGAGAATATTTTCTCTCGACTCGTTGATGATCAAGATAGATTAGTCAAATTACGCACAAGCTGCATGGCAAATAAATAACTAGAGTAAAAACAAAAATTAAACCCGTTGGCGGCTTTGAGCAAAGTGTTCATACCGCAAATTGGGGCACGAATAACTAAGCAACTGAACGCGGAGATACTTCCAATAGTTACAGCCATAATCCAGCCCAATGCACATTAACAAACGATGATCAAAGAGATAAACATCTCTTTAAGGAATAGTACCTAATTTTATGAAACCTAATCTGTGGTCCCTAATACCCTGCTTCACTTTGGGTATGACAAAGGGACAAAACGGTCAATGGAAGCACTGGCATGGAGAGACATTTGAGAGAATCAACGAGGGATAAAATCATCGTCAGCGCGGATTCTGCCTAATATGTGAAAGTTAAGACAAAATTTACCTTAGTTAAGTAAAGTACGTATCTATATTGCCAATTGGCTATTTCAGATAGCAATGATGGTAAGATGGTAAAATACTTGTCAATCACATGCACCTCTTTGCCTTAACCATAACGTAACATCTCATCGTCAAGGCAAAAGGTGATGCTTTTGCTTTACACACCAAAAGGTCTTTTATATACAAAGATAAGAAACATTTATGCTGCAGTTGATGTTTCAATATGTTATTAAATTTAATTATTGATATGATATTATGTGATATATTTAAAAGAATTATTAATTTAATATGCACTTAAATTTATTAGTATATCAATAAATTTTAGTTCCTTTAGTAAAGATAAAGATTATATCAATATTGAAAGAGTAATACTTTGCATTAACCTTGATGTGCCAATTATTAAACACCGCTGAAAATTCACAAAATGATGATATCAAGGCCCTTGAACTGCAATCACCCTCCTTGTTGCATTTGTTGTGGAATCTTTAAATCTTCTTTCATTTTTTATTGTTATTGAGTAACAAAATGATGAAAGTAAAAAAAATGTCACGAATTTATCACTAAACCAAAAGTTATATAGTTAGGATGTAATTTTGTTTTTATTACACTTGAGAGTTGCATCATGTACATACATGTTGAAAGGGGCCCGCACTCCAATATTATAAATGTCATAGATAGATATTAAAAAAATAATTATACAAGAAATTCTGAAATCTTCTTTGTCCAGTACAACATTGATAACGACAAAATTAAAGTTTTAAACCTCTAATATATTAATCAAAATTTTATCATTAAACCATCATATAACAAGAATATTTGATAAATAATTTTTTGTTAGTTTTTAATTGATTTAAGTATTTTTAACTATTTAATCAAGTCAAAAGATTTGAGTATTTGATAAATAGTATTTTAATCAATTTATTAGTTCTCAAGTCACCATTTTAAAAAAGTTAAAAATAATAACTTTTTGAAATAGTTGATTTAAATTTAATATAAAAAATACATTCTTACTTATAATTATATTTTATTTTTAACATTTCCATCCTTGGTAAATAATAAAATACTAATTTATATTTATCTATTTTTGAGAGAAAAATCTATTATAGATAATAAATTATAATTTTTTTATTTTTTATATAAAAACTAAATAAGTATAATAAATTATATTTAAATATTTACATAATAATAAAAGATACATGAATAAAATTACATCCTTTCTAGCAAATTGTATAAAAAGAAAAGAATACATATCTCATTTCATAGCAAATAATAGAAAATGTATTGAGTAGATTATTATTTTTTTTATCAAACGATATCTTTTGAATTAAAGAATAGTACATATTAAGAATAAGAAAAAAATAGCAGAATAATATTACTTGTGGAAGACATATTTTTATACTTAAAATATGTATAATTCGTTAATATTTTTAATGATAAATATATGAATTTTAAATTTAATATTAAAAATAGTTACAAAATAAACTTTAATAGTTACTACATTTATTAAAATATCATAAGTATTTTTAATTAAAAATTATAATTGTTCATTTTTTACAAGAAAATCAAATAAGTATAATAAATTATAATGATATATTTTCTTAAAAATTTAATATAATAAATAATCTATTATAATCTAAAATATTATTAAAGTCAAAGAATACTCAAATAAATCATAATATATATTTTTATATATTATTTTAACACAAATAACTAATAATAATTCATTAATTTTATCAAATATTTTCATATAAATAGTTATTGCTATCAGTTAATTAAATTAATTAATATAATTAATTAATAATTAATAATTAATTTAATTAACTAATTATTGATATAATTAACTAACTGTGAGATAAAACCGTTAATTTAAAACGTTGAATCTAATGATATCTGAAAAGAAAAACCATTTTGAAAGTAGGAAAGGTGTAGCATCTTTAAGGGACATGACACTTGGGGCAATTCCTCTACTTTGGGCAAAAGTGGTCTGTATATATAGCTAGCTAGCTAGTACATTGTGGTGTGTTTCCAAGTGACTTAAGCAGTACTCGAAGTGGTCATTTGAGACTCTCAATGTTGCAAATTTGTCAAAATTAACACTGCCGTATACTCGCACAAGAACACAACCTACTCAAACCAAGTGTTTCACTTTTCTGTTAACATACTTGGTCGTAAACGTCGATTAAAAAATATTTTGGTCCGTAGAATTTGATGAGATGAATGCAACAAAGTGTTCAACATTCTAAATTTTGACTGCAATTTTACATCGAATAAGAAGATTGTAGCTAAATGTATATAAAAAATATGACTATGTAAAATTGCAAAATATTACAATTGCACTACAGTTCTTAAAAGTAACATTGTGCATAATATTACAATTAAAAAGCTCAACTAAAAACTATAGAAGGGATGAATAAAAATGAGATGCAATAACCACCAGGTGTCACTACTACAAAATTATAAGTCTATATTAGTAGATAGAAATTGATTAAAGATAAAACTGACATATATATTGATACAGTGATATTTTTAAAATTTATGGAACTAATAAGATAACAATTAGTAAATACAATTGATGTTTATTTTGAAGTAGTGATATTTTTAAAATGTTTGAAAAACTTAAAATGCTAGTTTTTTACTTAACCAACTTTGGTAATATATGATATTTGAAGGTTATTGAGAAAATTTAAAAATTTAAGATGTTGGTTTTAGATTAACAATGTTCATTTGGATGAGATGGCATTTTTCATATCTTGGGAGACTTTAGATGATGATTTTTTACTTAACTAATATTATAATCACTATTACAAAATTACAATTCTATAACGGTTAATTATAATTGATTATAAGAAAAATCGATGTAGATATTAACATGATGGTATTTTTTAAATTATCAGCATAATAAAATAATATTTAAATTAAAAATTGATGTCATAGTTACATATAACATTGTTGAAATTGCCATATAAACTTAAGATGAAGATTAAATGAAAACCTTGTTGTATTTAAAAATAAAATAATTAATTTTATTAGAAATATTATATGGATTAGCATTAATCAATTATGAGAATATTTATTTAAGTAATTAGTTTTGTATTTTAACATTAAGCATAGAACAGATTGGGCCCTAGTTTAATGTGTATGATCCATGATAGGTTGGATCATGCATAAGCCCGTATGAGTAGAGGTCCCAACTTACAGCCCTTTAGTAGTCAGTAGTTTCCTATCACAAGTCTGACTATAAATAGAGAGATCAGGGTTATTATTTACATACACAAAAATAAGGATTCCCACTCTTCTTAATTTTTCTCTCCCTTTTCTCTCTATCTTGATAACCTAAAGGGCCAAGTAGGTTGTAATTCTACTCATTATCACTCAGATCAGTCATGGCTTCATCAAACTATGCTTCAGGTACGCTCATAATTTTATTATGATTAATTTCATATTTTATGATTTTGATTCATACTTCCAACAATTGGTATCAGAGCATGTTGATAGTATGAATATCAGATTATGACCAATTTTAATTATTTTGGTAAATTTACAAAATTCTCATTTTTTTTTTACATGAAATTATCGAAATTGGAGATTTTCTGAAATAATTTGGATCTGTTATTTGTTCTTGTATATATCTGGATTACTATTTTGTTGTTTGATTATATTTGAATTTTGCAATTATTATGATGCATCTGGCGTCATGTTTCGAATTTTATAAGAAATACAAATGCGAGTTATTCGCCAATCACCACTCATACAATCCCAACCAAAATAAACATAATTACTAGCATTATTATCTATCTAAATGGTATTTTGTCACCAGTGGCAGTGATAATACATATTTAATTCGTTCTTTGATTCGAAATTCATGATGGGAAGTAAAATATCGTAACAGCATCATGTATTTGGATGGCAATAGTCTTTTCTGATTTCACCTTTATCGTCGGTGAGATGGTTGTTATACGTATGGCCCTTTTTTTGAACTACTCCAAGAAAACGATTTTTTCTTTTCTTTCACTTTTTTTTTTTCTGTCTGACAAGCGTGGGCACCAGACGCTTGGTAGCATGTGATCCTGACTCTCCTAATTACACTTCAGCTTTATTTTACTAGTCGCGCATGTGGACAGTCAATTAGTTGTGTTTTGTGATAAGAATTCTACATTGTAGAAGTGGAGACATTGGTTCGAATTCCAGCAGCCACATTACAAAACATTTTTTTTTCTCAATTTTCCTTTATTCCAAAAGGTGGTGTATCTTGATTATATGTTATGGACTCAATTGTTTTCGTAAAACGTGATACTATTTTCACTTTCTGGAAAACGGATATATATATTTTTGGCTTTACATAATTTTTCCTTTTTCCTTTTTTTTCTTTTTTCTTTCAAAGTTAAAAGACACAAGAAATCATGATTCTTGTTTTCTTTAGGACTTAATTTTGGCCAAATTGTATAAAATTTTAACTTTTATTTATTTATATTTTTTAGAATTTTTTTAGGCCAATAAGTATTTATTTTGAATTTTGAAAAGTTTATATTGTATGAAAATACAATTTATTTATTGAATTTTGATCTGAGAAAATTTATAGACATTCTTTATATTTTTTCTGGGCTTGGTGTGCTGTCACTCTCTCTAATTATGAACATAACTATATTAAATAATTTTGAGCCCTTAATTATGTTATTTTAGTACATATAAAACACCTAAAGCCATTTATTTTATACCAATGATAAATTAGGGATATAATAAGGTTATTTTTCATAAAATACTATCCTTTTAAGATTTTTAGGAGTACATTGCATTGATGATGAATACACCCTATCGGTGTGACATTGTTAATGCAATTTTAGAATTTAAACTCCTTAGAATAGGCATGCAGTAATTATAATGTTTTTAATATTTCATGTACCCTATCGGTATGGCTATATTAATTACATTTTTATGTAGACTCTTGTACAAGCCAAATTTATGGTACATGTATTTTGGATACCACTTTGTTAGATAGTTGTTTGACTGATTTGTTTAATTGGGAATCTTGTGTTGTAATTATGTTGTGCACGCATAATTAATAATTTCCCAATCCTGTTACATCAGTCTCGACCTTTCAACAATTATCTGTGGTGAGGACTCTTAATGGAACAAATTATGATGAATGGAGAGAGTCCTTGAACATGTACCTGATAATATCTAAGGAGGATTTGGTTCTTAGAGAACTAAATCCGGTTGATCTTTTACTCGAGTCTAGTGCTGCAGATAAGACCTATTATAAATAATAGTATGAATCGAATCGGATTTGTTTGGCAGTGATTAAATTCACTATTGAGAAGGGAATTAGAGAGAGTATCCCAGATAAGGACACTATTGTGATGTACATGAAAGTTGTTGAAGAGAAATTCAATTCTACCTATTTAACTTTAGTGTGTTTTAAGTCTAATAAACTTAAAATATCTTTTGGATCTTGGTGGTTAGATTCTGGTAAAACTGTTCATGTTACAAATTCTTTAAAAGGGTTCAAGAACCAGTAAATCCCAAATAAGAGAGAGAAAAATGTCTTAGAAGTACTAGGTAGTAAGGTTAAGGTTCAATACATAGGATCAATTTCCTTATGTTTGTCATCTGAACATATTTTGGATCTAAATAATGTTATTTATGTACCTTCTACCAGAAGGGATTGATTTCTAATTCTATTTTAGATAATTGTGGTTATACCCTTTGGCAAGGAAGTGGAAAGATTGAGATTCATAGTGATTTTGCTATTGTTGGTAATGCCACCTTACAAAAATGATCCATATCATTTGAGTTTGAAAGATTTTCTTGTTGTATCTTCTGATATTCCCATCAATGTTATAATTAGGCATAAATAATTTAGAATGAGTTAAAATTCTTCCATTTTATGGGATCGATTTTCTAGGCCATTTTTCTATAAAGATTAGAAAGATTGATAAAATAAAGTATGTTGTTAGATCTAAATTTCTTAAATTTCTCAGTTTTTTGAAACTTTTAAGTGTGGGGTTGTAAAGAAAAGATAAGACCATATAATCCCAGGTTGAAGAAATTATACACTACAATAATCAATGAGTTCTTCATTAAGTATTGAATTGGATCAAGAGGTTATAGATTTTATTATCTCACTTATAGTGTCAAGATAATCAAGTTTGATTGGATATTTTCATTCTGAGGATGGCTTGGATAGTGGGAGTTCAATGCTTAAGGTTATCAATTTATGTGACAAGGCCACCATTCTGCCTATACCTATTTTGATTCTTTCACCACTAGAGGAGATAATGTTGACATTTCAGTACAGATAAATAAAGATCCTTATGTTGAACAATCTAACCAGCTAGCCATTAAGTTTAGATGTTCTCAAAGGATTTAGAGACTTGCAATATTATATGACTATATTGTGTACTTGTAGGAATTTTAATAAATTTATTAAAGTAATTTTGTCATCTTAGTGCTTTATGTTGATGACATTTTATTGGCTAAGAACTCAGTTAATTTAGATGAGTCAAAAACATATGTTATCATGTCATTTTGATCTTTGGCAAAACATATTTTATTTTGAAATTTAGATCCATCGTGACAGAACTCATAGTATTTTGGGTTTGTACCAAGCCAATTTGATTGAATGGATGCTTGAAAGATTTAAATGGATACTTGTGCGTCTAGTCCAATACCTATTTAGAAAGACAACACATTGTCTCAATGATAATGCCCTTAAGTTGATATTGAAAGGGTTGAAATAGATAAGATTCTTTACGCTTCCGCTATTAATAATCTTATGCAAGCACAGGTTTGCATTCGTTTAGACATAGCTTTTGCTATTAGTGTGCTTGGAAGATACTCAAGTGACCTAAGGATGGATCATTGAAAAGTCGCCAAGAAGGTCATGAAGCATTCACAAAGTACTATGAATCATATGTTGACTTGTGGACAATCAAATTTACTTGAAAGTATTAGTTATTCAGATTCTGATTATGTCTTGAACATAGATGATCGTAAGTCAACATCTAGATACATCTTTATGATGTTTGGAGGAGCTGTTTCATGGGAAAGTGTTAAAGAAACACTCACAGCTACCTTAACAATGGAAGTAGAGTTTATCGCATATTATGAGGCCACTTGACAGGCTATAAGGTTAAGGAAGTTGATATTTGGCATGCAATTAGTTAATTCTATATCACAATCTTTACCAAATTTTATTGCGATAAGGCTTCTATTTTGTGCTTTTCTCAAAACAATAGGAATTCTAGACATATTGAACAATTTTATGTTAAACTCCTATTTGTTAGAGAGAAAAGATTGCTGAATTTCAGACTCACATTAAACATAGCCCTAGTGGAGACATGCAAGGGATCCGTTGACTTAAGGCTTACTTATAGGAGTATTTAAAATCAACTAACTCATATGAGTCTTGTTAAATTTTTATGAAGCCTTAGTTTAGTGGGAGTATGAGATATGCTTATCTTATTTTATTGATATTTGTGACCAGTAATTGCTCATTTTGAAACAATGGTGATATGTTTTATACATATATAAATCATTTGCTTCCCTATCGGATTCAATGATTTTAAGTTGTTTCTCTTATGATATGAGCTGTGGTCAAAAGATTAACTTTATATATATATCAAGTTCCTTTGGAATTATGAGACATTAATTTAACATCACTTGTCTCCCTGTCGGATTCAGTGATTCTGTATGGTCTCATTCCACTTATGCAATCATTGCTCAGTAACCTTATATATATATATATATATATCCAGTTCTTTGGGATTATGAGACATTAATTTAACGTCACTTGTCTCCCTATCGGATTCAGTGCTTCTGTATGGTCTCATTCCACTTTTGTAATCGTCACTCAGTTTGGATATTGAAACATTGGTAATATGTTTTATACATATATAAATCATTTGTTTCCCTATCGGATTCAATGATTTTAAGTTGTTTCTCTTCTGAGTTGTAGTTGAAAGACTAAACATTATTCTGTTCCTTTCAGATTATGAGACATTATATTACTTGTCTCCCTATCGGATTCAGTGATTCTGTGTAGTCTCATTCTCTGAATTAAGTTTATAGCTTAATGTATAACTAATTGCTTAATTATTGATATTTTTAATTATTCCATATAATTAATTAATGCTATCCAAGTGGGAGACTGTTGTATTTAAAAATAAAATAATTAATTTTATTAGAAAAATTATATGGATTAGCATTAATCAATTATGAGAATATTTATTTAAGTAATTAGTTTTGTATTTTAACATTAAGCATAGAACAGATTGGGCCCTAGTTTAATGTGTATGATCCATGATAGGTTGGATCATGCATAAGCCCGTATGGGTAGAGGTCCCAACTTACAGCCTTTTAGTAGTCAGTAGTTTCCTATCACAAGTCTGACTATAAATAGAGAGATCAGGGTTATTATTTACATACACAAAAATAAGGATTCCCACTCTTCTTAATTTTTCTCTCCCTTTTCTCTCTATCTTGATAACCTAAAGGGTCAAGTAGGTTGTAATTCTACTCATTATCACTCAGATCAGTCATGGCTTCATCAAACTATGCTTCAGGTACGCTCATAATTTTATTATGATTAATTTCATATTTTATGATTTTGATTCATACTTCCAACAAACCTGACATCATTTTGTCATGCTAAAATTTTTTAAAATAAAAAAAAATATTATGACATTAGTCACATATACAACCAATGTTATAAGTGAATCAATACTATTATGTTTAAAAAGGTGAAATAACTTAAGACTTTGGTTAAATAAAAAATTACAATCTTTTTATTGTGGTCAACAAGTTTGGAAAAAATTGATGTTGAAGCATTAGCCTTATGAATAACCGACATCATAAGTGAAGTTGAACTTTTATGTTTAAAAATTCACTAGAACTTACGATATCAATTTTTCAAATAATCAACATTAAAATTGATTGCTGGGTAGTATTTTTGCAAATATCATCTTAACTTTATACATCTATTTCCTATCAATTCGATGTTGTTTATTAAAGACTTTAGTTTTCTAGTTAGAAACTAATATGTAATTATTTTGTTTGTATAACTTGTATTTAGTTTTCTATTTCCAGTCACGTTTGCTTTGTGAAATATACTTCCTTGGTACCATCTTTGCCATTGAAATTTCTCCGATGTGTCTCAAACCATCATCATGTCTCTTAAACACTTGAATCTTGCTTCATGGTGATTCTAGTTAGTAACAAATTTTTCAAATGTTTTCCTTTCTCATTTTCTTTATATTTTTGTATATTAAGTTATTAGCTCTAGCTTCGTCTAGTTAAGATGTTTATGTATTTGTATAATGACATTATGAAACCTTTGTTTATTGCTAAGTTTAGGATTATAATATATGATATGTTTGATGATGTTTTTAGAGTTTAGTTGCAATTAGGTTATCGAGTTATGGTATGCTTTATTTGGTGGCAATGTTCCTACCATTTTCACTTGCTACCTTTACCATTATATGCTATTACATCTTTTTAGGATGCTAGATTTATCATATATTTCAATAATTCTAGTTTCTACATAGTTATGTAAATTAATAAAGGATTCTGTGATGATTAATGTAATTTTAATTCAATTGTTTGTCATGCAAATTATGTATTTTTCTATGCAATTTAGTGCCGCATTTATTTTGAGAACTAATCTTATATTTGTTACTTTTTTCATCATTCAGTATTGTCAACTAAAAGTTTATTAGATATACATGATTGATAGTAGCATTTTTCTTAAATCTAGAATACAGATCCTTCTCATAAGGAAACTACTCCTATTGAAAGAAACACAAGAGGTCCCATTACTTTAAAAGGTATTATCGTAACATAGGCAAGGGGTGAGAGATTACTTATTGAATTCAATAAGAATGGCATTAGGATGGAGAAAATGCCAATCAATTTATAAATTTTATAAGAGTGACTATATGGTCAAAAGTATCAATGGCTATTTCTCACTAAAAAAGAGTACCTGATGGATCAAAAGATAACATTTGAGAAGAAATCTTAGTATGTAAACTTAATTTAAATAGATTTATGCTATGTATATGGAAACGTACTCACATATAATATGATCTTTCATAAGTGTTTTTTTCCCTTGCAAAAATCCTTTGATATTCCAAGTGATAGGTTGACATGCAACAAAGTACTTCAACATGTAACAACCCTATGGATAGACTTCAAATCAATTTTAAGGTAGGAATACATCAATTATAAGGTTGTGGAAACAATTAAACTAATGTAATGATGGAACTACCTCGATTAGGATCATAGGAGAGATTTTAGAAACAATGCAAGGATGGATATTTCAAGGTAAAGTTTTTACTTTTTATCATCTAGTCCATCATAATGACTTGTTTGTATATTATTTGTACTTGTGAACTAATGTGTTCTTTGGTTAAGAAGCATTAAGTAAGTCTAACTAGAAAAAGCGAAAGAAGAATATATATCTATACAAGCTTTTCCAAGAAGGCGATAAGAAGCTAGAAAATGACTCTTTAGCCAAGAGGCATATCAAAAGTAAGAAGGGTGAGGATGTTGGTGAGATATCTTTCATTTTTTGCACAAAGTTATGGAAGAGAGAGAGTAAACAAGTAGGAATAATACATAACTCTAGAGAAATAAGCCATTGCGGAGAGAATTTTAAGTATTAAGATTTAGATCAAAATGTATTGTCTAATTTTTTAAGCTTTCATTTCAATTGAGTTATTTTTAAACATCTTTTCTTTGTTAATTGTTATAGAATGCTCTCACATAGTAGGCCTCCAAGGGTGAGTTTCATTTAATTAGGAAGTATGACATCCTAACCCTAGTTTTAGAAATTAAAGAGCATCCTAGCTATGTTCGGATTGTCAAACCTAGTGTTTGCCATAAATAAGTCTTTGGTTAAGCAAGACACTATCCAGTAAGACAATTAAAAGTTAATTTAGTACAAATGGAAATGAGAGTTACCAATAAAGTGACATAAAAACTCAATATAAAAAATGGAGGTAAGGTTATAGTAAGTGGTGGAGTAGCACTTGCAAGTGCAATAACTTACATAGTAGTAGTTTCAACAACAATTGTAGCAACAAGGCAATATGTTTCATATCTTGAAGGATCAAGCCCTAGCTTTGAGTTTCACAGCATCTATCCTTGCGACCCTAATATCTATTGCTTCTATGGATGAGATGGCTTCTATAACTAGAGTCCTGCTACCTCGATGAACTTTTGATTAGTGGGATGTTCCAAGCCTTTGTGTGATCGGGGGGAGGATGCCCCAGCAACTACGACAGAAGAAATGTTGAAAATTATTCTTGAGGCAAATGTTACATTTAACCCTAAAAATTTTTAATATATGTTTATGCATGAATTAGGTTTCTTATGATAGAGGTTTACATTGTACAGGGTAGAGCTTGATATGTTTTGATAGTGGCAAGACCATCTCAGCAAAAGGTTATAGATGGGTGCATTTTGGTAAGCTATTAATTATATTATTGATTATTGCCTAATAATCAAGTTAAAGGAATGGTTAACAAACCCTTAGCCCACAAAGTTAAGGTATTAGTGCTAAATGATAGGGTCCCGATAGTGGATGAAGCTCATAAAACCTTCATCATGTGGCTAATAACCTTTATTCAATACCTAATAGGGGTATCAACATATATTCCTTCCATCAATAAAGTTTTTATATATTTTTAAATGTTATTTTAGTTTTGTTGTGTGAAATTAACTATTATTATTTATATTTTAGCAACCTCCTAATGTTGCTTGGAAGGAGCTAGAAGGATGCCTTGATGGGTCTTAAGGCAAGAATTTCCAAGCCATTTTCTCAATAAGGGTGGATGTGGTAGGAGTGGAAAACCCAATTTTCATTAATAAAGTTTCCATTGTGTAGCTGCTAAAGTTCTAGGAGCTCAATATGACTTGTATCTAGATTTGGATTAGGTAAGTTTATGTTATCTTCTTTAACTAAACATAAATTAATTAAACTATTGTTTGAATATAAGCTCACGTTCATCTTTTTATAGGCATTGCTTTGACATGTTACCATTAATGAATGTTACATATGGATTCCTAGGTCCTTTTTAACTCAATGCACAATCTATGCTGGAAAAGAATAAAAAGAAAACTATATTGTCAAGGCTTTACTATGTCAACCTAGGAAAAACTCTTACTTTGTGCCATACGACAAGGTAAGTTCACTTGTACTTCATTTGCAATATTTTTTTCTTAAATAGATTTTGATAATTATATTGAATTGTAGTGGCCATTGGATGCTTGCCCTGGTAGTATTAAGGAGTAGATTTATCTGCTAGATAGACTCTTTGTTATGAGATGTATGATCCATTTTAAAGAATTCTTTAGAAGAAGCTCTAACCATAGCTTCCAAGTAGGGCTTAAAAATGGGATTGGGCAAATCTTTTAAATAGGAAAAAAGTGTAGGTATATTATTAATCGTAAGATTGTATCACATTTGACTAGGAAAATTGTGCATCAATAAGATCAAACTAATATCCTATTTTATTACAGTGCTCAACATAGTTCCAAAATATGGAGTATGGCTACTATGTCATGCATTACATATTTGATTTCTTGTCTACTCATAAACTGCTTACTAAAGTAATCATTTACTTATTTATTGCTTTTTATATTCTAAATTAATTAACTGAATTAGTATTTATGATAACATATTAATTATATACAATTTGTAGCACTTTGAGGGGAAGCCCTAGAGAAATGAAGTCATAGGCATGTAGGTTTATGGCCAAACTAACTACTCCAAGAGCACTTATCCATAAACTAGAATAACTTAATGAGGTTAGAAAACTTTAAGCAAGATATTTCCTCAAGATTGAAGCTAAACCACAATAAATGGCTTTTAATGTTCTTGAATATTGTTAGTGTTTATAAATAATTAATTTATTGTAAATTAATTGTTGATAGTTAGCTTAATTAGCTTAGTTATAAATACCTTATTGTAGCTTGTATTTTGTGTGTAAACAAAAGTTCAAAAATTTTATTTAGCTTTTACAATTAGTTATGTTGCTATTAATTTCTCTCTTAGTTTGTTGTTCTTGTAGGTGTCAATTGGTTGTATCTTATGTGTTAATTAATTCTATGTATTTTTAAAAAAAAATTTATGGTGTGAAAAAAGTTTAGTTTTCTGCTTAAAATTGGCATTTTCTTATTTACACTATTAGTTGTTTATAAACAACTAATGCCTATTATTTTTTAATGGGATGATGTTATTGTACTTTACACATTAGGTTTTTAAAAATAACTAATGTCTAAGCCTAATACACTAGCACGAGTTAAAAATAAAAAGGAGTCAAACAATTGTACCATTTAAAAATTTCATCTTGAGTCTATTTCAATCCTAAATTAATTCTCTCTAACAAAGTATTCTTTCCTTCTAATTTAAAGATGATTTTTTATGATTTTATGTTTTTGGTCACCAATTTTTTTTTGTAAGAATGAATCTTTGTTAGCTCATGAATAATTACATGTGGTTGTATGTTTGTTAGAAAAATAAAGGATTTAAATGTAAGGATTTGTTTAGTTTTTGTTTTTGTTCTTGTAATTTAATCTTTGATTTCATAATCTACTATATGTTATTTCCTTTCATTGTAATGTAGCTTTTGTCAATTTATATAGGTAAGAAATTTGATTTTATTGATCTTCTTTGACTTTCAATCATATTATCTTCTATTTGTTTATGTGAAATGTGTACCATCATTTTTGTAACATCTTATGAATGCTCATCGCATTTGTAGCAATTAAATTTAATCATTCTTTTTAAAGGAGCTCCAATATCACATGTTTAGCAACAAGTATCAAGACAATATTTAGCATATCACCTATCTATAATTGGGCTATTTGTTATAACTTCTCATAGTTTATAAACTTCTGTTACAAGATTTATTATTTAAAATTATTTTTATTGCAATTTTGTTATTCCATATAGGATATTATTTGTAGTTTCATATAGGATATTATTTTTTTATTTTTGGGTATAATGTTCTATAAGGCTACATATAGGGGACATGAGTATGATCCAAGAAAAGATTCTGGTAAATGAGGTTAGGGTTAGGAAGGAAGAACTTAGGTAGAAGGGAGTAGGATAGTTTATGTAGGGGGACAATATACCATGTCAGTTATTAATATAAACTAAAGTGGTATATCAAAATTAGATGTCAATTATTCATAAGTAATCAACATTGAATGTCTCTTCTCATATCTCTAGTATAGGATACAATGTTGGGTTTCTTATATCATGATTAATATTATTGTAATATTTTAGGAGTGTTTTGAAACTAACATGAGATATTATTTACAATGATGCTTAATTACACATGGATCATGTTCCAACGTGTAATCCGTAAACACCTAACTTCTATTAGTTATTCTATAATAGTGAATGTATGACATTTGAAAATTATTTGAAAAATAAGGAAACTTAATACATTAGTTTTAGAATTAACCAACATCTATTTAGATGTGATTATATTTTAGAAATTAATAGGAAATTTAAGATAATTGTTTTTTCTTAACTAAATTTATAATATATGACATTTGAAGGTTGCTTAGAAAATTGGAAAACTTAAGATGTTAGTTTTAGAATTAATATATATTTATTTGGATGTGGTGGCATTTTTAAAATTATTAAGAAACTTTATATATTGATTTTTTACTTAACTAATGTCATCATGTATGGCATTTGAAAGTTGTTGAGAAAATAAAGAAATTTAAGACATTAGTTTTAGAATTAACCAATGTCAATTTGAGATGCGGTAACATTTTTTAAATTATTAAGAAATGTAAGATATCAATTTTTTACTTACTTGACATTATAACGTATAATATTTGAAGTTGCTATAAAAAATGAGGAAACTTAAGATTTTATTTTAGAATTAACCAACATTTATATGAATGCAGTTGCATTTATGAAATTATTAAAAGATTTAAGATGTTAATTGTTACTTAATTGACATTAAAATGTATGTCATTTGAAGGTTGTTGGGAAAGTGAGAAAGTTTAGGAAGACAATTTTTTACTTAACTTAAAATGTATGGCTTTTGAAGGTTGTTGGAAAATGAGGAAACTTAGGATGTGGCTTTTAGAATTAATTGACATTTAAAGGTATTGCAAAATTCAGTAAGAACCCTAGATATGGTAACATTTTTATGCTATAAATAAAGCATATATTTTTTCCTTATTATCACATTTACTCTTACTTTTATTTGTTTTTAAGCTTGATTACCATTTTTGTATAACTTCCTTTACAGAACCTGTCTTTTTATCCTCCACCACATGTTAGTGAACTATTGATATTCCTTTAACTAATACCAAGTATGGAGCAAATACCTTAATATTTCATATCACTAGTTCAAATCATAAAAAGTTCATTTGTTACTTTTATTTATTAAATCTTTATCTTTTCCATTTTTTTTTTGCATATGTTTTTTTAGAAATTTCTATTTTTATTTTCTTTATATAACTTTTGATATTGTAACTAAGTGTTAGATGCTTATTATGTGTTTTAAAAATGTTATAGTGAAGATCAAAATTATACAAATAATGATTACAAATGGAGAAAAAGTTAAAAAAGTCTATAAAAATAGTCATTTTTTGCAACTTCAAGAAAGGTAAGAGGCATTTTACAGATGGATAGATTTCAAAAGATTTCATGAAATCAATATAAAAATTTTCCTAAACAAATAATCAAGTGCAAAATTATGACCTTTTAAAATTTTTAACTCAAAATATATATTTTTAGCAGGATGTCGAGTTTATTTAATTTTGACTTTAAGTATTATAGTGGAAAAGTCAAAAATCAATGTTAAAAAATATTAGACAAACATTTCATATCAAACCAATGTGAAATGTTAAAAAATATATCTTTTAAAAAAAAAAGATGTATGTTTTTAGTAAATAGCCAATGTAATAACTATTTTTCAGGTCAGTTATATAACCAATTTTATTACAATGAATGCATAACAATGTTTGATAGGACATGGATTAAGAATGGATCTAAAACTTATGTGCAAGCTACTAAACACTCAACACCAATTAGTTATTTTATAGTAACATGTACTTCAAGGCAATTCCCTTTTGTTTAGTTGGAAAGAAAATAAGAAAGAAAGATGAGAAGGTTTTTATATTGGAATTGATGAGAAAATGAAGGAGAAAAATTTTTTAATTTGAAATGACTAGAAAATTATAATCACATATTTTATCTCTAAAATTTTCTCTCTCTCTTTTTCTCTTCATCCAAGCAAAAGAGAAAATTTAATAAAACTTCTTTCTTCACCATTTTCTTTCTTCCCATGCAAGGCCATTGTCTTCATTTCTTGATAATAAAGTATAGCTTAGAGTGAAGGAATATGAAATAACCTAAATGCAATTATGTTGTGTTTAATGTAGCGGTTACCAGTGGCAAAGTTGCACTTGAATTTTTGTGGGGTCAAACTAGGAACATACTTAATAGGTAAAAAAGGTTTTAATGACATATGATTTTTAGTATTTTATATATTGTTAAATATCTTAAGCATAATTTCATAATTAGTCATTACTAAACAAAATTGAAGAGAAAGTAATTTAAGTTATTAAATTATAACATATTAGAGATTACATTCATTTAAAATACAATTTTTTGCTCTTTCAAGAACTTGAAATCTTCAATGATAGAATCAAAACAAAAACTTTCAATTATTTTTTGTTCAATATGAGTCATCATATTATCCACCAGATACTTATCTTTGATTTTATTTCGTAATCTTGTCTTGATTCATTACCCAAAATAAAACTCATTTTATTGTAACTATTGAAATTGGAAGAGTTAAAATTTCACTTTTTCCATTAATCTAAACTAAATTACATTTACATTGAATGAATGAGCATGACAAATTTATTACTTGCACTCAAAATTAATTTTAAGTAAAATATAATATAATTTTAAAGAATTATTTACAATCTATTCAAATAATTACTAAACCAATTTGAAAAATGCATACAAACAACATCATTATGCTTTAAAACAAGGTTTGATACTTGATGCCAAAAATATGCCCCAAATTTTGAAATTTTCTAAAAAGAAAAAAATGATTTTGTTCCCACGTTCGCTATTTCATGATCAACAAGATTGTAAGTTATTTATTTGTACATTTGACAAAATTTACATTTTATACAAGTTGCCCATTTGAACTTTGTTTCTACCTCCATTGTTCTATAAATAAAAAAAAAAAACTACATTATCACTTTCATTTTCTTATAAACAAAAGTAAAATCTAAATTATATACTGTTTTAAAAAAAATAAAAACTTACCTAATTAGAGGAACTATTGAGGCATTACTTTTGTGTTGTTGTAGAAGTTGCTGTAAGTGATAAGCCATTGGTGCAGGGAAGAACTTGTTGTAAATTCTTGTTTGCTTTGTGGTAACATGTGTTGAGATGTTTCTATAAAGGGATAAGGAGTGTTAGTGTGCTATTTCTTAAAGAAGTTAGCTTGAAAAAGTTTTCAGTGGGCTTAACTTTTTCTACTATTTTTCTTTTGGCTATTCAATATCATTTTTATATCCTTTAGTTGATGGACTTCTCAAAATATTGGCTCATGACTTATTTAATTTTTTTTCTTTTGTTGGCTTAAAATTAATTATTGAAGTGATATTCTAAGTTTCTTTTTTTAATTTTATTTTGTATTCTTTGAGTTGTGTCTAATTAAGTTTAGAAAATATCATACTTATATGCTAGCACCTTAGTGGTGCAATGAAACCCTGATGTTGTTTTAGGGGCCTTACACCCCATCATATTTGGAGTTTGAATCTAAAATTTTGTATATATATGTTAAGTAAATTATTAATTTTCTCATTAAAAAATAAAAAATAGTTATGTGTTTTAAAATTCATAAATTTTATATATACAAAGATTTAAAATATTTTGGAAGGCCAAATTATACATACTAAATTTTTTCACACTTAATCACATAATACTAATATAAAGTTGCAAATTTTTTTGCCCTTCTATCCTCTCTGGATGTTACCAAACTAAATTACGAAAAATTATGATTATAAGCTCCAATGCAACGCTAATTAATGTATAATGACTGTAGTTTAAAATTATGCCTTATTTTTTCGATGGTGAAAACCTTTTTCACCTACAGCTTGTGTCGTCTTCATTTGACGGACAAACAAGAAGATCATTTGCTGCCAGAGTAAATCCATGTAATTTGTATGTTTACATAAAGCAGTCAGTACGGACTTTGGTTAATGTACCATCATCAGGACGTACATTGTTACTTGCATGCATGGTTAGAATAAAGAGACAATAGATAAAACAGAAAAGGAACTGTTCGTAAAGGCACAGTTCGCTTTGCAGTGTAGCACTATGGTTGATTAGCATTAAGATACCTTGTCCACCACTTCATGGAACAGATAATAAAAAGGCTCACCAATTACTGCAAAAAGCGAATTTTGCTGTCAGATTCCCATTTCCGTCCACGAAATGTTAAAACCCCACTATTGGAAAGCATTTACAGCATTGAAAATTATAAAAACATATTCCTTGTGCTGTGAATTAACATACTGTTTATCCCACCTAGTTCAATCAGGAATTCATAATATTCACATTCACAGTTTCACACCATCATTGGAAAGTAGATCAAAGTTGTCCCTTGAATTTTATTTTATATGAACTCAATTCGCAATCAGTCTGGTTAGGCAGAGGAGAGGAGAGACGCAATAACTAATGTAGATCTAAACATTTAAAAAGTGGTCCTCAATGCATATTCATGTTTGTCTTTTTGTACTGTCTCATATTTTATCTTGCTTTCACTTTCATGCATGGTTCTATGTTGTAAGTACGATTGTGGTTGCAAATTTACTTTGATTAGTAAAAAGGTAGATAAATATAAAAAAAAATAGAAAAATATAATTATTATGATGTAAAATTGTAGTTGCATAAGAGCCGCAACAACAATATTGCATGCAATGTTATGAACCATGATTTTGAATTTTGCTTTCATGTTTACCACTGCATAACAATGCTGAGATGAGAATTTCGTACTCGTAGCTTGTATTAATGGAAATTGCCAAGTCAATATGCACTTACTGTTTCAGCCATCTTGTTGGTCAAGTACTTTCGGAATATGAGCTGAGTTCATGATGAATGCCTCTTCTACTTAATCCATCTGATGCAAGAAGAATCCAGATTTTAACATGCACATCACTTCACAAAGTCATGCCTTTTTTAGAAAGGAAAGTCACTTTGCATAACCTTCTACTTTATAATTTCTTTTCTCTTTTATTTTGAGTCTAATTTGACGATTGTGAATAATTAATATGCAAAAGTTTGTGAGTGGAGACACACCAGCAATGTACTGATTTGACAAAGCAAGGGGTCTACCTTTGTCTTGAATTTTCCTCATCTCTCTGTCCATGGAAAATTCATGAAGTTCTAGAAGATAAGCTTCAACTTATGTGCATGTGAGGAAATAAGGAAAAGGCGCATGGAAATTCTTATGGTCTATTTGCCTGAGGGACAGTAAAGGAAAAGAAAATCCAATTATATTTTTCTCCATGTCATTGATCAGGAGAAAGACTATATTATAGAGATAGCATATAAACATTAATCGGTCCGTGAGACCAAATCCTCATAAAAGGTGAAATAACACATGGAGAATCACTATTCTAAGAAATACCAAGCTTGCAGAATCTAATTAATAAACTTCATCTTCTCAAGCTGGACTCAGCTTAATTTCTAATTCTAGATTTGGGCTTCATCTAATCACATTGATCAAATTAACACAATCCTAGTAAGTTTTTTGTGTCATAATTACCACTTCGGAGCATATTATACCGTGAAAAAATGGCATTCACACTCCAAAATAATAAAGAATCATATTAAGTATAATTATATATTTTATTATATAAATTGTTACTCAACTGCAGCTGTATCAGTATAACATGATTTATATTAAATCAACTTTAATTGAAGCTTCAGATTCTGACATATTAATATTGGCCAGATAATAGCTTATAAACTTATGCTTCCATACAGCTTTAAAAATTCTACAATTTTTTTATGAAAGTTTAACATTAGAGACAAAAATTAATTTTTAATTTTTTATATAGAATCATGCAACTTTTTCATAAAATATACAAGTGTGTATAGATTTTGAATGTAATAAATATATTAAATAGTTGCATCTCCATCATTCAAAAGCATTTTTTTTTTTAAATTTTCTTACTTTCATATAAAAATTATATTATAATTCTTGATAAAAAAAGTTGCAAAAATTATAAAATTTTTTCATAAAATTTATAAGAATACATTTTTATATGAATTTTCTCATATATATGTGGAAACATAATTTATATATAACATCAAAAGCATGCCCCTGGAATTTTTCTAAAATAGAAATCAACAGTTGATTAGTGGCTACATGTGATTAGGCATATTTCCTAATTAGGAAAATTGAGACCAGGGGACATAAATAAGAAAATCATAATCGGTGCTTTTCTCAAAGTTTTAAAAATTCTTTGGATCCAAAGACAGAACAAATAATATGGGTTTGTCGGCGGCTATTTTTTAAGGCCATTAGAGGCTTATTGATAACACTGTAGCAAAGCACTAGCATTTTGATTATGGTGAAGCTTGTCATGGAAGATAAACATTAATAATCCTAAAGTTGAAAAGAAACTTGACAAGATGGATCGAGGAAGAATGGAGGCCGTTTTCCATTCGATTCTAACCTGCGGTTTTAATCACAAAGCAAAAGCTTAGATTCCTCGATCAATTGGTATTTTAAGTTCCCCAATCAAAACCAGATGTGATAATAGTGAGTGACTGATTGATTGAAGTTGTGGTGTTCATGTCAAATGCATGTGATGGTTTAGCCTAACAGCTTATAGGGCCTTGAAAGTTAATGAGCTGTAGTCAGGTCAGGACACAGATGAATATTTTAAAAAAGTACCTTTTTGACGATTATCAGTTATTCTAATAAATTAAATACATGAACCAATATATATACACACACATCACACATATTTAGATATACATACATTTTTTAAATATATATATTTTAGTATTCAATATACATGCTTATACATAATAAAATTAATAACCTAATAGAGAAATAAATTTAAACTCGTACAAATTACAAAATTACAATTTTTCATACTCCTTTTTAATTTTGAATTTTTTACGATTCAAGTTTTTATCTCATCCGTAATCTTTGTACTTCAAGGGCCTCTCAAATATTTTTGCATCATACTCTTTAACATTGAGGCCAACGATCTTCCCACAGTCAAAACCATCGTTTTATTATTTGAGATTTTTAGCAACAAACTAATTATGTACCTTTCATAATTTCTTTAGCATATTTTTCCTTCTTCAACACACACACTATAAGAAATTGAACCTCTTGTGATGACACCTATTGTGATGACACTTACTTGATCATCGTTAAATGCATAAAATTATATTGATTGGAGACTTGGCATCAAAAATGTGATTTGATATTTATTTATTAATGATAAAGTTGTTGCTATAAATAGAAAAAAACTAGAATATATTTTAAAAAAATACAATAATTATTTTTTAAACAAATATGATATAAAACAATGACATATCTTTGGCATATGTTGAGTAGATAAAGATAGAATAAGTTATTTTTTAAAAAAAGCAAAAATTGACCATTTAATGATGAATTATTATCAATATATGGATACAAAAAATCATATAGTCAAAGCGTACAATCTCCAATTGCCATCAATCATCTAAGGATGACAAAACTTCACTTATATTGATGAAAATATGATCATAGAATAATTTTAAAACTTTGAAAATTTTTGAAATTTAAGTTTCAATGAATTTTTATGATGGCATATCATCACAATAGGACTATTGGAAGGCAAATGGGTGCATCCTAGCACTAATATCTTGGTAAACACTATTGCAACGATAATGTTGTCATAAAATAATTTTTAAAAATTTTAAAATTTTGAAATTTGAATTATAGTAATCTTTTTAAAATGACATATCATGAATAGAACTACTAGAAAGTGAGTGAATGCTGTGTGGCATCAATATTTTAGTAAACCTTATTGTGATGACCAAATATTTCGATTAGCAATGATCAAATTAAATGTCATTGTTGATTGAAAATTTTATAAAAGATGCAAAGTGTCATTTTTGTCATTTATGCAACTGAACAAAGGCAAAAGATGAAGAATGGAGGAGGAATAAGAAGTGTTTTGGGGTTTTGAGGTTAGTTTGTAATTTTTATTATTTCATACATTTTTATATTTTACCTTATTTTATAACATTGATTTTATATATTTGTCAATTGCTATTGTTGCTCACCCGTTTATTCTTCCATTGAGGTTGATTAAAAAAATATTTTTGTACAATTCTATTTAATAGATTGTGGTATATTTATAGAAAATACTTATATAATTTTTTGTTAAATTAGTTATTAAATTGTCATGTTGCATCTAATATCTTTATTATGATCTTACGATTGCATATATTGTATAATTACGATATATTGGTGGTTGTGTTTTATATGATTTTAGCATAGCTTTTGTATAGTTAATGAAAATATGGGCATGTTGAGATGATATATTGATAGTTATGTGATGTTTACACTTAGCATAGAATTCTTAAATTTCATTATTAGTATTAAAAGTCACAACTTAAAATATAAAAGAATCTTTATGATATAAGAACTTTAAAATATCATGAGCTATAAAATAATATAAAATTTAAAATATATATTTTTAAAATTTCTTATGAATTAAAACATTTTAAATAGAATATTTAATATAAATAATAAAGTATTCAATATCTAAGAAAAATAAAATATAATGTAAAAGAAGAATTATTGAAAAAATAAAATATTGAATATACACAATTTTATGAGAAAATTAAAATATTTTCACAATTGAAAAATAAAAAATTTTTAACATTAAAATTACTATTATATTAATCAAGAATAAAATATAATGTAAAAGAAGAATTTTAAGATAAAAATATTAATATTTGTCTAAATAATTTTAATTTTCTTAATTTACTCAAAAAAGTAAGTATTTTTTAGTGAAAATGTAAAATAGATTTTCATATGAGTGGGTTTATAATTTTTTGTATTTTAATGAGAAAATAATTTTCATTTTAAAATATATTATAATTTGAAAATATAAGAGATTATCTACGTAGATTTTTTATATTGTTAGGGAGGTTAATGTATTTTTATTTAGATTTAGAGGTATTATAATGTAAAATTATTATAAATTGAATAATAAGAATATTAATGTAAAAATTATTTACTAAAATATAATAGTCAATAATTAAAATGTGAAAATAAAGTAGAGAGATAGGAAATTTAATTAGTTAGGATAATAATCCGTTATAAATACACTGGTCAATCAAATTAAATAATATTTAATATTATCAAATCACTTAATAACCTACCACGTCAGTGACCAATGACAATATGTTTGTTGACAAGAACTGGATAACTTCGCAAAATCGCTTATTCGATAAGTATTGGAATGATGCAATAACATTTGTCAAGAGGTCCAAAAACTTTGTCTATCAAAATAGCCTAGGAAGCTTTCCATGCACCAAGTGTACAAATGTGTTATTTCAAGATATGGAAATCATGTTTGTGCACATAATAGACCACGAATTTAATTCATTTTATAAAAATGGATTCAACATGGTGAAACAACTGCATCATCTGTGATTTAGAGAATTCTATTTTTTAATATGTAAACATTATCTAAATTTCAAACTATATTGTAATAAATATTATTTATGTTCAATAAAAAATATTGATTCTCTTTCGTATATAGCAATATGTTTGTTAATGTTAGTGATACATTTAATATTAATATATTATTATAAATGTTTGTTCATGTGTCATTATCATAATTATTCATAACTATAATTACTATTAATGCTTACTATCATGAAGGTGATAAGGGAGCTAACCTACCATAAGGCCTCACTTATATTTTTTACCATTTCAAGTTAGGTAAAATTGTTTATACTACATAACTCATATGATTTGCTCCTATACATATGATTTTTGTACTTGGTAAAAAAAATTTAATTTGCAATATATATAAAAAAATGTGATAAAAATAAGAACATTGACCTCAATAAAACAATAAAGAAAATTGGTAGATCACTACCTTTATTATTTGATCCTACCACTTAGCACCTTGTAGGTTCAAACCATTTGAAATTGCTACAGTTGAGAGGGACATTTGTGAAGACACACTACAAGTTATTCCACAAGAATTGGCGATCAATACCTAAGGAGTATAAGGTTCATATTATTAAATCCCTCCATGTAAGTATTAATTTATTTTGTGTATTAATTTATGATTCAAAATGATCATTGTTTATATAAATTTTTTTTTGTTGCATGTCTCTCGATGTAGGAATATTTTGAATGGGTGGACATTCTACAAGAGTTGATACACCGCATCTATGATGGCCTCTAGTGCAATGCAACCAATCTCTACATGGATTGAAAGTATAGATTGCACAATCTTTACATGGAGCATAGGGGGAAGAGATTGAGCATGACCTTGAGCACATAAGGCAAGCCATGTTGATAAATACTTAAGGATCATTGGTTGTGGGCTTTTGACATGTTTGAGAGTCTAGAAAACCTTATAAGAATGAATTATATATCATAATTTTTAAATTCCAAGTTTATTGGTAACTTTTCTAATGCTTGTTATATGTTATTTTGAATTTGTAGGAAATGTCCAAGAGAATTGTGCATAACAAGGTGTGAAAAAGGTATAATAATCAACATGAATTGAAGCCTATAATAGTGCATCACTATGGCAAGGCATGCTAAATAAAAATTCATTATGATTAATATGGTACAATTCACTTTTAACTAGCCTAAAGAAATAAAATGATAGGTCAACTATGTGCAGTTGGTTTTAGATAACTTCATCAATTGCCATACCAAACTATTGGAGAAGGTTTAGGCATATATTTTCTTCTTATTTTCTAATTTTTATTACTTGTATCAACTTACATAATTTTTATATATTTTATTATTTTATACTTTTTTATACAAATATCATTTTCATTATTGTATATCATCTAGGATTTTGTCATATGTATAGATTTCATTTTTTTTGTTTGTTTTAATGTTATATTATAACCAAATAGTTAAATTTAAATTATATTCATCATGATATACAATTGATTAATGATATTATACGAATTTTCATAATAAAAATGAAATTTAAAAAATTTGAATAAAAAAATTAAAAAGTATCTATAGTGATGATATTTGTCATTTATATAGATATTTTTATTTTTAAAATTTTGAAAATATTTCCATATTGAGTGATGATAATTGTCATTGATAAAGGCATTGCCATGTTAGCAACATATTATTGGGATCGAAAGCTAAACAAACACAATGAAAATTAACCGATCCCAGCCAAAGGATCCATGTAAAACATTAGATTAGAATAAGGATTCAGTTAATACCTTTTCGATGATACAATGACTCATTCGTTAATCACATTTTCAACTTCCTTTCAGTCGAAAATTCTAAGGTATCCACACGAACCAATAGATTACCGGTGAACGTCCACGACCACTGATTGAAATTCTCCTCTTTTACCTCGTAATGCTAGCTACGCCTCTTCAAAGGTTATGGCCAAAGAGGGTTGCTAGGATTTTTATGCTTTAGAATGCGTGAATAATATCTATTATTGCTCAACAAGCCTATTTAAATAGGTACATAGAAAACTCTAACTAATTGGACTTTATTCTATGTATAATTATATGCTTATTATTGGGCCTTATAATTATAGCATGGAATTTTCAAATATTAGACCCAAATAATTTAGTCCATCAATTCTAAATCTACTAGGTTCTAAGTGTACAACCTTACAAGCTTTCATTACATTAATAATGATCATAAATCACATTAATGATCATAAACAATAAGTGATGTTTAGCAACACATCATTGTTACCTAAGTAATGAGAAAGTCAGTGATTCGACTAAACCTTTACATGTGATTATTATTTATGTCATTTTATCTTAGACATCTAGATTGAGCACAAGACATGGATTGTGTCATTCTTGTATAGCTTAATCCAAAAGTTTCTTGGTTCCTAAGTAAGCTGACTGAAGCAAATGTAATTAACATCCCATGTCAATTGATTTGAGCATAGCTATATATTTTCTTAGCTTTACTTAATTAAGGAGCTCACAGATGTTACTCCTGTTATATAAAAGGGATAAATTTCATCTTGATCACATAAATCCTTTTGCATGATATGTGACATATCTAATAATTACCATTGCATTCACTCAACTATAAGTGAAATAGAGTAGTATTAAAATATGAAACTCATATATAGGGAACCTTAGCAATCTTAGGTCAAAGGATTATATTAATAATGATCACTAAGAATCACTCATGACACTTATACAATGATCCATGTAGTATTCTTAGGGTGGGTCAGTTCAGTATATAAGTTCTCTAACTTGTACTCATATGCAGACTTAATATATCATATAAGTCATCACACATACTAGTCTTAACATATCAAAGTAACTCAATCCATAATAATATATGACTAGAGATATTTAAGAATATAATTATTCTAAAGTTATTATCATAATTAAATATATTACGCAGATAATATATATATAAATATAATAATTAAAATTATCATTAAAACAATACGATTCAAATTTACAATCATCAATATGATTGGTTTTAGTGTATATACACTAACACATATATAGCAACAACATTTAGTCATTGTTATATATTTTGTTGACAAGAAATATCAATAGTAAGGGTAAAATTCTATGATGACATTTGGGATTAGTGTAGGATTTCACAACCTATAGGCAAGAATATATATTAACGACATGTTCCTAAGGACACTAAGTGAGATAATGGGAGAAGACTGAGCCAATGTTTGTTTCAAATATAATCTAATGGATATGTCATCAAATATCTAGTGGCTTGATATCGGTTTTACAATTCACATCATTGACTCATCCCAATCGTTAAGAAATTTTAAAAAACTAAATAAAGGTAAATTAATTGTCAAATTAAAAAATGATGAGAAAGTAGGAGTAAAAATCATTGGAAATGTGTATCTATAGTTGTATATTGAATGTGAACTGGTACTTAAAGATGTGGTCTTTATTCCTTCCATAAAAAGGAACTTGATATCAGTTATAACTCTAGATCTTCAAAGGTATTCTTATAATTTTGGAGGCAAGAAGGTGAATCTATCCCAAAGTTTGATTATTGTAAGCATTGGTGAACTAGTACACAGATTATACAAGATAAATTTGGATTCAAGTTCCCTTAATATTGTTAACACAGTCATAAGGGAGAAAAAAATAAAATTAAAGAAAACTCCTTAACACTCTGGTACAGGCATTTTAGTCACATTTCTGAAGACTAAATTTAAAAGTTAATCAGAAAAGGTATTTTGTATAATTTGGACTTCTTTGATCTGGACACCTGTGTGGACTATATTAAAAGAAAGCTCACTACTAAGGCCGGAAAGGAAAAAAGAGTCAAAAGACAATAGGTACTGAAACTTATTCATACCGATATCTATAGTCCCATCATACTTACAGTCATAGGAGGTTAGAGATATTTCATTACTTTTATCAATAACTATTCATAATTTAGATGGATGAAGTCATTTGTGAAAAAATTAGAGTCCTTTGATGCATTCAAGACATTCAAGGTAACAATTAAACTTAATTATAGTAAAAAATTTATGTATGTTAATTCTAATCAAGGAAGAGAGTACTATTATAGATATGATAAGGTTAGGAAGAACCTAAGTCCATTTAATAGATATCTGTAGGAGTGTGGCATTAAGTCAAGTTACATTATGCTTGGCACACCAAAACAGATTGGGATAGCCAAAAGAAGAAATATGACACTTTTTGACATGGTCAGAAATATGTTTTCCCATTCTACATTTCCATATTTCTTAAGGGGAGAAACATTAAAGATTGTAAGCTATATACTAAATCAGGTACTAAGTAAGTTTGTATTTTTAACTCCATATGAATTACTGAATGATAAGAAATTAACATTGAATTACCTTCATGTTTAGCGTTATAGAGCGTTGGTAAAGTTATATATTACTACTACTAGGAAACTTGACTCTAAAATTGTATCTGGATTCTTTGTTAGTTATTGTGTTAGTTCTAGAAGTAGCAAGTTCTATTGTCTAGCTCATATTACCCAGATTATCAAATCTGATAGAGCAATTTATTTTGAAAATGAGTTAGATAGTGATAGTTAGACATTGCAAATTACAAATTTTAGAGAAGAAAGGATAGTCATTCCTTTAATGCCTTAATCTGTTAGTTCTTCATCTTCTAGTCTTCCACAACATGATTTGGCATAGCCTTTAAAGGAAGATGAAAATTTTAATACTAAAGTTCAGTTGAGGAGATCACTTAGACAATGTAGACTGACGATATCAAATGATTATCTTGTGTATTTACAAAAGTATGAGTATGATCTAATTAAATATACTGATCCCAATTCATTCTTCCAAGTAATATTTAGTTCAAATTCTCCTTAATGGATAACTACAATGCAGAATGACTTAGCTTTAACGAATAAAAGTTAAGTGTGGGATCTTGTTAAATTGCTTGCAAATTACAAGCCATTTAGATGTAAATGAATTTTCAAGACCAAATGTGACACTTCTGGGCAAATTGAGAGATATGAAGTCATACTTGTGTTTAAAGGCTATATTAAAAAAAGGTGTAGATTATAAAGAGACTTTTCTCACTAATATCAATGAAGAACTCTTTCAAAATTTTCATAGCTCTTGTTGCTTATTTTGATCTAGAGTTACACTAGAAGGATGAAAATAACATTTTTGAAAGGTGATTTATCTAAAAACATTTATATGCAACAATTAGAGGGATTCCAAGAAAAAGGTAAAAAGCAATTAGTGTGTAAATTAAAGAAATCCATATATGGTTTGGAGCAAGTCTCTTGACAATAGTATCTCAAGCTCCATAAAATAATCACATTTCTCAAATTTAAGAAGAATAATATACATTAATGTATTTATATGATGAGAAATGTTAGCAAATTTGTAATTTTAATCTTATACATTGATGACATTCGAACTACTACAAAGAGAGTTCTAAGGCACCTTCAAGTATGAAGGGCTTCATATTAACTTATAAAAGATTAACAGATCTCGACATTATAGGCCACTTAAACTTGAACTATATTGGTTGTCTAAATGATTCAAAGTCTACATCCAGGTATACTTTAATGATGGCTAGAGTGGTTATATTGTGGAAAGGTGTCAAGCAATTAATTGTTACAATCTCCACCATGGAAGTAGAGTATGTCATCTATTATGAAACTTCTCATTAAGATATATGGTTGAGGAATTATCTCTTAGAATTCCATCTTATGGATTGGTACAGGTACATAGCAATAATTTTTTGACTTTTTATGATTACAATAGGATTTGTTCCTTATAGTGGCATTTAACACCAATGGTATCATGAATCCTTGAATACTTCCATTTCTTTTTCTTCTTTTCAATTCTAATGTCTTTATCCATCACTTGTCTCCAAGTTTCATCTTTTACATTTTCCTTTAATTGATCAAATTTTCCTCTTATTATTTTTATAATTGTTATGGTTGTATTTTCATTTTCATCTTTGTTTATAATCATAAACCTTTCACCTATAAAGAGATTAGGCAAATAATTAACATCTATAACTTTAGTTACATAAAATTTGTTAACAATTATCATTTGTCTAGACCTCTTAATTAAACAATCTTTAAAGATACATGATACTTCGTGATTAACAAGAATTGTAGGTGGCGAAATCTTCTCTTCCATATATTGTCTAATCTCTTATTCATCTCATTAGACCTCTAAATTTGAATAAGCTAGTTTTAACTTCACATTTGTGGTATGATATTCCCTTATTCAACATTAGAAACCCTAGGAAATTATAGGTTATACCTTTTTCAACTTTGGAATCCTACTAGCATTTACAAACTTAACATTTCTTTTCATAAGTGATGTGATATCTTCATCTTTCTCTTTAGCACCATGGGTTATCTTTTTATGAACTTAACAATTCAAAGTCACCTTCTTAGAAATTTCAACAATCTCTTTATTAAAAATTTTATGGTTCTCTTTTTCTTCCTTTCCATTCCTTCTTCCTCCCTTTTCATTTTTTCCATTTTCACTTTTTCTTCTAATAACTTTCTGCAACTTCTTCCAAGCTTATTTTGTAGTGGTTGCATCTACTATAATCTCAAACATCAAATCATCTAAACCTTGATGGATAAAGGAGAGGGCTAATTAGTCTCTTTGCCTTTCTTGTGCCAAAACATCTTTCTTTTTTTAAGATAACATGGCTTTATCATATGGTAGGGAGTAGCCACTCTCCCACACTTTCCCAAACACCTTGTGCTCTTAGTAACACCTTCATGCAAATACACCAATGATCATATTTCTTTCTGGTTAGAAGAGGAATTTGAATATAACATAATCCATCTCTTTATATTATTCTCTCAACACTGTTCTCTTAGAGAACTAAGCTTTGATGCCATTTTGTTAAAAGGAAGAGGAATATCTTAAGAGAGAACTCAAATTTGTTTGATAGGAAATGCTTAATATAGAGGGTATATATAGTCACCTAGGTAACTTTTCGGCAATTGTTAATGACTCTCTAATAAACTAGATATGAACCTAACAATACATGAATCAACACACCTAGATGCACATGCATTTCTATATGTATGTACTATAATATTCAATTAATGTACATGCTTATACATAATAAACCTAATTAATAACCTAATAACAAATGAATTTAGACTTATAGAAATTACAAAATTACTACTTCTAACAAACTAGGCCAGAAAAATATTTTTTCTTTGATTGAGAAGATTTCAAACATACAATTCAACTTACGCATTGTTAATTTGTCAAATACATATAATTTTTATAGCATGCAGCCTTTGGGGATGATAATTATAACTAATTTATTCTTATTACATTTAATTTTGATTTCTTCATTTTTATATATATCAATTTTATATTAGTCTCCCTAAAACCATAAATTTATATTGTTAGTGTATATACCCTAAAATTAATCATATTGATGATTATAAATTTGAATCGTGTTATTTTAATAGTAATTTCAATTTTCATATTTATATATATTATCTGCATAATATATTTAATTATGAAAATAATCTTAGAAAAATTTTATTCTTAAATGCCCCTAGTCATATATCATTGTGAATTGGGTTACTTTGATATGTTAAGACTAGTATGTGCAGTGACTTAAATGAGATATTAAGTCTGCACATGAGTACAAGTTAGAGAACTTGTATACTGGTCTGACCCACTCTAAGAATGCTACATAGATCATTATATGAGTGTCATGAGTGATTCTTAGTGATCATTATTAATATAATCTTTTAACTTAAGATCGTCAAAGTTCCCTATATATGACTTTCACATATTGATACTACTCTATGTCACTCATGGTTGAGTAAATGTAAAGGTAGTTATTGGATATATCACATATCATGCGGAGGGGTTTGTATGATCAAGATGGAATTTGTCCCTCTTATATAACAAGAGTGATATCTGTGAGCCCTTTGATTAAGTAAGGCTAAGAAAATGCATGGTTATGCTCAAGTGAATTGATATGGGATGTTAATTACATTTGCTTCAGTTAGTTTACTTAGGAATTAAGGAACTTTTGGATTGGGCTATACGGGAATGACACAGTCCATGTCTTGTGCTCAATCTAAATGTCTAGGATAAAGGGATATAGATAATGATCATATATAAAGGTTCAATTGATTTATTAACTTTCTCATTACTTGGATAATAATGATGTGTTGCTATACACCGCTCATTGTTTATGATTATTAATGTGATTTATTATCATTGCTAATGTAATGAAAGTCTATAAGGTTGCACACTTAGAGCTTAGTAGATTTGGAATTGATGAATCAAATTGTTTGGGCCTAATATTTGAGAATTCCATGTTATAATTATACGACCTAATAATAAGCTTATAATTATACATAGAATAAAGCCCAATTAGTTATGATTTTCTATACACCTATTTAAATAGACTTGTTAGGTAATAATACATGATTATTCACGCATCTCAAAGCATAGAAAAACCCTAACACCCCTCCTTGACCATAACCCTTGAAGAGAAATAGCTAGCACTACAAAGGTAAGGAGAAGAATTCCAACCAGTGTTCATGTAAACGTTCATTGTGATTTGCTGGTTCATGTGGATATCTCAGAGTCTTTGGTCGAAAGAAAGTGGAAGAGATGATCAACGAACGAGTTCCTAAATTATTAGAAAGGTATTCCTTGAATCTTTATTCTAATATAACATTTGGATGGATCTGTTGGCTAGGATCGATTAATTCTGCTATGCTTGTTTAGCTCCGGATCCCAACAATGGTATTAGAGCTACTTATGAAACATTAAATTAAGATTCTATTTTGTTTGTTGATTGCGTAATTGTGATTTCCTGAATTATTTTGTATATCATGCTTCAATGATTTCTAATTAGGATTAGTGTGAATTTGATTTCGTGCATTCTAGTTCAAGTAAAATTAATATGATCAATTCTGATTTTGTTTTGAATTTGAATCTAGTTTTGAATCTTGATTTAAATTCAATTGTGTTTCATGATTAATTCTTATTTTTGGTTTGAATTCAAATTTGTTTCTGAGATTTTTATTGAAATTTAAATCTATTTCTGGGTTCTATTTTAAATTTAAATCTGTTGCAATAATGATAGGTTTTGATTTGAATTTGAAACTAACTTTTAGGTTCTGTTTTGAACGAAATCAAAAGAATTAATTATATGAATATGATTTTTTATATGAAAAATATTTTCTGATTAAAACCCAGGTTCTGTTATGAATCAGAATTAATCAAATTAACTCCATGGATTTGTTTCGTATATGTGATATACCTTATATTCAAATGTTGAATCTGTTTTTCACAGAATTAATGCGATTACTTCTAAAACACTCTTCATATATAGATTTGATTAACATGTTTAATGTGATTTAAAGTAAATATGGACTTATGTATGAAGTATATACATGAATGGTTTAATGTGATTAAATCTATCTAATATGTTTTAACGTAAATCCTATTATCGAATTATTCGACTAAAGAGGTGTGTCAATTGTTGACAAATTGAATTACAATTTAAATGTCAGATGCAACCTACTTCAGATGAGCCTGCTGCCAATGCTCCATGAACTCTAAGCTTCAGAAGCAACATAAGAACATGGAGGCGTTCAATATGATTGATCACCTTAAATAGCTTTATTAAGAGCAAGCAAGACATGAGAGATATGATGTATCCAAAGCATTATTTCAGTGCAAGATGGCTGAAGGAACACCCGTTGCTATACATGTGCTTAAGATGATTGGCTACATCAATAGCCTTGAAAGGTTGGGTTTTCCTTTGCAGCAAGAATTGGCTACTGACATAGTTCTACAATCGTTACCTGAGAGCTATAGTCAATTCATCATGAATTACAACATGAATGAAATTAATAAGACTTTGCCTAAATTGTTTAATATGTTGAGAACTACTAAGCAGAACTTGAAAAAGTCTAAGCCCAATTCCATTATGATGGTTTAAAAAGGCAAAGGAAAGGATAAGTCTAAGGCTAAGAATAAAAAGAAAAAGGATAAAACTGATGGAAAGTCCAAGTCAAGTTCCTCTACACTGAAGCCTAAAGGTGGCGTGGCCAAAGAAGGGCAATGCTTCCATTGCAAAGAATCAGGACATTGGAAGTGAAATTGCAAGATTTACCCAGAAGAGCTTAAGAAGCAAAAGTGAAATGGGACTTCCAACTCAAGTATTTATGTTATAAAGGTTAATTTATTTACTTCTACATCTTGGGTATTAAATACTAGATGTGATAGTCATATTTGTGTAAATGTGCACGATCTTAAAAGAAGTAGATCATTAGCCAAAGGTGAAGTGGACCTATACATTGAAAATAGAGCAAGAGTTGTTGCATTAGCTGTAAGGACTTATTATTTATCTTTACCTAGTGGATTAGTTTTAGAATTGGACAATTGTTTTTTTATGCTTACTATTAGTAGAAATTTAATTTTTGTTTCTTGTTTAGACAAGAAAGGCTTTTCATTTATAATAAAAGAAAAATATTGCTCTATTTATTTAAATGAAATGTTTTATTGTAATGCACATTTAACTAATGGTCTTTATGTTTTGGACCTTGAAAATCCAATCTATAACATAAACACAAAGAAAGTCAAAACTAATTATTCAAATCCAACCTATCTTTGGCATTATCGTTTAGGCCATATAAATGAGACACACATCTCTAAACTCCATAAGGATGGATTTTTGGACTCATTTGATTTTGAATCATATGAGGCATGTGAGTCATATTTATTAGGTAAAATTACTAAAGCCCCCTTTATTGAGAGAGGTGAAAAAGTTAGTGATTTACTGGGCCTTATACATAGTGATGTATATGGACCTTTAAACACACAAGCTAGAGGTGTTTATCAGTATTTCATTACTTTTACTGATGATTTCAGTAGATATGGTTATGTGTTTCTTATAAATACAAGTCTGAATCTTTTGAAAAGTTCAAAGAATTCAAAAATGAAGTCCAAAATCAACTTGGTAAAAGTATTAAAGCACTTCGATTAGATCGAGGTGGTGAATACTTAGACTGAGAGTTCCTTGATCATCTAAAGGAGTATGGCATTATATCACAACTCACTCCACTAGGAACACCCCAATGGAATGGTGTTTCTGAAAAGAAGGAATCAAACTTTGTTAGACATGGTTTAATTAATGATGAGTCAGTCTGACTTTCCAAATTCCTTCTGGGGACATACTCTAGAGACTGCGGCCTTTACACTAAACCATGTTCCATCAAAATCAACTCAAAAGATACCATATGAGATATGGACTGAGAAATGTCCTAGTTTGTCTTTTATGAAGATTTGGGGTTATGAAGCTTACGTAAGACGTCAAACTTCTGATAAACTTAGACTCAAATCTGATAAATTTTTTTTCATTGGATATTCTAAGGAAATGAAAGGATATTATTTCTATAATCCAATTGAGCAAAAATTGTTTATTACTTGAACTGATATTTTTCTAGAGAGAGAATTTATCTCTAGAAGAATCAATGGGAGGAGAATAGAACTCAAAGAAATTCAAGATCAATGAGAGAACATTGAACTTAAGATGGAACCTGAGTCGGTTCCACAACCAGTTGTGGAAGAACTTGCTCATGTAATACAAAACCCATGTAGGTCTAGTAGGATACGTCATGAGCTCAAGAGGTATGGATTTCTCATGACTCATCACAGTGATATATTACTCATAAACCAAGATGAGCTCATAACTTACCAAAAGGGTATAATGGGCCCAGATTCTGGGAAATGGCTAGAAGTTATAAAATCAAAGATGGAATCTATGTATGCAAACCAAGTTTAGACTTTGGTTGATCCACCTGAAGGGTAAAACCCATTAGGTGCGAATGGGTTTTTAAAAAGAAAACTAACATGGATGGTAATGTGTGTACCTTTAAGGGGCGATTGGTTGTAAAAGATTTCAAATAAATCCATAGTATTGACAATGATGAGACTTTTTCTCTAGTTATCTTACTTAAATCCATCAGGATTCTTCTAGCTATAGCCATATATTATGATTATGAAACTTAGCAAATGGATGTCAAAACCGCTTTCCTTAATGGAAATTTTCTTGAGGATATGTACATGACACAACTTGAAGGTTTTATAAATCTTGAAAACACTAGAAAAGTTTGCAAGTTGCAATGATCCATTTATGGATTGAAGCAAACTTCTCGGAGTTAGAATCTTCATTTCGATGATGCAATTAAAGAGTTTGGTTTCATTAAGAATAAAGATGAACCCTGTGTGTACAAAAAGGTTAGTGGGAGCGTAATAGTCTTTTTGATATTGTATGTAGATGACATACTACTCATTGAAAATGACATTCCTACACTACAATCTGTAAAAACTTAGTTAGGAAATTGGTTTTCTATGAAATACTTAGGTAAGGCATCCTATATATTATGTATCAAGATCTGTAGAAATAGATCGAGAAAATTACTTGGCCTAAGTCAGAGTACATACATTGATAAGGTGCTAAAGAGGTTTAGCATGCAAAATTCCAAAAGAGAATTCTTGTCGATGTCATATGGCGTAAGTCTCTCAAAAACTCAATGTCCTTCCTAGAGTGTGAGAGACAGCGCATGTGTAAGATCCTTTATGCATCTACAATTGGGTTTATCATGTATGTCATGTTATGTACTCGACTTGATGTCTTGTATGCTTTAAGTATGACAAGCAGATACCAATCAAATTTTGGTAAAAGTCACTGAACAACTGTAAAAAATATTCTTAAGTACTTAAAAAAAACTAAAGGCATGTTCTTGATTTATGGAAATAAGGAAGAGCTCATTGTAAGTGGTTACATTGATACTAGTTTTCAAACCAACAAAGATGATTTCAGGTTGTAGTCAGATTATGTATTTTGCCTCAATGGTGGCATTGTAACCTAGAAGAGTTCAAAGTAAGGGATAGTGGCTAATTCTACAATAGAAGCTAAATACATTGCAGCATCAGATGCCACAAAAGAGGTAGTTTGGATTAAGAATTTCATCACAAAACTTAGAGTTGTTTCTAGCATTGCTAACCCAGTAGAGCTTTATTATGATAATAATGGAGCCATGTGCAAGCTAAGGAACCTAAATCTCACCAGAAGTCCAAACATATACTCCAACATTATTATCTCATAGGAGATTGTCGATAGAAATGATGTTAGGATATGCAAAATTGTCACGACCCGATTTATTTTTTTGTCATGACTGGCATAAAGATACCTAACCAGTACTCCACACTGATTAGATATCCTTACTAGCCTCCAAAGATGACACAATATCCTAGATCTTTGTAAAACTAGCACTAGGGGCGTATAGAAGAAAATAGATAAAAAAAATGTTAAAACACCAACATAAAATATAGAATATGCATACATCACAAAAATATTTACAAAAGATAAGTTTGTTTACAGTACTTCAAATAAACTGACTCTAGTTCTCTAATTCACTAACCTAATTAGGGCCTTCCTCCTCTGGGTCAGATTCTGGAGGGGAACAAAAGTAAAACACTCTAGGCACTGATGGAGTCACATTACTCCCAGACTCGTCATCTGGGGTAACCTGCACCAATAGAAAGAAAACATCAAGGACATTTGGCTTCATGTCTATGGGCCAAAAGTCTACACGGTACCAAATGTTTACATCTGTAGAGGTGACCCGAATCTCAAGATGGAGCTCCAATCCATAAGTCCCTCAGGGAGTGGTGGCATATCCTCTATAAGTGTTAGTGTGTATCCACGGGTACATGATCCGAACCTATAATTTCAATACAATAGATAGAGTGAGTATAAGACATACTCAGTGAGTAATAACTTGTTATTCCCTTTTAGGTTTTCCTGTCTAGGATTTCTTTTCTACTCGTGATTCATACCTTTAATTAAAAATCCAAATTTAGATATTTTATTTTTGAGAAATGGCATTAGTTGATATGTAATGTTACCTTATATCTTCAATCCAACCTTGTCCCCATTGTTAGTGTATATGCCCTAAAACCAATCATATTGGTGATTGTAATTTTGAATCATGTTATTTTAATGGCAATTCCAATTATTATATTTATATATATTGTCTGCGTAATATATTCAATTATGATAATAACCTTAGAATAATTGTATTCTTAAATGTCCCTAGTCATATATCATTATGGATTAGGTTGCTTTGATATGTTAAGACTAGCATGTGTGAAGACTTATATGGGATATTAAGTTTACACATGAGTACAAGTTAGAGAACTTGTATACTGGATTGACCCATATTAAGAACACTACATGGATCGTTATATGAGTGTCATGAGTGGTTCTTAATGATCATTAATAATATGGTCCTTTGACTTGAGATCACCAAGGTTCCCTACATGTGAGTTTCATATTTTGATACTATTCTATGTCACTAATGGTTGAGTGAATGCAAGGGTAGATATTGGATATGTCACATATCATGCGGAGGGGTTTGTGTGATCAAGATGGGATTTATCCCTCCTATATAACAGGAGTAACATCTGTGGGCCCCTTGATTAAGTAAAGCTAAGAAAATGCATGGCCATGCTCAGATAAATTGACATGGAATGTCGATTGCATTTGTTTCAGTCAACTTATTTAAGAATTAAGAAACCTTAAGATTGGGCTATACAGGAATGACACAGTCCATGTCTCGTGCTCAATCTAGATGTATAGGACAAAAGGACATAGGTGATGATCATGTGTAAAGGTTTAGTCAAATCATTGACTTTCTCATTACTTGGGTAACAATGATGTGTTGCTAGACACCGATCATTGTTTATGATCATTAATATGATCAATGGTCATTGCCAACGTAATGAGAGCCTGTAGGGTCGCACACTTAGAGCCTAGTGAATTTGGAATTAATGGACCAAATTGTTTAGGCCTAATATTTAGGAATTCATATTATAATTATAAGGTCCAATAGTAAGCCTATAATTGTATATGGAATAAAGCCCAAATAAGTTAGCTTTTTCTATGCACCTATTTAAATAGGCTTGTTGGGTAATAATAGTTAATATTATTATTAATATTCACGCACCCCAAAAAGGCACAAAAAAATTCTAACACCTCTTCTTGACCAAAACTCCTGAAGAGGCGTAGCTAGTACTACGAGGTGAAAAGAGATCAATTCCAATCGGTGTTTGTGTAGACATTCATCGGTGATTCACGAGTTCATGTGGATACTTCAAAGTCTTCGGCCGAAAGGAAGTTGAAGAGGTGATCAACGATCGAGTTCTAGAGTCATCAACAAAGGTATTGAACGAATCTTTTAACGTTTTTGCATGGATCCGGTGGATGGGATCGGTTTATTCCGCTGCGCTTGTATGACTCCCGATCCCAACACCCGCCACCCTAGGCCCGAGGCCACCAACCTTTTCTCTCCACTACTAACCACTCCTCTCCTTTTCTATGAAGGATGTTTTCTCCCTCCCACATTTTCACAAGCAGAATGAATAATTGTGGGACACCACATGCATCAATCACAATTGTTATGGATTTTTCCTCGAAGAATATATCAAAATACTAACTATGCCATGAGTGTTTTATGCTTCATTTGTCCTTCTAGGCTTGTTATTATGTCAATTCCTAAAGGGTATTTATGTACACAATTCAAACAATTCATGTCACATAAGGGTTTTCCAAACTTCATTTTCTTGATATCAAGGATGCTCCCTGATTTTTTTTCTTGTTCTGGACCCTATCTAGGTAGCCTAAGATTGGAAATTATTTGGAGGACTAAATAAAATTTAAAATTTCTGAAAATTTGACTCATGCTACCTCACACTCATAGAGACTCATATAAGTTTTTCCATAATTTTTCTCAACCATTTAGTACTCCTAAAAATTTCGTGAATAGAACCAGAAAATTTTGGATTCTGTCATGAACAATTTTTATTCACAATTTTATTGGCTAACCAGACCATCTCTGATTGCCATGAAAATTTTATGCTACATTAAAAACACCTTAACTGACTCCCCTGAATTTTTTTATGATTTTTCATGATCATTTTATGCCCCAAAAATTTTAAAAACGGAGACCAACGTGAAAGTGCCCTGTTTCTGGACAGCACTGATGACCTAACTAAGGAAATTATTCTAAAATATATAAAAATTTCTAAAAATCCTCAAAATTTCCAGAATTCAACCTCACATCATGAGAGACCTTGGAATATCAGAAATCAAATTTTTTTTATGACTAATCACCTAGGTTTCACGTGACCATACATCAACCAAAATTTCAACAGCATTATTGATTCTCCTTGATACCAATTCCAACATAACCTTAACAATTTCTTTATAACAACTAAGAGCAATTCCATTCTCATCATCCATGATCTAATTACTCACTTCCAGCAACATCATAACATGTTCAAATTATTCCAAACTAATTATTACAACAATCAACACAAATCATATTAAAAGAGCCATAATTGTCAGTTTTGACAATCCAACATTGGAAATTCATAGAATTTGTAACAAGCTATTACTCACCTCAATCCTTTACTCTCTTCTTCCTTCCAACACTGAGTTTTGAGGGAGAGGGAGGTGAATTCAAAGAAACAAAATCAGACTTTAGGATTGAGAAGAAGAGGAATATCATAAGAAATTAAGAGGGGTTAAGAGGAATTAATGATTTACCTAACTAGCTTGCAATGTTTCCTTAAGTTTGCTTTGCCTAAAATTTATTTTCTCTTTCTCTAGGGTTGTATGTTTTGGCCTGGAATGGAGCAGAAGTTTACTGCTACTAAGTCTCCCTTTTTTGTATAAAATTTGTTTAAAGAAAATTTCTAAAAAATTCTACAAATTTTCATCAAATCCTAAGCTTGATTTTATCTTGGATTTTGGAGATATTTGGATGTTTTCTTGCATGTCCGAGTGGTCTGAGTTTTCAAACCATGATAACCCCTTCTAGCCAATAAAAATGTAACACAATTCAAGAGTTCTCAATTATTACACTTTAGCCTCAAGTTTTACTCTTTTCTTTCATTTTGGTCCTTGTCTTCCTTTGGAAGTTTGGGCTGTCATTGGGCCACGAATTTGGGCTTTAAATTTTCATATTTTGGGCCTAAAAAAAATTGGGCCAACCCAAACCACACAACAAAAATAAAAAAGGCCAAAAAGATATAGGGATTTATTACAATTCAACCCCAAATTACTTATTCTCTTTACACTTTCACCCTTAGGCTTCTAACTATTTTTAAAAATTTTATTTTCAAATTTCATAATCATTTTTTAGCTTTAAAAATTAATTTTGGCCATCCATAAATTTTTAAAATTAATTTACTATAATTTTGACTCATTTGTTCACTTTTTCGTTTTACCGGGTATTGGAAATTCAATAAATTTCTAAGTAAAATTTCTAAAACCTATTCTTAATTTTTTTTAAGTCATTTTTCACTCATTATAATGTTCCTTAAAAAAATTTTAATTTTTTTCTTCACTATTATACTAATTTAGGGTTATTACAAGAATACCGACTGACGATAACATCATCGATCCACTAACAAAAGTCCTGACATAGTAGAAGCATGATAGTCAACTGAGATCTATAGGTATTAGATATATGGATGATTGGATTTAATGCAAGTAGGATATTGTTAGTGTATATGCCCTAAAACTAATCATATTGATGATTATAAATTTGAATCATGTTATTTTAATGACAATTTTAATTATCATATTTATATATATTATCTGCGTAATATATTTAATTATGATAATAATTTTAAAATAATTATATTCTTAAATATCTCTAGTCATATATCATTGTGGATTAGGTTTCTTTAATATGTTAAGACTGCCATGTTCAGTGACTTATATGAGATATTAAGTCTACATATGAGTACAAGTTAGAGAACTTGTATACTAGATCGACCCACTCTAAGAATACTACATGGATCGTTATATGAATGTCATGAGTGAATCTTAGTGATCATTATTAATATGGTCATTTGGTTTGAGATCACCAAGGTTCCCTACATGTGAGTTTCATATTTTGATACTACTCTATGTCATTCTTAGTTGAGTGAATACAAGGATAGTTATTGGATATGTCACATATTATGCAGAAGGGTTTGTGTGATCAAGATGGATTTTGTCCCTCCTATATAACAAGTGACATTTGTGGGCCCCTTGATTAAGTAAGACTGAAAAAATGTATGGCCATGTTCAAGTGAATTGACATGAGATGTCAATTACATTTGCTTCAGTTAACTTACTTAGGAATCAAGGAACCTTTGGATTGGGCTATATAAGAATGACACAGTCCATGTCTCGTGCTCAATCTAGATGTCTAGGACAAAAGGATATAGATGATGATCACATATAAAAGTTTAATCGATTCACCAACTTTCTCATTACTTGGGTAACAACGATGTGTAGCTAGACGCCGCTCATTATTTATGATCATTAATGTAATTTATTATTATTACCAATGTAATGAGAGTCTGTAGGATTGCATACTTAGAACTTAGTGGATTTGGAATTGATGAATCAAATTGTTTAGGCCTAATATTTAAGAATTCCATGTTATAATTATAAGGCCCAATAATAAGCCTATAATTATACATAGAATAAAGTCCAATTAGTTAGGATTTTCTATGCATATATTTAAATAGGCTTGTTGGATAATAATACATGATTATTCACGTATCTCAAAGCATAGAAAAATCCTAACACCCTTCCTTGACCATAACTATTGAAGAGGCATAGCTAGTACTATGAGGCTAAGGAGAAGAATTTCAACTAGTGTTCGTGTGGATATTCATTGGTGATCTACTAGTTCGTGTGGATACCTCAAATTCTTCGGCTGAAAGGAAGTTGAAGAGGTGATCAATGAACGAGTTCCTGAATTATTAGAAATGTATTTCTTGAATCTTTATTCTAATATAACATTTTGTATGGATCCGTTGGCTGGGATCAGTTATTTCGCTGTGCTTGTTTGACTCTCGATCCTAACATATATATATTTTATAAAAAAAATTATACATGGCTCCCTTTGAGGAAAAGATTTTGACTCACTATTACAAAATTACCCTTTCATATTGATTATTTTAGGGTTTTGACTTCATTTCCTACCTAATGTGTATATGAGTATTATTGTAAATTTGGCACATTCAACATTGATTTTAAAACCAATGTGGAATATTGGTAATGATTTTAATTGGTTTACAAGAAAACCGACATGTTTAATTCCTAGATATTAATTAAACATTCATATTAGATGTCAATTTATAATCGATCTAATAAAATGTAATAAACCAATGTGAAATGTAGATTACAATGTTAGTTTGAAAACTACCATTAAAAATTAAGGTTATCTCATAACATAATGTCAGTTTATGTTAAATAATTAACATAATATGTCATAAAAAATGACAGCTTTTTAAAGTAATCGACATTATTTATTAGTCCTTTTTTTCTAATAGTATTCACCTATATCCTACTATTCCTAGAGTAGTATCCAAACTTAATTATAGAATCCAAACAACATATTATTATACTACACTATCATAAAAAAGTTAATTGACATTAGTTGTTTAACATATTTGATCTTAGTTTATTATTATTGTTTCTATTGAGCATCATTGTGAATATTTAATGACATTATTTTTAAAACCATCATGGAAAATAAAAGTAATGTCAGTTTGCATAAAAAATAAACTATCATCATTTTTTATAGCATACATAATTTGGTACTTAGTCATATTTAAATATGTCAATTTTTATTAAATAACTATCATTGAAAATTCAAATTTAATGTTAACTTACTTTATTAACCAATGTAGGATGTGTTATACACCATATTGATGATTCACATAGCAACCATTATATTTCCCTCCCCATAAAGGGAAAAAAAATTCATTCTCTACATTCTCTTCATTTTATATAGCATTTCAGAACCCTTCCTACTACTTTTAACCTAAAATACTCCAAAACTTTAAAAAACATAATACTCTAATATTATAATACAATTTAGTTATAGGATTAGGGAATACCTAATGATTTGCACTATTGAATGGCACACATCCAAAGCATTTTCAAATTATAAGAGAATAAAGTAAATAAATAAAAATTTGAGTGTTGCAATAATCATAAAGAAAATACTTATCATGGTAAAAGAAAAATTACCTTCTAATTTATCTTAGATATCTTTATTCCTTATGTTTCCCAAAACCTAACCAAACCAGCATCTTTATCTTAATTTTAGTAGTTTTATGTAAAAAAATGTTTAAAAATGATGAAAAGTTACCTCAGTCAAAGATAGGTATGTTATTATGAGTACCCATTACTCAATATATGAGTTTATTGCTTCCTAGAAAAGCACTCTTAAATCTCATATTTGTAAATACAATGAGTAATATTCTTTAAAATTTCATGCATGATATTGCAACTAATGCTAAAAAAGATGAATGAAATCAAGTTTCTTAATTGTACAAACCTATAAAAGTTACATTAAAGTGAAAGGCAATATAATATGGTCAATCATAAAATTAAACCTAAATTACAAGAATGAATATAAGATATGAAATAAATCCTACATTTATATTTTACATTTTTCCAATAAGTACTAAATCTTATATATTTTAGTCATAAGCTAATTAAGTTTCAATCTTATAAAATAATTAATAAGCATATGAAATTGAAAAGAAACATCATAAGGTTTGAAGAAAAGCATAACTTGCTAGAAAAAGAATTATTTTATGCTTTGCAATAAAATTTGCAAATGGCACCATGACTTCACTCTATTTATTTTCATCTCATGCCTATTTTTTTGCAGTTTTAAAGTTTACATGTTGATTATTAACAAATAATTAATTTTTATAACAAAATGATATCATTTGACTATAGAATTTTCAACTTTGGTTATTAAATAAAACCTAACATAATAAACCAAGTATTCTTCTTTTTTCACTTTATTTCAAGCAATTTTTTTATAAATTTACAAGTCGGTAAAGTTAAAATTTTTTATTCCATTACGAAAATTTTCAAATACAATTAAATAAAAACAAACAATAACAAATTGAACAATTTAACATATGATAAATCATAAGGTTAACGAGAAACTAACAAAGGAACAATCTAACAAATGAGAAACTATAAAGTATAAATTTTTAATTAAAAAATTATTATAAAAAAAGGCACAAAATAGGATTCCTCTTCTTGTAATTCCTTTATATTAGTTAAAGGCTTAAGTTGGAGGATGTAGATGGTATTAAATTGATGATAAATTATAATAAAACAAAACAATATAACTAATCTTGCAATAAAGTTAAAAGGTTAAGTCTTCTAATGCAAGAATGGTCACACTACTTCTTCTCATTACAATTTCTCATTAGCTTTTTCATCTTCACATTTTCTCCCTAATTGTACTTCTTAAGATGAAACATAAAGAATAAAGATAGATCTAAAAGGTGTGATGGTTACCAACTGAAGATAAATTATAATGAAAAGAAGCAATATGAGCAATCTTGCAATGAACATAAAAGTTTAAGCTTTCTAGTGGAAGAGCAATTATAATACTTCCTACTATAATTTCTCATCGATTAGCACATCATTGATAACACATTGCATAAATGTTTCAAATGAAGAGTAAGAATAAAATTTTCTCAAACAGTCGTATAACAATTCAAATAATCACTATGCAATTCATTAGTCAATTTACCATATAGTTAATAATACATTATGTCACACATAAACTTAATCACCTACCACCATGGTATAATAGGGTCCATCAAAATGGTACTAGTAGTACATGATCCTAGGTGCACATATACTATTAGTACAATTTTGATCAACATTTTTGTCATGCTCTAATATCATTTTTATCATGATCATAACCCAATCATTATCAACTGGAACACATTTTCTAGTTTCCATCAGCCTATTCCTAATTATTTAGCTTAATCCTAATTAACAAGTATCATATATAGGTAAAAGAAAATGGTACTTTAGAAAGAAAACATTCATTGGAATTCATTGAGGTTTCTATAAAAGATGAGAAAGTTAAGTATGCTTATAGTCCTCCCAAAATGAGGATAAGTAAGTCTAGCTAACTTTTAAGGAATTAATTCAAATATATCCTCTATCTAAATTTATGAAAAAATAATGCCAAAAATATAATATATACAAGATTCTATGTTACCATACTACCATTAGTGAACTTCCATGGAACCTAGCTATAAGAAGGTGGATGCAAAAGATCGACTTGAAAATCTATAAAATAAATAATAGAGGAGTGAGTTTGGGGTTTAGTAAGTGAATAATCTATAAAAATAACAACAATTTACAATAACTTACCCATCGGACTATCCTCATTTAACAATTTATATCACATTTAAGAATATTAGTAACTAAGGGCCAAGAATAATGAGATCAATATATAATCATTTCATTTTCAATGTATCATATAATAACATTCATAAATAACTACACTCAAGATCACATTTTATTTGGAACAATAAATAATAGATAAAATACATTCATTTATCTTTTAACTATTAAGCCAGCCTTATACTTTACTTACATATTTTTATCCTTACTCCTCCTAAGCTAGCCTTATACTCTACCTACATATTTTTATCTTTACTCCTCCTAGGCTAACCTTATACCTTACCTGCCTTATTATTAGGAATTTTCCATCTAGCATTCATATCATTGCCCCTGTCAAATTTCTAATTTTTAATACCACCCATGACATGATTCATAACGCAATTTAAATATTCGAGCTCAAGCTCTATTCAATGCAGTTATAATTCAATTTTAATGTATATCATAATACATGTCAACACTATTATACCCTCTTGTAAGGTTATAAGCATTCACACATATCATAATAATCGATTCATAAAATATTTCTTAACATATTTTATTTCATGATTAATGCAATAAATTCATTATAACACATATTATATTATGGGGCCGTTTGGTTCAAACTGGGGAAAGGAAATGGAATCAGGAAAGGGAATTAGGGGAAAAGGAAAGGAATGACTCCTGATTACCTAATCTGTTTGGTTCAAACAAGAAAGGGAATTAAGTATTTTTAATTTACTTTATTAATAATTATTACATTAAAAATAATATATTTATAATTATTTTTAAAATAATTATTATAATTATTATCTTATTATTTTTATTTTATTTACTAATATTATAATTTTTATAATTATTTATTATTAATTATTAACATCTTATTAATATTATTTTTATTAATACTTTATTTTAACTATTATTAATATATTAATAATAATTAATATTATTATAATAAATTTAAAAATTATTATTTATTTAATTATTATTTTTAATATTTATAATTTTATTAATATTATTAATTATTAATAATTTAAAATTATTATAATATTAAAAATAATAATAATTAAAAATATTATAAAATTATTAATATAATTGAAAAATATTATAATATTTATTATTTATTTAGTATTTAATAATATTATAGTATTTTTAATTTATTAAAAATTAATATTATTAAAATAATAATTAAATAAATAATTATTATTATATATTAATACCATTATTAATATTTATTTAATAATTAAATAAATAATAATTATCATATTTTAATAATATTATTAATATTTATTTAAAAATAAATAATATTAATTGTTAATAACTTAAAAATATTATAATATTATTAATATAATTAGATAATATTATAATAATAATTATTTATTTAATATTTAATAAAATTATTTGTTAAATAAATATTTATAATATATAATAATTATTTATTTATTATTATTTATGGTAATAATTATTATAAATAATAAATAATTATTATTTATTATTTATTTTTTATTATTTTTTATTATTATTAATTATTAATATTAAAAATATTATAATATTAAAAATAATAAGTATTAAAATATTATAATATTATTAATATAATTGAATAATAATAAAATATTTATTATATATTTAATATTTAATAATATTATTAATATATAATGATTATTTAATAATATTATTAGAGAAGATAGGGAAAGGGAATGGGATTCTCTAAGGAGTGGGGAGGAATCACCATTCCCTTAAATGGGGTAATCCCATTAAGGGAAAAAGGGGAAATGGAATGAATTTTTTCTAAACCAAACAAAAATAAAGGGAATGAAACCCTGCAATTTTCTTTCTCTTTTCTAAAGACCCCTAACCAAATGGCTCCTATATAACCTCTACTTTCTCATTTCATGATTACCCAAATTATGTACTCATCTTATAATTACTGTAAATTAGTCTATCTTTGATGCTTAAAGACCAAACACCTTATGTTGGACCATTATAAATCATGAAAACATAAAATAGATTAGGTATGGTTTACTATATGGTTACTATGATTGTGATCCTTATGTAAAATTTTATGAATAACTTATAAATTATAAAGATATTATTCATAAAAATTATTTTATATGAAAATAGACTCAATTAACTTTTTATAGACTGGTTATTTGCCTAAGTTAGCGAAATTTTAAAAGTGTTATCCTTTTTGAAATATCGATATAAAAGTCCATTTTTTGAAATCTTGAATTTTTTATCTCTATCCACTATTTTGATGATATCTCAAAATATATATTAGATATTGATTTGAAACCAATTTGAAAGTAAACTCAATTACCATTATAATAATAGGTAATTTGTTTAAAAGAGATATAAGATGAAAGAGTTATGCCTCTTTAAATTCAGTATAAAATTCTAAGGTTAATGAATTGATTGACTAATCAATTCACCTACCTTGAAATTGCCTCTAGACACATAGAATTGATTGCATACTCGATTTTAATGCTTAAATTCACCTTTGGATCCTCAAAATTGATTAGTCATCTAATTCACACATGAAAAACATAATTTTTGTGAAAATTTCATTGTTCATCTGATCATAAATTTCTTCTAAACACATATGTTACCCGCCAAACCTTAATACAATCATTAATACACTTACATATGATATCATATCACCTTCATTCATCATTTATTACTTACACCATATCAAAATAAACAAGATTCAAGTAAGATTACAAAACAACCAATATTCTATTAATAACATCATATAGGTACAAAATACATAAATTATCTAGATTATCCACTTATCTTATATAGAAGAGAATGCCGTGAAATTAATTTGAAGATCTTTCAATCCTTATCACATCAAAATTCATGATTTTTGGAGTTAGGGTTTAGAATATTTAACAAAACTAAAAAAATTTTAAATTTCTTCATCAACCAAGAAGAAATATGAAGGATTTTTAATGAAAGCAATGTTCGTACCTTGATTGGATCAAGAAAATTTAAAACTTTCCTTGCATAGTTGATAGTGATGGAGAGATTATGTAAAGAGAGTTGGAAGAAACTAGGAGAAAATGAGACAAATTAGGGTTTAGGAGTTGATAAGAAGGAAACATAATGCCCTAGGAGCATTTTTGAAAAATTACTTCTAAACCTCTTTCATACTTGCACACTCACTTTTATTAGTATAAAACTTTATACTTCATGATTCCAATAAATTTTTTTCATCAAAATTTCACCAAATTCATATTTTTATATTCTTAGTTTTATTAGCTTTATTTTATTATATACTTGATATACAAATATCATAACTTAACTAAATTTACCGATTACCTTAACTATTCTTTCTCACAAAATAATTTTTAATTTACTAATAAATAACACCTTGTAGAAATACCTACTCTTTGTTGATAACAATACTCTTTTAATCACTCCATTAAGCTGGTAAGATTGAAAAGAAATATGGTTATCTTTGTCTTTTTTGAAATACTAACTTGACATAGATTGTAGCCGAGAAAAAATGATAGTTCAAAAGTAGCGACTTACATCTTAACAATTAATAATCGAGCAATATTGATCATGTGTTGTCCTCTTATACCACTATTGTATTAAATGAAGTGAAAACCTAAATAAAATGTGGAATGAAATAGAACTTAGACAACAAATAGAGTGAAAGAGTAACTTTATAGGCAAAGAACTTAGATAACAAATGGAGTATCTTAGATAGGTTACTCATATTTACAAAAATATCACTGCCCTATTATATATGTCAATTTTCTTTATAATTAAAATTGTTAAGCCACCATTAAAAAGGTAATTCTGTGTTGATATCACTTCAATTATAATAGAAATACATTTTTATATAGTTTTAGGCATCAATTCTTCGTATACAACCAATGTCCTTTTTTAGGCCTTCTTATTAGCCCTAAGTTTTATTTAATGAGTTTTAATGATAATAAATGAGTATTACAATAGTAATGCATGTCCTTATCTAAAGTGTTGTAAAATCTTTAATAGATATGCTATATGATGTTTATGCTTGATTATGTGCTAAAGTTTTGAATCATATACTAGTTCAATAGTCATTATATATTATTAATGCATATACAGTATGATAATTTTACATATTCTTGTGTTAACTTGTGATAATATATATATATATATATATATATATATATATATATATATATATTATATGCTATTATTATATGCTAGTATATATATATATATATGTATATACGAATGATGCTTATCAATATCCCTAAATGAAATATTAAACTAACTTTATGACTTGCAAAGTTTATATGCCTTTCATAAGAAAGTCCAAGAAGAAAAAGAAGTGTTAACATTAAAACAAACTAATAGGAGATCTTGTCATGCTTAAGCCAAGAACAAGGAAAGGAAAAAATTCAAGAAAGAAGAGATGCTTCAAGTAATGAAGAACTTAAAAATTGAAGTTTTAGAAGCTTAGAAGATTAAAGAAAAGCTTAGGGATTTCATAAGGTATAGTTTTTCTATTTAAGCTTAGACTTTCTTAAAAAATTGAATTTTTCATGATATAAAGCTCAAATATGTTTTTAAAATATTAGTTTGATTAAAATGTTTTAAAAAGATAGCCCGCAATTATATTTTTTATAAGATAACCTACGTGACATTTCAAAAACTAATGAGATATGAGTTTTCAAAATTTTCATTTTTGACCTTTGGTTACTTTTTTATTCATATCTCACAAAATATTTGTGATTTGATTGTAAAACTTCTCCATGTGAAAATAAACTTAAGTAAGTTTTCATGGACAAGTAATTTGATTAAAATTATTAAGATATGAAATATTTATGAATTTGATTATTGTCATAAGACTAACAATTGACTATTAACCTATAGATTGCCTTTAGTGCAAAAATTTTATAGAGTAATAGTAAAAAAAATGGCTAATTTTCATTCCTAAGTGTTCCAAATAGTTATAAATCACTTTGAGCTTTTTACATAAGTTAAGAAACATTAAATACAATACATGTAGAGCATGAAATGCATTTTTTAACAGCATTTACTCTTTCTTTTATCAAAATCAATATTTAATCTCTTCATTTTGAAATTCTCTATTTTATGTGCTTTATTTGTTTCATCCATTCTATGAAAGGATTTATTTAAGTTATTTTTCATCTTGTATTAATTTTCATTGTATTTTAGATAAGGAATCCTATGAAAACTAAGAATGAGGTGTCTCTAGGAAATTAAAAGCTTTGAGTAAGGAATTTTAAAAAGAGTTAATTGTATCGAAAAAAAATGATATTGTAAAATGCTTTTTTAAGTGCCCAGTTTAAATATGAAGAAATAATAAATTAAAACATTAGCTTAGAAAGTTTTAAAGGTAGATATACACTTTGCAAAGGATATTTAAGAAGGAACCATTACAAATTATTATGTTTAATCTCTTTACCCTTTCTCTCATCATATTTAATGCTATGCTATTTTTTATTAATCAAATTCAATAGATATATTATGCTTCAATGTTGGTCTTGAAATTTGGATGATTGATTAGTTAAAAGAGAAATATATCTATGCATATGCTTCTTGATCTTTTATCTATGCATAGTTGAATAAGTTGCTTTATGCAAGTACATTGAATTATTATATGTTGTATGCAATCCTTTTTATTAAATTATATTGGATTTGTTTCTTGATGATTGGTTTATGCATAATTAAATAAGTTAATTTGTACTAATTCTTTGAATTATTATATCTTGAGTGCAAACATTTCTAAAGCCTTTTTAGATTTTTTTAAATTAAAATTTTTCTCATGACTTTCTAAAATTAGAAGTTTTTCAAAAAGAATTTAAAAAATTGCACTAGTTTTTCAAAACACTCAATTCACCTCTCACTTGGATATAGGTTACTTGGCCTAAACCTCTACTAATATATTTTAATATAACTTAAATGCTATATCGAATTTTAGAAAATTATGAAAATTTGAAAAAAAAATCAACCATTCTTTAAACTATCCAATAGATGGATCAAGTGTGATAAGACCTAAAATTCACATAAATAATATGAGCGGTTTACTATGTTTTAAGATATTAATTTTTTGTAAGTTTGAAAAAAAAGTTTAGTTTCAAAATTAATAAAGAATGTCTTTATAATTTTATTAAATATTAAAAATTTAGGATAAGTTATATGTTTGTTTTGTATATTTTACTTACAACGATATAAATATTAATATACTGAATCTGAAAATACAAAATTATAAGAAAGAAGACATTGATATAAGAAAATTTATTTTGCAATTTTTTTCATTTGATATATCATGACATCAAAAAAATTACAAATTTACAATCATATTACATAGGAAAAAAAAAGGGCTTTTATGTTCCATTGTCATTGTTGGTATTAGTCATCATCCAAAAACCACTTTTCAATATCCATTAGATTTAAGTGTTAGTAAATTATGAATATAGATAATACATTTTCTTCTATTAATAATGCTACCATTTGTTTGAAGAAGAGGAAAATATATCCTCCACCATCTCATTTGACACATTTAAATGATAATACTTATAAACAATAATAATCAAATTTTATAATATCTCTTAAGGTGTTAATGAAATGGTAGAGGATTTTTTTCTCTTTTTTAAACAAATGATAGAGTTAAATAATGGAAACTAAGGTATCACTAAGATATTTTCAATGGAGAATGAATGTGAAATATATAGGCGACAAATAAAACTATAAATATTTGCTATTAACTCAAGACCAATGTCTTAGGCATACCTAATCATCAAATAGTGGCAGTTGCATTAGTTAAGGATAATTTTGATATGCTTTTAAATGTTAGTTAATATAAAACTAAGTGTAAATATTTTTGTCTTCCTAGTTAGCCATTAAATGCTTTTACGATAATGGTTTTTGATATAACTGACATGTTATTTTGACAAGGAATTTTCTCCCATCAAACATAACCACTTTAGGCATCAATTACACATAAGATTGATGTCTTAAATTTCCATCTAAATTTCAAAGATGCCACTATGTAACTATAGATGGCGAATTTTTTTTTTTTTACAACTGTAGTCTTATTTATCCAAATAATTTTAAAAACATCATTATTTTTATATAAACCTCAATCTATATATTACCTAATATAAAGTAAGAAAGTTTAAGAAGAAATTTTAACTAAAAACTTCCCTAATGGAAACCCGATGAAGTAATCGGGTGAAGTTTAGGTAAACCCTAAAGATAGTTTAGAAGTACATCTAATTAAGATTTTTATAGAAAATATATTAGAAACTAGTATAGATCAAAATATAATTAAAAGCCTGATGTTAAATTTAGAAAAATTATATAAAAATCTATCTATATGAAGATGAAATCATGTAACAAAAGGGATTCTTATTTGTACAAATGGTACTTCAAACTTGGAATGAGCATGAAGAAATTAATGATACTTCTTTATCTTTTGAGCTGTTCTACCGGATGATTGCAACACAATTTCACAATCAGTAAAGGATAAAATAAAGTATTAGAAAATTTCTTTTTTCTTTTCTTGTTGCTTGTCTACATAAAAAAAGTAGAATTATGTACTTAATAGAAAATTCTTGTTTATTTATTTATTTATTATTATTATTTCTATTTATGAACTTATTCAATCTATAAATTGAATATGATAAAATACAATAGGATAAGGACTAATCATTATTAAGATAATAAACCCATTAGTACATGATTTCATATAGAATGACAGATCGAACTAAAGTAAAATACTTTTTCTTAATAGGTGCAATCTATTGGACATAGAGCCAATTTTTAAATTTTTTTTATTCCTTAGAAATTTTTTTACTATTCTAGGTGGCATCAAGATGCCCCGCCCTCCTTTCGAGGGGCCCAAGCCATCAATGAGATGCCACTTTGGAAGAGCTAGAATACTAACTAGGGGCCTTAGTAGCTTAAAAACCTAAAGATTGATCCTAAATTTGAAATAAATCACCTTAGTTCATTTGAGCTGATTTAGCTTAACTTTTTCAGGCTTAATCCTGATTTTAGAAACCACAAAAACAAAAGGAGGAAGCTAACAACAAGTTAGTGAATAAGTAAAAAACTAAAGGCATTTGTTTCTAAACATTAAATTTAGCCAAAATTAAGTGGATTTAAAGAAATTACATTCTGATTTATAGCCTTGAATAACCATGCCCTATGTTCTTGAATTATCAATAAATTTTTACAAAATAAAAATAAAAAGAAAGCTTATAAGGGAAGTTTGAATTAAAATTCTATATAAAGATTTTAAGTCATTTTTGCACAAATTTTTCTACTCTTCTTAGGCCAAAACCTTGTACTCTCCTAGGGTTTTGTATTCTCTAATAGTTTCTACAAGGCTCTCTAAGTAGTTTTACCCAAATTTTTGAAGGTAACTTAGGTTTTCCTTGATTCTTTTCAAGTTTTTATAGAAATTTTCTCTTTAAAATTTTTAAAACTTGGTTTATTTTAGTGAATTTAATACTTTGAGAGGATTTGAAAAGTTAGAGCAATAAAAATTTAAGTGGATGGCAACTTTCCCTTGTTCCATTGATTTTTCTCATGAAAGATAAAGAATTTAATGATATTTACCATTATAGATCTTAAATTGAGTTATGACGTTCTATGATTTGATTTTAATACTATATAAATGTTAATATGATGATATGAAGTTGGCACTTTAGTGTCAAGAGGGGTAGGATAAGATTCATTAAGCTTTTGCTCAAGAGATGACAATGGAATTATGTTAAGATTAGAAATAACACTATCAAGAAAGGTTAATGGTGTGTTTCTATTTCCCTTTGGAATCAAGAATTAGGAATTACTAAAATTTTAATTTTTAGTATATTAATATTACAAATAGTGTTAGGATTGGTGTAGAAAGAATTAGGAATTTTTGAAAAATTTTAGAGTCATAAAAGTGAATTTATATGGACTTTGGTTATAATAGCCTAAAATAGAATTCTAGATTCTATGTTTCAAAGTTTGGTAATATTTAAGCAAGAATTTGATTAAGAAAAATTAAAGTAATTAATGATATTTAATTATAAAGAAAGGAAAAGTCTCGACAATATCATCCTTTAAGTTTTCTTTATCCCCATCACCAACAATTTATCTTTTCCCAAGTAACTACACACCACTTATGATCCAACAAGTCTATGACTCAAAATATTTATTTTTCCTAGGATGTCATTATGAGTGACTCCTTCTTCTGACCTATATTATCCACCAACATGAATCACAACTTATTAACTTAATTATCATTCTTATTCTTAACCCATTTAGATCAAAATATAAGTACCCTAACACAATATAGTTAAGCTCCTAAATGTCCTCAATGACTCTGTAATATGACATATTAGTATAGATAAAGTTTTTATCTTTGTAATTACTCACATTGATAACTTAAGCCACCAATGTAACCTTATTATTCAACTTAGTGCTTTCATCATCACAACTTGTTATTTTGAAAGAAAATATATTAATGTCAAATCCATAATAAGTGATAACCTTTCTATGTGGCCCTTGTGTAAGCTATCTAATAGTTTAAAAAAAAATATCTAGTCCTTGCACCATCTAATAACAAACTCAACTTTAAAACTAACTAAGGAGAATCTATTGATCATTCCTTGTGTGAGGTTGTCCCCTTATAAGGGTTATATCCTCATTTATATAAGGATGAATTTTATCACTATTATGCAAGATGTAAAGGTAAGCTTGTACACACATTTCATAACTTATGCTTACTTTTAGGGTACTCAATGTGAGCTTGCCTTACCCTTTTAACGAGACTTTAGAAGTCCAATAATATTTACATTTAATAGATAGTTCCTACAAAACTTGGCTACCTCCTCAACAATGTAACTTTTAATAATGTATCTGTTTTGATCAATTTTTTATGCTTACATAGCTTTTTAGAATTTTCATATATTGCTCAAAGGGGTATATCCATTTCAAATAAATTAACCCATATAGTTTTGTCTCTCTCATAAAATGGATAATGAGATACACCATGATATTAAAGACTAAAGGTGGGAAGTACATATCCAACTGACATAGCATAACCACAACTTGTCTTTATAAGTTATCTAACTTCTTGAGGTTAATGATCTTACTACCTATTATACTAAAGAAGAAATAAAGTCTAGTAATATCATGTCTAACATATTAAGTAATATTATCAAATAGCAGTCAGTAACAATTATTGCATTAAAGCATAGGAATTACGAGACTTCAAACTGATTGGCTTTAAATCTTTTATTAAGATTAAGCTTTTGATGTTTAAAGAATGTCTCTGTGGCACCTTAACATCATATAAACACTTGTAGACACTTTTCTTTTCTTTTCTAGATAAAATGTGGCAAATTGGTGAAAGATATATATGTTGACTTTTTTTTCTATTATTAGTTCTTTTTGAATGGACATTTCATCCAAGTCTAACCTAGCTTTGAATCCATCCTTTGTTTTCTTTGGCATGTCTAAGAGTATTTCAATAATACTATCACAAATATTTTTCTCTACTTGCATGACATTAATATTGTGTCTCACAAATAGTTTTTTCTAACATGGAAAGTTGTAGAATATGGACTTTTTCTTCCATGAATTATCTCCCAGCTATAGGCTTATAGGTTTTATCAAGATCAACATTAACATTTTTTAATCCATTCATATACCTAAAATACAAAATCACATGTAATTAGGAAATTAAAAAGATTTTTTAGTTATCAGTAATACAATGAGTAATACTCCTATAAGTTCAATAATATCCATTTATAAACTTGATCTCTAATAAAGACAATTGGAGTTGTTACTTCTTCTGATAACCCATTAAAAACATTCCTTAGCTTACACTATAGGTGGCTATAATACATAATATTTTTACTTATTTTCCTTTATATTGAGGTCTCTTAGAGTGTAATTGTACTTATTTTAATGGATTTAAGCTTATTTTGGAATAAATCATGAGTTTTAGATTAAAGAGAAAATAATGAATAATTGTAGGAATTTATACAATTTCAAATTTTTAGCCATAACTTAAGCTTTGGACCTTCATTTAGGCTAATCTTTGGAAGGAAAGCTAAAAGAATTATCTATAACTTTCATATTTTATGAAAGAACCACTTTAGACATTTGGTGGGTTAAATTTAGCCTTAAAATTGATCTAGTGGTATTGTTCCTGTATAGTAGACTTGACCTTTCCTCATTTTTTGCCTATAACCCATGTTCTAGGAGACCAAATTATAAAGTTCTAGTGCCCTGAGTTAGGTAACACCTAAAAAAGCATATTTTAAAGCTTTTGAAGTTAAAATGACATCATTTTGAAGATAGAAAATCATTTGTAACTAAAATAACATAAATCAGACAGCTTTAGACTTATTTTATTGTTTGGGTCATAACTTAGGATACAAACCTCCAACTTGTGCAAATTCTAACTCATTAGTTTATAACCTATTTAAGAAAAATTAAGATTTATATATAGGTTAAAAATGTAGCCAACCAAAAGGAATTTAGTAACTAACAAAATAGAGTTTTCTTCTCTTAATATTTTTAGCTTTTAAGCCATGAGTGACTAAACTCTCTTCTTCTAGTTCAAAGGATTTAGAACATCTTTTTTAAGATCTTGTTCTTCATCTTTTATTTTTTATTAATTATCCTTATTCATTTATCTCTTTTATTGATATTTCAAAAATAGTTTTCTATAAATGATCGATTAGTTTATTATCATATTTAGGCAATTACTACTATTGGTATTGGAGTTTTCCAAGGAGACCATCATTTTTTTATAATGTGAGACATGAATTAGTAAGATAAGTAGAATAAAAGCATGTGCCATAAATTTTAGTAGGAAAAGGAGCTTAGGGTTGCTATTATCCTATAACTATTTATCTTATTAAAGAAGTTAATTCATTAATTCTGTGCTTTATTCCTTATTAATTTGTATAAGAAAAGCTCATTGATGAGAAAAATATTTATTATATTATTTCATCCTATTTTATATCACTTAGTGTGCTATATTTGCTAAATTTCATAGACTTAGCCATATTTTATAATTTAGGGTTGCTATTATCCTATAGCTATCTATCTTATTAAAGAAGTTAATTCATAAATAGTTATAGGATAATAGCAACCCTAAGCTCCTCTATGAAATTTGTATGAGAAAAGCTCATTGATGAGAAAAATATTTACTATATTATTTCATCCTATTTTATATCACTTAGTGTGCTATATTTGCTAAATTTCATAGAATTATCCGTATTTTATAATTTGGGGTTGGTTTTGCAATGTTGAGAATTTATTTAGTCAATGGTAGATTTTGACACTATTTCTATTTATATCTTAAGCTCTGAATGTTGGGTTAGAGTGATATTTATATTGTTAGAAAGCTTAAAGAAAAATTTACAACTTTGGTGTTTCAATAAAAGCCCAGTTTAGACTTCTTAAGGCCTTTATTTAGCTAAGAAATTGAAGCCCTATTTTTATCCCAATTGAGCAATTTCAATTTTTTGGTCATATTTGGAGTAACTGAGATCCAATTAACGTGAAACTAGTACTAAATCTTTATAAGACTTGTTCCACAACTTTTATGTTTATGATTTACCTAAATTATATTATTTCGATAGTCTTATAGTGGTTGAAAGTTAGACCTGTGAGAATTTACTATTATAACTTTTAAAGTTAATTGCTTTGTAAAAATAGGTTTTGAGCTTCTAAAAATTAGAAAGGCCCCATTCTTGCAATCTTAAGAGACATAAAATTCAGGTCTAATAAGGTTTTAGGTTAATTAGGTCAGATATAAAGGCAAGAACATAGATTAGATTGGAAAGACCTTTACACATTCAATAGCATAATTTTCTCTCTTTTTTTCTAGCTCTTGTATTCTCTAGCCATGGAAGGCTAATTTTGGAATTGATTCAAGGATTTTGAGACTCTTTTTTACTAGGTTATGAGATTATGATTTGTAATATTGACCTTCTCTAATTAATTTTTCTCTTTCCCTAATTACTTATACTAATTTCATAAAATTACATATGTTGGACGTTGATTTGATATATTAGTATTCATCCTTGTGATTCTCTATATCTTTCTCTTTTGATATTGAATTGTAGTTAGTTAATCATGATTTTACACATAGAAGCAAAGGGTTGAAGGATTAATTTAGAGGTTTCTAATTTAATTTCTTAATTTAACTGAATTTTATCTTTAAATTAATTTTGATCTAATTTAAGGATTATAACGGTTACTTAATGGCTACTTTTAATTAATCAAATCCTAAATGGTAATCTAGTATAGGATTCAAGAATTATTACAATGGTTCTAAGTAATTCAAAGTTAAAAAATTTAATTTCAAAACTCAAATATCAATTGATACATGATAATTTAAACTAGAGCTTTCAATTCCTTGAATTAACTATTTTATTACATTGGTATTCTTCATTGCTATTTACTTTGTACTTTATTTTGTTTAATGCACTTATTTTAATTTTAATTCATAAATGCCTCAACTCTAATTTTATGTTAGTTCTACATACTATATATTGCATTCTATTTTTGCATTCTATTCCTGTTTCATTCTATCAACATTCTATATGATTTGCATTTGCATTCTATTGCATTATTTTCTAGTGTTCTTAGTGCACAAATAAATTAGATAATTGTGTAAACATTGTTATCTCATTATATTACATTATTTTTAGGAAACTAGTAATAAATTAATTTTAATGCATTACAACTTATAGATCACTTATCTCATTCACACCTCTAGTGGTAGTAATCATTTTAATGCCAAATTATTAGGAGTTCGTTACCATGTTAGCTATTATATCCCTGATTGTCATAGGAGTTTTATCTACTAATGTGCCACCACTTGTAGCATTAATCATACTCTTATCCATAAGAAGAAGTCATTCATAGAAATATTACATTAGAAGTTATTCACAAATCTAGTGTTATAGGCAACTTGAAAATAACTTCTTGAATTTCTCCTAACACTCATATAATATCTCACCAGTCATTTGCTTTATGCTATATTTGTCTTTTTTAATAGTAAGGAGGAACTTTTCAAGGAATAACCTTTTCATATCATTCTAATTTGTAATAGAACTTAGTTGTAAGTAGTATATCTAATCCTTGGCTGTATCAACAAGTAAGAAAGAAAATACCCTTAATTTGATATGGTCTTTTGAAATGTCATGAGGTTTCATGGTTGAGTAAATCATATAAAAATCCTTCAAATGCTTATAAGGGCCCTTACTTGTAAAACCATGAAATTTAAGAAGTAAATATATTAATCCACATCTAAGCACAAAGTTAGCATCAAGTTTAGTAACATCAAGGACAATGAACCCCTTAACGATCCACTTGATATATCCTTTCATAATGATTTACTAACTATAATTACAAATAGAATGCAAATAAAATGCAACTATGTAGTAAAGTATGTAGAATACAAAAGAAAACTAACTAAATGTAAATAGAATTAAAGAGGGTCTTGATTCGAAATTTAAATAGAACATGTTATTAGAGATAAAATGCAAAAAATAAAATAGAAAATTAGAAAATTAATATAATAAAATAATTAATCCAAAGATTTAAAAAGCTCTTATATGGATTAATTACATATTAAATATATATGACAATTTCAACTAATATTTTAACCTTAAATTATTTGAAATCCTAATAATAATTCATAAATTTTATATTAGATAACCATCTAGAATTTGATCAATTAAGATTAGTAAAATTAAGCAACCACTATTATTCATAAAGCTATATCAAAATAAATTTAAAAATTAAATTAAATGTGTTGACATAAGTCATCCATCTAACCATGATAAAGTTAAAAATCTGACTAGAGGACTGACTATGAAATTTTATTTCAATACATACTAAAAATTTTATAATTATTTAAGGAAATTATATTATTTTTTTACTATTTTAACTTAAGATATTGTAATATTTTTACAAATTAAATATAAAAATTATGAAACATTAAGCAAAATTACAAAAGTATATTTATAAAGGTTGTAACACATTAATCATTTAGAATTTTATAAAAAAAGTTATAATAAAAATTTATAAAACTTATAAGAATATAATTAATTTAATAAACTTCATATATATTTATATTTTTTTTAGACATGTATAAATTTTTTTTGTGAAAATTTTGGATGATAAAATTAAAACAAATAATAAGTGACTAACAATTTGAAAGTTTGAAACTTGTGGGGTTGAATCCACCCCCAATCCCAAGATCCATTGGTACCATTTAACTCTTTTAATAACTTCGATTAATAAAAATTATAATATATACTCATTTATTAAATTTAATTATGTATTATCTTCCATTAAGAATATTTTTAATCATTAAATAAATATTTGTTCAATTTTTATTATCACATTATTAAAACTTGAATTTTATCTTTCTATTATATATAATAATAATTTATAATTTAAAAATTAATTATTTCTTAAATAATATTTTAAAATTTTAATATAAATTTTTAAATATGTCAATAAGTTTACTCGTTTAATTTTAAATTAATCTTAGTTAGATCTATTTATTATTTATACTTTACAAATTAACTCATTTGCAATTCATATCCTCATAAGTTCAACTTGAGTATATGTAAGCTATTTTGCGTTCATGTTTGATCATTGTGTCGTGTAAAAAAAAAATTATCGCTCATAATACATAGTATTTTTTGGTATAATATTGTCGCTTCCAATACATATAATGTGGAAGTAACTGCGTTCGCATCTATTATTTACATTTCAAATATTTGTAACTTATTAGACTCACTTGAGATAAAAGTAAGTTACATCGAATTAAATTTTATTTAACATAGGCCAAATTTGTATAAAAAAATAGACGGCCTATCGAAAATTATACATACTCACATCTATTTTTGAACAACTAATTTTTTTTATATGACCAATGTCTATTCGAAATTTTTTTATCATTATGTCTATCGAGACTGAGGTTCAGATTCTTAGCCCATTGTCCCTGGGTTTCTGTATTTCAACACAGAGGGCCCACTTGGGCCATATTTCTAGCTTAGTTTTCTTTGATGGGCTTACCGCTAGTATTGGCTACAAAACAGCAAATATGCAAAAGAGAAAAATAAATTGTGAGCTCTTATGGTGCCAATAAATCCTACAAACATTGTATCTAGCTATTTCACTTCTAAAGAAGAGGAATGTGTCTCGCGCATTTAACAACTAATTTATAATTTATTAATTTAATTAATAAAATAAAAATTAATTAAAATTGTGTTTGATTTGCTAATTTATTTATAAGATTCAAAAAGTAATTTATAATTTATAATTTGGAGTTGATTTATTTTCATGAAAAATATTTTTTATAAGAATATAATTTTATTTGCTTGTATTTAAAATTATAAAATATTAAGATGATATAAAATATTGTATTTTTTAAAAGTCATATGTAAAAATTGTGATAAAACAGGATGATATTCTTCTTCATTATAATGGCACTGTACATTTTTTTTACTGAAAAATAAAACTTTATTCAAATAAAAGCAAAGAATGTTGTTTTTTGTCACTATCATTATCATGGTATCATACTTTTATAATAATAATAATAATAATAATAATAATAATAATAATAATAATAATAATAATAATAAGGGGGTTCTTGGGTACTCTTTCTACCCATACTCTCAAGTACTCGCACTGAAAAATGAAAAGGATTGTTGACACATTACATTAAAATGGAAAGAAATTGTCAACACGTTGCACTTGCCAACTTTAATGGCAGCAAGCTAAAATAAAATGTAATCATTTTTTATTTTATCGACAAAGCCCTTGTTAATTGATATTAAAGTGATATTATAAAATTATATTTTTTATATTCACTCATAAATACAAAAAACTTTGCCAAGGGAGAAGTCAAAATTTGGAAGCAGTTATAAAAAAAAAAAAATTAAATACTTGGGGGTAATCATAATAGCCAAACTTTCCTCTTGTTTCTTTAAAACTAGCTCATGCATATCCTTATAATCAAGGAGAGGACATGCCTAATATTAATATATATATATATATATATATATATATATATATATATATATATATATATATATATATATATATATATATATATATATATATATATATCATTAAGGATTTAATACCTAACTAAATAATATTTAAGAAATAGTGTAATGGAATATTTCTTTCTTCTACGTCTGTATATGTTAATAGGAAAGAAACAGAATTAACATTCTAGATATTACTCAAAAGTAATGGCAAATAATGGTAAGACAATGGCTTACTCATTCAGTTCGGTCAATCCTTCTCTATATAAAATTGCTTGCTTTTGTATATTCCTACAATCAAAACATGCTTAAAATATATATCATCCATGATTCAATAGCCAAACTAAAATAATATCCAATCAAAAACTCTTTAGCCACTCTATTTGCTCTGCCATACCACTATAGATCGAAAGTTCTGGTATCATATCACACAACATAGAAAGAGGATTATTTATTGGCAAGACCAAACCAAATGGTAACAACAAAGGTAAAGCAGGAAAAATTTTCTAGAAATAATGTTTTTATATGCAAAAGGTGCAATCTATGATATATATTAGCTTTTTCATCTATTTTTCTCTTTTTGGTTGTCAAAAATTTAAGATTACCACATTCTGTTAATTCATATGACTAATCTTAAAATGGTTAAGATGAATCTCAAAGTCCTTTCTATTTATTGTGGTAGCTCTATTGTTTACTCAATATTAAGAGTGAATATCACCTCAGCCCTTTCCATATTTATTTCATAATAGGTTCCTAGGAATCATTTTGTCACTTAGGATGTCTCAGTCTTCGCTACTACAATTGAAGGGACAAGAAAAAGAAAACCTTATATCTGGTCATGCATATCTAAAGCAGCATTCTCCACTTAGCCAAGTTTAAAATAATAAAATGTTAACTATTAGAAAAGAAAAACATATACATACCTTTTTATAGTTAATTTTCCTTGCAATTTTCCTTTCCCTGCTTGCTTTACCTTGCACCCTTCTATCCAAAACCACTAAAGAAATCTAAATTCCTAAGAAAATATAGCTTGCCATTGAAGAAATCTGGAATCATTGCATAATACCCTACAACTGCAACATTGTCTGTAATCTTCCTCCACAACAAAGAATAAAGGAGCACAAGTTGAACATGTGAAGAGAAAAATAAAAGTGATATTGCCAAAATCTTTTGGCAATAAAACTAATTTAATCCCTAGGAAACTTTAAATTAAGTTTCTTAATGCTTTATAAGTGAGTTAATTTATATACAATATAGCTCAATACAAAAAGAAGCTAACTTAACCTACTATTGTTAATAACCTCAGCTATCAAGAATTACAAAATGACCATCAAAATAAGGTATGACAAAAGTATACCTTAAATTTGGTGCTGCATATCCTGCAAGACAAGTTGAAACTTTAAAGTTTATATCATAAGTTGCACCTTTTTGCATATAAAGATAAATATGGATATCTTTATAGACAAGCTGAAAAAGTAAAGTTTATATCATAGTTTATATGTTTATATTATGAATTTGTCAAAGACTAAATTTGAAACTGATTTATAAAGATAAATATGGATAAATTCTACATTATGAACTCATAATAGATACCAAAACTTTCTTAAATTAGACCACAAAAAAAAGCTATAACACTTTGTTTTATCCAAATATTCTAAAAACTAGTTTCAACGAAGACAGACACTTTCTTATTGATTGATTGATGACATATAATTAGATATTTATGACGTAATGACCTTGAATTTTCTCATAATTTTTTTATTAAAAGGTTTACATATAATAAATAGACAAAAAGTTAAGACTTACATTAAAAAATTCTTGGAAAGTTTTCTTAATTTTACATAAAAATTGAAACTTTAAATAAAAGAATAAAAGATATTTGAATAAATAAATAAGAAATATTTTATTTAATTATAAAATAAATATTTAAAATAAAATAATAAATTAAAAAAATATTTGTTGATATATTTTTTTAAATTACATACTTGAAATTATAATTTCTAAAATAAATTTTAAAAATAATTTATCAAATAAAAATTTTTATTTTAAAAGATAAAAAATATTTTTAGAAATGATTATTTTTATAAATAATAAACATACAAATCTTAAGACTCCCAGGATTTTTAAGCAGGAATGCATGCTATAAATTCAAAGGATATTTTGATATACATTTGGAAACTCAGCACAAACAAATAGCTGTGTAATCATTAGAGATGATTAAGTCTTGAAATAACTATGGCTCAATTTTTGGACCTAGTAATCATTAAGACTCTTCATACTACTTTCTGATATATTTACAGGGAACCATTCTCCTTTTAATCCCTTAATCAATGGCCACATAATGCCTCATGAACGCACTAAGCACAGCACTAATAAGTTGACAAGATGAGAACAAATTATCCTAGCTCTAACATAAGTCATATTGAAATTAAAGTAAAACCTACAAATGCAAACATCTTAATTAATGATAACACAAAATTCTTTCAAACTTAGGTAGTTGGAACTTTTGTTCCATCTTCTGTAAAGAAAATAACAGTTTTTGGGCCTTATAGGGGAAGATAGCTTTTCTATCATACAAATGTACCATATTTTGAGCTTACTGACCAATCACACACCAAATGGAAGCAATAATTAGCTATATGATTGACTAATTATCTACCATAATGATGTAGATAAAACATTAATAAGATGCCAAAAATTATTATAATATAGCAGATAATAGTGGAGATTTATTTGAATAGATAGATTCAACCAAACTTCAAAAGTCAACATGCTAGAAATATGATTGACCCAATGAGGACTAGTTGTGTATCAAAACTAAAACTTCAAAATAGATCAATAAAGCTCCTCACAAGAGTATATCCTCCAAATTGTAATAATATGATAATCTATATAAGATTAGAAGAAAATTATGTAAGTCAAATATAACAAGATTAAATAAATTCTCCATGCACCACATTCATTATGGTTTAACTTTTAAAGATATTTTAGTTGTGAGAAAGGATCATTATCATTTTACAATCACACAACCTATCTCATAATATCATAATGCAATAATCTATTACCTATTAAGATAAGTTAGTTTTGTCCACAAACACATATATTACCTTTTCAATTTAGCAAGGAACATTAGTTAACTAGATAACAAGCCAAAGTGTTGTTATACATATATAGCTTCATCCAATGAATTCATGCTTCCCATTGTAAGATGGCTCTTCCATGTAGTTGCTTCCACTACAGATAATACATCAAATTCTTGCTAGTGTTATTTCAACCATTTATATATATTTCATCTTATTAATGTACAAGATAATATCAAATCTTTAAAAGTTAAGCTCACATTATCAAGAAAACAAATGGTTTTACATACTTACTAGTAAAAGTTGAAAATAGAATTTTTATAAATAGCTTTTAAACTTGTTATGGAATCCTAAGTGGCTTAAAATGGTTACTTATTTTGTAGGTGTGAAAACATCTTTTTCCCTTTTAATAAGCAAACAGGGAATAATAGTTAAGGTGAGATAAATCCCAAATTATACAAACAGGGCATTCTATTCTATCCTTAAATTTTCACACAATGATTTGTAGGTAACAATTGACTTAGAAATTTTCACACCAACAAAACATGAGATGCAAAAATCCTAATCCTTTCAAAGGGAAACAATCTCAAACTCTTATAAATCATTATCCTTTGTTCTCCATAGAGTGATTAGTTTTTGATGCTGTAGTTTCTCAAAAATATATCATTATCAGCAGTAAGTATGAATAAGATAATTAATTCTAATTTCTAACCAATAAAGTATGTTATACATTACAACACTATTAACTTATTAATCTAAAATAAAGCCTTTTGTATAAAATGAAGTGGAGAGCAAAAACTTCTAGGTTTTCACAATATTTATGACTAAATTAAATTTTCAAGTAACCATACTATTTTTAACTCCCTTTTCATGTTGAAAGCCTTCCCTATCCTTTCTTTACTAGCACCTAATTCCTTTCTTTCTATTCATGAGCTACTCCTATTTCCTATCCATAACGCTTCAAAATATAGATCAAAATAGCACACAACATTGTTGCCGTTAAATATAAACATCATTTTCTAAATTAATTAAAAAAAATAAAGAATAAGTTATAGTAGCTAATCCTAATGGATAATAGAAGCTGGCCAGTACAGTCATGCATGAAACATATTGAAAAAAGGAGAAGAGAATTGAGCGAATTGCAACCATATGAGAAACCCAAAAAGCAAGGCTTCAAATTGCAAACTCGAGAAATAATTGAGATGAGTGAAATGCTAAACGTTACAAGCTGCTACGTATAAAATATATCAGGCTAATTTTGTTAGATCTAAATTCCAATGTTCATTCAAACCTTAAGCAATTCAAATCACAGAAGAAAATTGATAAAAAAAAATGAAATAGGACAGGAAAATAGAAAAGAACCTAGAGTTTCCTTGCACGAATTGTAGACAAATGCAACTGACCCTTTTTAGTTTTGATCCCTAGCACAATTCAGATCTCAAAAGGAATAGTTTAGGGTTTTAATCAAATTCGTAGTTTCAAAGCAATGAGTTGAAATCAGTTTTGCTTTAAACTAGAGGCCAAATTCCAATCCTAGTGCTATTCAAATTCCAAAGTCTTGCTTAACAATGAGATTGATGAAGCTCCAATAACAAAGAAGTTTGCCTCTATAAGGAATTTATTTTTTTCATTTTACTTCTAGTTTCGACAACAAAAATAAATCTGGTTATAAAAGGACCTTTCAGCAACAAGATTGATTGTCACTCAAACTAAAACATTTTAATAGATATAAAAATTAATTTTTAGTAATAGTTACAGTGACAAATAATAGAACTTGTCACTGAAAACTATTGCTTTTGTAACAAAAAAAATTCCATTATCAATAATATTATGGTTCAGTAACAATAATAAGATATCATTATTAAATGATTGTTTTAAGTGACAAAATAATCACTTGTCACTAAATTTTTGTCATTAAAGACTCAATTTCTTGTAGTGGATATTTTTTATAAAAAAGTTTCATTTATTTATATATAAACAAATGAGTATAGTATCACCTATACACCATGTGATTGAAAGAAAGTATTGTATGATGTCATGCTTATGAAAATTACTAGCAAATGTTATGAATAGCGATGGAACTTCATATATTTTAGTATGAACATGTATCTTCGTTGATTTTTTTTAAATTTTATGTAAAATTATATATATATATATATATATATATATATATGTATATATATATATATTGCTGCTAATCTTTAGATTTCATTCTCATTAAAATATTAAAATACATCTAGCTTACTAACCTTTGCATTCTGCCTCCACCACTACTGGCTATGGAAGATAGAGAGGGATTGCGACGAGGAAGAAAGGGAGGTGGTTGATAAATAGAAGCCTCCTCACCGCAATGCTATTAAATGAAATGTAGATGTAGATGTGGATGCAAACCTAGTCTAGGGGTTATGGATCTCTGGGTCCTTTGGTTCGTAACGATGAAGGTGAGGTTTTTCGAATATGGTGTGATGACTTTGAATGTATATATACTTTACCAGCTGTATTACTGGCAATTCAAAATATTATTAATGATATTGTTTCGACAATTATCGAATGCCTTTGGAGAGGGACGAGGACGTGTGAATATGTTAGGAATTTTTTTAAGAATAAAACTAATATTGAAATAATATGGTGTGGTAGGGAGGGCAATGATGCAGCTCTTGATGCTGCTAAATAGGTCGAACATTATACTGGGAATGGAATATGAAGCCTATCTCAGATCCCTTCCCCTGTGGATTTCTTTGTATTCCATGCTGTTATTATTATTATTATTATTATTATTATTATTATTATTATTATTATTATTATTATTATTATTATTAGTGAGTTTCTTGGTACTCTTTCTACCCATACTCTTTGGTATTCGGACTGAAAAACAAAAAGAATTGTTGACACATTACATTAAAAGTGAGACAAGTTGTTGACACGTTGCATTTGTCAACTCTAATGACAGTGAGCCAAAATAAAATGTAATCATTTTTTACTTTACGGACAAAACCCTCAGAAAAATTGTAATAAGATTCGTTGAATTTGAAAATTCTAATATTAAAATAAAAATAAATAAATAATTTCTATAATAAATTTATAAAATTATTTTTATTTTTTATTTCATTGTATATATTTTTATACTTATTCATATTTAATTTTTAATAATTTATTTTATTTTAACCACTTAGTAATTTATAGTTTATATATTATTTTTATATTTTTTATATTCATTTCTATTATTTATACTTCAAATATGAATATCATTAAATAATATAAATATAATATATTTTATTTTTATCACAAATATATTATATGTATGCAAGAATTTTAATATATAAATTATTAATTAAATTAATTAAATATATTATCTATTTCTTAATAAAAATATTTAAAAAATAAAATAAAATTTATTTATTTAATTTTTATATATATTTTATTGATATTAAAAATTAATATCAATAAAATATATATAAACATAAATATTAGTTTATTGATATTAGTTTATATATTATATTTACATTTTTTATATTCACTTCTATTATTTATAATTCAAATATGAATATTATTAAATAATATGAATATAATATAATATATTTTATTTTTATTACAACAATATCTTATATATGTTAAAATTTTAATAGATAAATTATTAATTAAATTAGTTAAGTATATTATTTATTAATAAAAATATAAAAAATAAAATTTATTTATTTATTTAAATTTTATAAATATTTTATTAATATTAATTTTAAGTAGTAAATTTTAAATTAAATGTTTGAGAATTTGTCAAGATTTCTCCGTTGACATATTATTTTACTTCTTTTTATTTATCCCATTGCTTATTTATAGTTCATATGCTAAATGATTGAGTAGTATAACATAATAAAATATATTTTTATTGTAAAATATTTTGAATAATTAAAGATTTAATTAATTAAATTATTTAATTATATATTTTATTTTTAGTTCTTATTACTTTATAACATACACATTGACTTTCTTCTTTTTTTGTCTTGATCTATTACATATTTTTCATATATTTTTCTTTTTTTAATCACTTCTGTTATTTATAAATTTGATTGTAATATCATTAAGTATAACATAATATAATTTATTTTTTAATAAACTTGTAAATAAATTAAAAAATTAATATATAAAGATCTAATTGAATTAATTAATTTCATATTATATTTCTCAATTAAAATATTTTAAAATCAAAATTAGAAATATATAATTTAAGTATTTTCTATATTATGATGTCATCAATTTCTATATATTCTATTTCAAATTAAATATACATCGATTTTATCAAAATTCTATAACTTATATTACATTTTTTCTATTCATTTTTGTAATTTATAGCTCAAATGCCAATGTTATTAAGTAATATAATATTTTTTATTATAAAATTATTTTAAATAAATAAAAAAATAATTTAATTGAATAATTATATACTCTATTTTTTACATTTCTTGTATTATAGCCTATGCATTATTTTTTATTTTATTTATTCCATTACTTTTTTTATGTTTTGCTTTTACATCTACTTTTATAATTTACAGTTCCAACTTTAATATAAACAATATAAATAAATAAGGGCATGTATTTTATTTTTATTATATAAATATTTTAAATAAATTAAAATTTTAATAGAGAAATTATAATTAAAATTTTTAATTACATAATCCATTTTTTTAGAAAAATATTCAAAACTTAAATTTTATAAAAATTTAATTACATAATCTATTTTTAATATAGTTATATTGTTTATATTAACATTTAAAATGTAAATTATAAAAGTAGACATAAAAAATAAAATATAAAAATAAGTAATGGAACAAATAAAATAAAAAATAGTGCATAGATTATAATATAAGAAAAATAAAAAATAAAGTATATAATTATTCAATAATTTAATTTTTTATTTAAAATAATTTTATAATAAAAAATATATTATATTATATTTATATTACTTAATAATACTGGTATTTGAGCTATATATTACAAAAATGAATAGAAAAATTGTAATATAAGTTGCAAAATTTTAATAAAATCATAATTGATGTATATTTAATTTGAAATAGAATATATAAAAATTAATAACATCGACAATGTTTAAATTATATATATTTTATTTTATTTTAAAATATTTTAATTAAAAATATAATATGAAATTAATTAATTCAATTTGTATTTATATATTAATATTTTAATTTATTTATTAATTTATTAAAAAATAAATTATATTATATTATTACTTAATGATATTAGAATCAAATCTGTAAATAACAGAAGTGATTAAAACAAAAAGAGAAACATATGGAAAACATGTAATGGAGCTAGACAAAAAAGGAAGAGAGTTGATGTGTAAGTTGTAAAATAATTAGAATTAAAAATAAAATATATAATTGAATATTTTAATTAATTAAAATTGTAACTATTTAAAATATTTTAAAATAAATATATATTTTGTTATATTATACTACTTAATCATTTAGCATATCAATTATAAATAATATTAATAATAAGAAAAAGGAAGAAAATGCAATGGAATAAATAAAGAGAAGTAAAATAATATGTTAGTGGTGAAATCTTGACAAATTCTCAATTAATGTATATTTAATTTAAAATTTATTACTTGAAAATTAATATCAATAAAATATTTATAAAAAATAAATAAATAAATTTTATTTTATTTTAATATTTTTATTAATAAAATAATAATATATTTAATTAATTTAATTAATAATTTGTATATTAAAATTTTAACACAAATAAAATATGGTTGTAATAAAAATAAAATATATTATATTATATTCGTATTATTTAATAATAGAATTATAAATAATAGAAGTGAATATAAAAATATAAAAATAATATATAAACTAATATCAATAAACCAACATTTAAGTTTTATAAATATTTTAATGATATTAATTTTTAATATCAATAAAATATTTATTAAAGTATAATAAATAAATTTTATTTTCTTTTTTAATATTTTTATTAATAAATAGACAATATATTTAATTAATTTAATTTATAATTTATGTATTAAAATTTTAACATATATAAAATATTGTTGTAATAAAAATAAAATATATTATATTATATTCATATTATTTAATGATATTCATATTTGAATTATAAATAATAGAAATGAGTATAAAAATATAAAAATAATATATAAACTATAATTTAATAAATATTTAAAATAAAATAAATTATTAAAAATTAAATATGAGTGAATATAAAAAATATAGTAAAAGAAAAATTGAAAATAATTTTATAAATTTATTTTTTTTAAAGTGATATTAATGCTTGGAAAGTAGACTGTTAAATGAAAATAAGTAAGGAGAAAATTAGACCTTGTTAATTGAAAAGAACACAAGCTAAAGTACATCTATAAAGGGTTAATTTACTTGTTTATCATGTTTAAGTGTTGTTTTTATATATTATCTTGTTCATTTCCTCTAGTAATGTCATTGATTGTCTCTTGCAGATAAAAGATGGATTTCCTCAAGGAAAGGATCTTGTTGTTTCTGTGATGTCTTCAATGGGGTAGAAGTAAATTTATGCCTTAAAAAATGTTGGACCATAGTAGTTGCCTTGATTATTAGGAGCTTGTTGTTTTCCATTAAGCTAAGATATTTTTTATGCTATTTTATAATTAGTTCTCTATTTTTTATTATTAATGAATGTTAAAACCTGCTAATTTTGTTATTTCGAATTGGACATGATTGGTGCTAAAATTTTGACACAAATATTATTTTAAATATTGTATCAAAATTTTATTAATTATATTTTATTTATATTATTAGCATTCAATATATCATAATATGTTTAAAATATTGTGAACAATGCAAATTTATAAAATTAAAATTAAAATAAGTATTTGTGATAAAAAAATTAGTGACAACAATGATTGTAAAAAATTAAAAGCTCTAATGATAACAATAGTTGTCACAAATATTATGTTTTTTAGCAACAACATAAAAATGTCACCACTAAAAAGAGCTTCTGTGACAACAATATTTGTTACTGAAGTCACTAATTGGTGACAAAAAGATATTATTGTCACTGAATGTTAATCTTATCGTGATAAGAAAATTTGTCACTAATATAATCATCACAAAAAGTACCAATTTTCAGTGACAATAAACCTTGTCACAAAATAAACATTTTTTGTGACAAGTACCATTTGTTGTCACAAAAACTTTTATCAACGGAGTTTTTTTGTACAAAAATTTAATTGTCACTAAAAACATTTTGTAACAAAATACCAACATATTGTGACAATTTTTGTTATCACAAAAAGCAATTTTTTTGTAGTGATATTCTGACAAAATAGATGAAATTTTATAGTTATTTAATTTTTTTTAAAACTCTCCTTTTTTGATTATTTGTTAACTTATAACAACCTATCCTTCTTTTTTTCCCTAATATTCTACTATATTTAATATATATATTTTTACAATGTCACAGGGTATTAAAAAAAAGTACCTACACATCGATGTATATTTGGCCTAAACCTATTAACTTAACCTAAATAAATATTAATTAAGTAAATAAATAAGTGGTACTATACAATATAATTTATTAAATTTTAGGAAATCATATTTTTATTCTAAATATCTTAATTATATTAAAATAATATAGCCTAAAAATAAATATGAATTAATTTACATTAGATATTTATTAATATTAATTTATCCTTTATATCATTTTATATTTATGGATTAGTTTAATAGCTAATTTCATTAAACACCTCTAATAACCTCAACTAAGGGCTTATTATGGCTTATTTAATATAGCAATGAAAATAAGTGATTATTAAATGATTGTAGTGATAAATTGATCTAATATTTGACATGCCTTTTAAGCTCCATTTATTTTAATAGAAAACATATTCTATAAGAATATAATTATAAAATATTAAAACAATAGAAAATATTTAGTATATTCAATTTAAATGATAGGAGTTTGATGAAAATTTTACATACAAAAGAGAAGATTATTTTTTTTCACCATTACAACTTTAGGTATCAATTTTTTATGGAGGAGGCATTTAACTCTGTCACTTACATGCAAACAAATAAGATTTTTCTATAAAAAATATCTTTAAAAAATAAATAGAGCCTTAATAATGATTGATTTTCTAAAAAGATAATTAGTGCAAAAGCTTTTTACAAAAGGAAAAATTACTATTAAAAATAAGTCATAAAATATATTTTTTTATAATTATAAATTTTCTCTCACTAAAAGCACTTAATACTAATTCTCTTTTAAGAAACTTAATTATTTCTAATAATCGTGTTAAATAAAAAATTATGATATGCACTTAAATCTAATGCTATATAAAAATAAAACTCTAACTTAATAGCTTTAGGGTAATAGTTGACATTTAGTAGCTAAACAAAATTAACAAGTGAAGTAACATAAATAAATATGTTATGAATACACATTATATGAATGTCCATCTCCTCATATTCCTTCAAGGGCTATAACTTTAAGCCTTTAGATATTCATCTCCCATATTTATGCAATGGAATATGTGTTTTCTTTATGGCTTACATTTAAGATGTAACATTTAGATTTCTTATAGTTACAGACTTATGCCTGTAAATAGGCACATCATTTGTATTAAGATTTATGAAGAAAATTGAAGAGCACTTCTTATTCTCTATCTTCTCCCAATTCTCTTTTCTTTATCCTTTTTTATGTTATTTCATTATATGTTATCTGCATAATTGCTTTCTAAAGCTTGCTTTTTCAAGTTTTTGCTATTCATTTTGAAGATATGATTGCTTTCTCAAGTTCTTATTTTTTCTATGAGAATTGTTGGGATTATAATCCCCTTTCTTTTATTCTATTTGAATAATTCAAGATTCTTATTTTTCTTGAAAAAATTGAATTAGTTCATCTCTTTTATTTTCTTAGTTATGTGAGCCTTGTTTTTACACTTTTGCTTTGACATTAATTTATACTTTTTGTGCATCCATCTCACCTTTATAATGTTAGATTCAATGATTATGATTATATACAACATTAGATTCCTTTCATTAAAATGTGATTGATGGTTTAGCTTTCTACCTCTTCCTATGATATATATTCTTCATGAATTGGGTATAAGCTATGTACTTCTAATTTTCTAATGATTTATTCATATCCTTTATATTTAGACTATATTTTATAAATTGAGTATATAAATTATAAATGCTATCTTCATACCAATGTTATCACTCAATTTCTATAATATTACATGTTACCTAACTTGTTTTATATTTATTTAATACTACTAAAATGTTAACTCTCACAAAACTTGAATTTGTGGCTCTTGACATTACTAAGAAGAATTATTTATCTTGAGTATTAGATATTGAGATTCATTTAAATGCAAATGGTCTTAAAGATACTATTAAAGAAGGAAATCAAGTGTCTAATCAAAATAAGGCCAAAGCTATGATTTTTCTACACCACCATCTTCATGAAGGATTAAAATTGAGTATTTTATGATAAAAGACCCATTTAATCTCTGGAATAGCTTGAAAGAAAGATATGATCACTAGAAAATGGTCATTCTTCCAAAAGCCCACTATAAGTGAATGCATTTAAGGTTACAAGATTTTAAAATTGTAAGTAAGTATAACTTTGTAATATTTAAAATTAGTTTTTAATTGAAATTATGTTGAGAAAAAATCACTAATGAAGATATGTTAGAAAAAACATTCTCCGCTTTCCATCATCCAATTTACTTTTACAACAGTAATATATATAAAAAAAAGTTTCAAGTAATATTCTGAGTTAATTTCTTGTCTCCTTGTGGCTAGACAAAATAATGAATTTTTGATGAAAAATCATGAATCTCGTCCAACTGTCTATGTTCTATTGCTTGAAGCAAATGTAGCAACATACAATCAATTTACTTATAGACAAACTTATAGCCATAGATGTGGTTGTAGCTGTGGCCAAGGTTGTGGATGTGATCATGATCATGGACATGATTGTAATTGTGGTTCTTATACCAAGAACTCAACTTTCTACTAAAAAGTGAAAAAATGAAGAAAATAATGATAAAGGAAAAAGTGGGCAACATAACAAATATATTGAGAACATATGCTATCGTTATGGTGACAAAGGTTATTAGTCTTATCCTTGTTATACACCAAAGCATCTTATTAACTTTTACCAAAAATCACTCAAGGGAAAAAATATATATAAAGACAATTTTTGCATGTGAAGAAGGTGACTTTGGTCATAGCACTAGTTATGTCACTCACTTGAATGTTGCTAATTTTTTTGCTCATCCTAATGGAAAAAATTGATCACCTAATTGGTGATAGAAATGTCTAAAAATAAATTTCTTATATTTTACTTTTAGTGTATTCTTTGAAACAATACAGAATTTACTTTTAATATTATTATCTTTTGAAATATATTCTTACATTTTTTAAGTAGTATTTTTTTATATTGATTATTGATATTTTTGTTTTGAAGTATGAATGTTCCTTTGATTGGCAACAATGCCAATAAAGATATATGTCTTGCTAATAGTGCAACGACTCAAACAATTCTCAAGGATAAAAAATATTTTTCTTATTTAGTAATTTAAGAAGCTAATTTTAATACTATATCTGGTACCACAAATTTAATTGAAGGCTTTAAAAGAGCTAATGTCTTGTTACATAGAGGAATAAAATTACACATTGATAATGTATTATATTCTACTAAGTCTCATAGAATTGTATCAAGTTTAAAAGATATTCATCGAAATAAATATCATATTGAGATAACAAATGAAGGAAATATTGAATATCTTTATATCATTAGCATAATCTCAGGTAACAAATGCATATTTGAAAAATCACCTACAATTTCCTTCGATTTGTACTACATATATATTAATACAATTGAAACACATGCTATTGTAAACTACAAATTAATGGATTATGATAAGTTTATTGTTTAGCATGATTAGCAGGGCCATCTTGGATCAATTATGATGCAAAAAATAATTAAAAATTTATGTAGGCATATATTGAAAAGCTAGCAGATTCTTTAATCTAAAAATTTTTTATATGCTACTTGTTCTCAAGGAAAATTAATTATTCGACCATCACCAACAAAAATTAAAAGTGAATCTCTTACATTTTTGGAATGCATAAAAGGTGATATTTATGGACCCATTCACCCATCATGTGAACTATTTAGATATTTTATAATTTTAATTGATATAGCAACTAAATGCTCACATGCATATTCGATATCATCTAGTAATCTAGCATTTGCAAGATTACTTGCTTAATTGATTTGACTATGAGCACATTTTCTTAATTATCCAATTAATATGACTTGACAATGCTAGGGAATTTACTTCTCAATCTTTCAATGATTATTGTATAACTATTGGAATTGATGTTGAACATCCTGTAGTACATGTTTATACATAAAATGGTCTTATAAAATCATTCATTAAGCATATCAAATTAATTACAAGACCATTACTTATGAAATTAAAACTTCTAGATTTTACTTGGGGTCATGTAATTTTGCATGCTACAATACTAATTTACATCAGATCAATAAGCTATCATAAGTCCTTCTCTTTACAATAAGTTTTTAGTTAAGAACCTAATATTTTCGACCTAAGAATTTTTGGATGTGCAATACATATCCTAATTACTCCACCACATTGAACTAAGATGGGCCCTCGATGAAGGTTAGGAATATATGTTGGATATAAAACTCCATCTATAATAAAACATCTTAAACCATCAATAAAGGATTTGTTTACTACTAGATTTATTTATTATCATTTTGATGAATTAGTTTTTCTAATATTAGAGGGAGAAAATAAGTAGTTGGAAAAAGAAATTAGTTGGAATGAATTATCATTATCTCATCTTGATCTTTATACAAAATAATGTGAACTAGAAGTTTCAAAAGTAATCCATTTGCATGATTTAGTTAATAAATTTCCAAATACATTCACTGAGTAAAGAAGAGTGACCAAATCACATGTATCAGTTGCTAATGATCTAATTAAAGTTGATGTCCCTATCAGATAATTTATTATTGTAAATGAGTCTAATGCATGCTTAAAGCATGGTAAACCCATCAGTTCCAAAGATAAAAATCCTCGAAAAAAAGGAACTAAGAACTAAGATAGCTAAATTGAGGATATAATTTGATAACTCTAGTAGAGTCCCTAAGTAGAATTATTATTTCTATTCCAAAAGGAACTTAAGTACTTAAAATTAGTGAAAATAAAGAGATTTCAATAAATTATATCATGAATGGAATACGATGGATTCGAAATGAAGTTAACATTGATGATGTTTTTGCATATAATGTAGTGCAATATAATAAATGATAATGAGGATCATGAACCAAAGTCTGTTAAGAAATGCAATTATAGAGATAATTCATTAAAATAGAAAGATGCGATTGAGTCAAAATTAACCTTACTTGCAAAAAGAAAAATTTTTGGACCTATGGTTTGTACACCAGAAGGTGTAAAGCTAGTTAGATACAAATGGGTTTTTATGCAAAAACAAAATGAGAATGGTGAAATTATATGATATAAGGCACGACTTGTTGCTCAAGGGTTTTTGTAAAGACTTGTCATTGATTATGAAGAGATATACTCACCTATAATGGATCTAATTACTTTCTGATATTTAATTAGTTTGACAATACGTAAAAGACTCAATTTGCATCTAATGGATGTTGTTGTAGCCTATTTATATAGTTCACTTGATAATGATATTTATATGAAACTCTTTAGAGGTTTTAATTTTCCTAAAGTATATAATTTAGATTCTCGAGAAGATTACTCAATCAAATTTAAAAAATCTATTCATGAACTATTGAAATAATCTAGACGCATGTAGTGTAGTTGCCTCAGTGAATTTTTGTTGAAGGAAGGATATAAAAATAACTCCATTTGTCCATGTATTTTTATAAAAAGATATAAGAATAAGTTTGCCATAATTGCTATTTATATCAATGACTTAAGTATTATTGGAAATCTTAAAGAGTTTTCAAAAACTATAAATTATTTAAAAAATGCATTTGAAATAAAGGATCTAGGAAGAACAAAGCTTTCCCTTGTATTACAAATTAAACACTTAAAAAATGAAATTTTTGTACATCAAAAAGTTTATATAGCAAAAATGTTGAAATAGTTTTATATATGAACAAATCACATTCATTGTGCATCCCAATGGTTGTAAGTTCACTAGATGTGAACAAAGATTCCTTTAGACCTTGAGAAAAAGATGAAAAATCACTTAATCCTGAAGCACCATAGCTTAGTGCAATTGGAGCACTAATGCATCTTGTTAATCATACATAACCTGATATATCATTCATCATTAATTTATTAGCAAGATATAGTTCTTCACTTACATAAAAGCATTGGAATGGAGTTAAGCAAGTACTTTGTTATCTTAAAGGTATAATGGATATGGCTTTATTTTATATGAATGTACTCAAGTTAGAACTAGTTAGTTATACAGATATAGGATATTTGTTTAACCCTCATAATGGTCGATAATAAATAAGCTCTTTGTTTACATGTAGAGATATAACCATTTTAGGGTGGTTTAGGAAACAACTATAACAGCCATATCATTTAATCATACAAAAATTTTAGCAATATATAAGGCAAGTAAGGAATGTGTTTGGTTTAGATCTGTGATTTAACACATACAAGAGACTTGTGGTTTATCTTTTGGAAAAATAATCCTAACTATCTTATATGAAGATAATGCTGCATGTATCACTTAATTGAAAGAAAGGTACATTAAAGGAGATAAAAATAAACCATATTTCACTAAAATTCTTTTTCAGTCATGGTCTTCAATAAATAGTGATATACATATTCAACAAATTCATTCAAGTGATAATCTAGTAGATTTGTTTACTAAGGCACTACGTACTACTACATTTAAAAAATTAGTCTATAATATTGGAGTTCTTTGTATTAAAGATTTTAAGTGATGTTATCATGAGAGAAGTTAATATGCACTATACTCTTTTTTCCTTCATCATGATTTTTTATCCCATAAAATTTTCCTAGCATGGTTTTTAATAAGGCAGTTTTGATGTGTATAAAATATAAGAATAATGTATTTTCTTCCTTCACTAGATTTTTTTCCCATAGTGTTTTTACCTAGTAAGATTTTAATGAGGCATATTCTTGAAATAAATGGACACCTAAGGGGGAGTGTTATGAATACACATTATATAGATGTCCATCTTCTTATATTCCTTCAAGGGTTATAACTTTAAGCCTTTAGATATTCATCTCCTATATTTATGTAATGGAATGTGTGTCTTCTTTATGGTTGACATTTAAGATGTAACCTTTGGATTTCTAGTAGTTATAGACTTATGCCTATAAATAGGCATGTCATTTGTATTGAGATGTATCAAGAAAATTGAAAAACACTTCTTTTATTCTCTATTTTCTCTCAATTCTCTTTTCTTTATATTTTTTTATGTTATTCCATAATAAATATAAATAAAAAATGTATTACAACTAAAATGTATAAAAATTACACGACTCTTTAGAATGTCTTAATGAAAAAAGTTAAAAGGTCATTAACACTTTGTTGTAGTAGTATCAGGTAATCACTTCATTAATACTATATGACTACTAATGTTTTGGTGGGGTTATATTGATGGACTTATCTTTTAAGCAGTGTTTATAGTTCAAATTGAACATTCTATAATAAAGTAGTACTCTTATAGTAACATTTAGAGAAGATAGTTAGAATTGATTGTTATTGCCCTAACCTTAAAAAATAATGATAATAACACTATATAAAAAGGATGAAATTTGAATTATATATTACATAAAGTGAATTATTGAAAAAACTAGTAAATAAAGAATAACATCTAACTATAATTATACAAATTGATTTGTAATTAATTATATGTAATCTATAGTATATTTATAAGAATTTCTTTTACAAGTTATGTCAAAGAAAAGAATGGAAAAACTAATGACGAGAGTGATATAATTATGAGATCTCTAAGCCACGAATATATGCATGTAGGGGTAAAAATAGATTAGACAAAATTAGATCTTATCTCAAATCAAATATGTTAGGCTTACTTTATAAATTATTGACTTGAATCAAATTTGTTAGCTTATATAAAATCCAAATTGAAGTTTGGTTTGACCTACTAACCTATTGGAAGTCTACTTACATAATTAAATTTTCAAATAAACTAATGGGTAAAGGCATTTAAGGTAAAACATAAATCAATAATTAAATTAAAAATATATTTATAATTGTATATATTAAAATTATATATGTATATTTTATAAATTTATATGTTAAATATAACATTATATTATATTATATATAAATATTAGTTATTAAATAGGATGGATTAATAAACTTACAAGTTAAGCTTACAAAAAATAGGTTTGGTAACATTAGTCTATTTATCTAAATAGATATACTTATCAGCCTTAACTTCGTCTATTTAGATAAAAAGATTAAGTTAGGTTGAATTTAAAGTAGGTTAAATCGTAAGTTCCTGACAAATAACTTGACCTATTTTTAATCTTACATATATATATATATATATATATATATATATTTATATTTATATTTATATGTATGTATGTATGTGTGTACATACTTATATATTATACAATAAGTTTCTGTACCAAATAATGGAAATTGATCCCTAAGTTGTATTCATAAGTAAAGCCAACTAATAAGGCATTGTAAAATATTACATAAACATATATACATAGACATGCTTGTGAGGTCTAGTAATTTGCTCTATGAATACTAGAAATGGATCTCTAAGTTGTATTCATATGCAAGCTAACTAATAAGGAATTCTTTTCATATTTATGAATCATTGTTCCTAAAATTTTAGGATTATATCTAAGCTTATAATTAAACAAATTAAAAAAGCCCTCAACTAGCAAAATGGGAAGAAAATTTTAAGAGAAATGGAATTGAAGATCATTTTGAACTATCAAAAATTTAAAATTGGCATAATAATATAAACTAAAATTGTTCTTGTAGACCAGTATGTATAAATCAAAATTATCTTTCTATGCTAAAGCAAATTGACACTAATTAGAATACAATAACAATGTATAAAATTGGTTAACATGAGAAAAATGAACAAAATTATCCTTAACATTTAATGCATGGAATCGAGCATTGAACCTCCCACATAAGAAAATGAAATAAATGCTATACCATTTAAGCTATATTACATACCAATCATTGTAATTCAGTAATGTTAATGAGCTTTAAATATAAAGAAGCTTTTAGAAGACAAATGATAAAAAATGCTTCTAATATTTTTATGGATTTTTATATATTGCAATGAATTACGTGAAATTTTTTTCTTATTTTGCATTGTTGTTCAATAACCTAGACTTGATGTTTTTGTATTCTTTTAAAAAATCAGATTACCTTCCTTTTATTAGTATTCTATCTATAGGATTCCTCGTAAGTTTCCATATGTGTGGTATTAATATGGATTACATAGTTTTGCAATTATCTATATGAAAATAAGGAGCTTGAATTCAAAGTTGTCAATTTTAATCAAAGTTACAAAAGCCAAATACAAGGGTGTTGAGAGAAATGGAGGGTACTAAAGTTAGAGCACTTTTGAATTTTTTTTATGTTACATGTATTTGTAGCACAATCTTTCTTTATTTCTTTTCTTTTTTTCATCTAAGGACCCTTAGTATCTAGCAAGTTTCATCATGCCCTTGACTAATTCAAAATTGAGTTGGGTTAGACCCTAATATAGTAGGAAAGCTCTCCCAATACCAATTTTCTCTATTGACAATGCTTGAACTTGAAACCTTACTTAAGAAGCATTGAGCTCCAACCACTTAAACCAACGGGTGTTGGTTTTATAGCACAATCTTTTTCTGTTATTGATTTCATAAGATATTATAAAAATTATATGTGTCAATTATGCAAAACCTTTTGCAAGTCCTTAATTTTTCTATCTCTTGCATGAAGACATCAAGGAATTTTCAACACTACCATTCTATCACCATTGTGAGTTTGGTTATGTTGCTTCCTTATGCACTAACATTAAGGATTTGACTTCTTTGAAGTATAAAATTCATTTTTTTTAAAAAAGTATATCATTATGATCATTAATGAGAAAATTAAGGAAGTAGATAATCACAAATTAATTTTCTTATGAAAAGCTGTGATGATATGCTTCATTCTCTAAATCCTATCTTACACTTTAGAGAAGTCCAATCTCTAACATTAGTACTTCACAAGACATTAGGACATTTAACTACTTTTATTACAAAAATTTATATGTTTATTTGGATATATTTTCATCTTTTTAGAGATTGTTATAAAAAACTAATTTTAAAAATATTTTTTCTATTTTTAAAAACTATTTTCAAACTTAAAGAAAACAAAGAATAAAGGGTGTTCAGATAAATAAATAAGAAAATGATTCATTTAATTATAAAATTGATATACAGAATAAAAGAACAGGTTAAGAAAATATCAAAAAATTATTTTTTTTATTTTTAAATTGCACATTTGGAGTTATAATTTTTAAAAATGGATTTTGAAAATAATTTGTCAAATAAAAATTTTTCTTTATAAAAAGAAAAAAAAATAAAATTGTACTTAAAAACTAGCAAGAAAATATCTCTAATAATAAAATGTTATTTCCATTTGAAGTATTTCTTAATTTCTTTATTTATTTTCTCTTGCAACTACAAATAAGGTAGAAACTTGTGCAAATTCATGTACAAATCAAGATGTGCAATTAAATGGCAATGAAGATTTTTATTAATGTTGAATATGTTCATAGTGTAAATTTTTCAGTATAATTGCAAGAAAAAAATTTTCAATATAACATTAATTCATATGAATCACACAAATTAAAAGGTTCATTTAATCATTATTGAAAAACTTGGGAATGTATAAACATATGAGTTATATAATTTTTATAATAAGAACAAATGTCTTAATTTTTTTTTAAAAAATAATAATCTCAAAACACAAAGTTTAGTATAAGGAAGAAAGTAGGAAAAATGATTAAAATTCACAACTCCAAATATAATTTTAAAACATGTCTCTTTCTTAAGAAACTTTTGTTTTCTAAGAGAATTATTCTATTAATGAGCTCCATAAATTCCCCTTTAAAATTTGACATCATGTTATTGATAAAAAAAAACTTAAAATTATGTTTATAATAGTTTTATGATTTTCCTAACAATTCATTCATCATAACATTAAAAATGTTTGAATAATTTTTGAAGTATGAGTTTAATGTTAGTGCATTAAGGACACCTTTTAAAGATATCTTTTACTTTCACAATAGAACTAATTTGATAAAAAAAATAATTGTTTAAGGGATATCTTTGGTCTATAAATAAAGGGAATGAAATTTTAAGAGAATAAGCTTTAAAAGGGGTAGATTTTATATAATAACAATTATATAAAAAATTGAGAGTAAACATTATCCTATGTTAGAGAAGGCAAGAAGGAAAAAAATTGGAGTAAAAATCATGTAAACATATTTGAAAATTTTAAAATCGAACTCTTTTGCTATCTTTCCTATTAGTGATGCATATTGCAATGGTAAATAAATATTTCATGATATAAATTTTAAGATTGGTTAAGAAATTAAAAATATTAGAAAGTTAAATTACCATCCAAATATATTGAATTATGGTGGAAATAAAGTGATAAATGATTATATCTCACATGTTGCATGAGTCTTTGTAATATTTGATAAAAGAACTCAATAGATAGAAATAGCCAAAACTAAGTCAAATAATGTCTGTTAGTGAAAAATAAGTAGAAATATAGATTTTTACAAATAGAAGTATTTATTAGTTTTAGTAAAAGAAAAATCTATTAAGAGTTATATAAAAAATTTAAGAAAATTAAGAATTTTTAAGATCCAAGATTGATAAGGTTTGGGAGTAATCTAATTTTTTTACCCAAAAATATCTTAAAATAATCTCAAGGTGGAAAAATTATAATTATAGGCATGCTATAACGGCATAGATGGCCATTAGAGAGAAAGAATGGAGGTTAGTTTAGTTTAATGATTGTAAGGTATTATGACTTGACTTTGAGGCATTAAAGAAAATTTTATTTAATTTAGGATTTATTAACAATTGACAAAGGAGTTCATAGAAAATTTTAGGCATAAAGAAAGAATCTAAAATATTATTAGATGATGCAAGCCTTAGATAAGCAAGATGATATCATCTAGATGACACATGCATGTTTTATGTTACTTGGAAAGCACTTATCTTTTACACTATAAATAAGAGAAGCTAACACAATTTTACTCTCACAAAACTAGAGCCCCATGACAAAAAGAAGGAATTAGAGAGAGAAAATTCTATTTTAAGAGTTCTTGCTAAATTCTAATGAGTTCTAGTAGTGCTCTAAGTGTTCTTGAAGTTTGGTTAGAATTAAAAGCATTCTTGATCAATTAGTGGAGCTATAAGCTCATAACTTCCATAAAGTCATCTTATTTTCATAGTTCTTTCTTTAGATTATTTACTATATTCATGTTATCTTGGATGATACACTTTCAATTCTAGGCAAAGGGAACAAGTCCTACGAGCATCCTTGAATTAGTAGAGATCCACTACTTTTCTTCTTGGTTTTTTTTCCCTGATAATGTTTACAGATAAGGGTATGCTTATTTTTATGGTTGATGATATTCTAAAACCATAATAATCAAGGTGGATTAGTTTGAAAATTTATATAATGAAAAATTGAAAGTGTTAATTTTGAAAATAATTTTTCTTAAAAAGGCAAAGTTTTAGAAACATGATTTTACATGAAAATGAAAAAAAGGTTGAAGAAAATGTAGGTTTAAAACTCCTAAGTTGTCTACAACAAAAGGAGAAATATTATCTTTTTATTTCTAAATAAATGTTACACTATATTCTGCTGGAAATCGCGCATCATACATGCACAGCGGAATAAAATTTTTACACGATTTCCACCAAGGATCCATGCGAATTTAGAACGCCATAGATCAGGGATTAGGGTTTATACCTTTCGGTAAAATTCTTCTGACCGCTGCAGCAAATCTGATCTGCTTCCAAATCACGAACCGGAATGGAAACTAGTAAATCAGATCACCAGTACAACGTTTTGTGGCTGCACCTCTGTGGTATCCACACGAACCCGTGAATCACCGATGAATGTCTGCTACACACACCGGTTGGAATTGATCTCCTTAGACTTCGTAGTGCTAGCTACGCCTCTTCAGAGATTTTAGTCAAGGAGAGTGGCTAGGGTTTTTCTATGCTTTTACTTGGGGTGCGTGAAGAATAATAGTAATCCTATTATTACCCAATAAGCCTATTTAAATAGGTGCATAGAAAAACCTAACCTATTTGGGCCTTATTCCATTGTATAATTATAGGCTTACTATTGGGCCTTATAATTATAACATGAATTCCCAAATATTAAGCCCAAACAATTTGGTCCATTAATTCCAAATTCACTAAGCTCTAAGTGTGCGACCCTACAGGCTCTCATTACGTTAGCAATGACCATTAATCATATTAATGATCATAAACAAAGATTGGTGTCTAGCAACACATCATTGTTACCCAAATAATGAGAAAGTCGGTGATTTGACTAAACCTTTACACGTGATCATCACTTATGTCCTTTTGTCCTATACATCTAGATTGAGCACGAGACATGGACCGTGTCATTCCCATATAGCCCAATCTTAAGGTTTCTTGATTCCTAAGTAAGCTGACTGAAACAAATGTAATCGACATCTCATGTCAATTCATCTGAGCATGGCCATGGATTTTCTCAACTTTACTTAATCAAGGGGCCCATAGATGTTACTCCTGTTATATAGGAGGGACAAATCCCATCTTGATCACACAAACCCCTCCGCATGATATGTGACATATCCAATATCTACCCTTGCGTTCACTTAACCATTAGTGACATAGAATAGTATCAAAATATGAAACTCACATGTAGGGAACCTTGGTAATCTCAGGTCAAAGGACCATATTAATAATGATCACTAAGAACCACTTATGACACTCATATAACGATCCATGTAGTGTTCTTAATATGGGTCGGTCCAGTATACAAGTTCTCTAACTTGTACTCATGTGTAAACTTAATATCCCATATAAGTCTTCACACATGCTAGTCTTAACATATCAAAGCAACCTAATCCACAATGATATATGACTAGGGACATTTAAAAATACAATTATTCTAAGGTTATTATTATAATTAAATATATTACGCAGACAATATATATAAATATAATAATTGGAATTGCCATTAAAATAACATGATTCAAAATTACAATCACCAATATAATTGGTTTTAGGGCATATACACTAACATATTCTACATTGAATTAAAGATAATAAAATACACAAAAGTCAAGTTTTAAAATTGAAAATAGATTTAGTTTTACACAAAGAAGACCTTAGGTTCTTTATGTTTAAAAGGAGAAATTTTGTTTTCATGGAAAAAAAATTTAGTGAACACTAAACTACACTCTAAAATAAGGGTTTTAGAATGATTACATCAAAAGTTTTCAAGCAAAAATCACTTAAATCAAGTTTTAGAAGCTTTTAGGTTTTATGTTATTTTCTTTAGAAAATTTTTGTTGTTATAGAAAAACTTATTATACTATGTTTTAAACTATTTAATTAATTACATTGAAACAATTTTACTTAGAGTTTGCAATAATAATATGATTAAAATCACATTTGAAAGTTTATGGAATTACACTAAAAACAAATTTTAAATTATTAGTTTCAACTAGTAACTAGTTATCAAATAAGTGTTTGCACTAGTAAAACATTATTGAAAAATTGTACAACTTGTTTTATGGTTAAACATAGATGAAAAATTATGTTTAAAGTGTTCAAAACATGGTTGAAATTTTTCTGGAATTTTTACAAAAAATTGCATTGAAACTTGGTTTTTCATGAAAGTATATCACTTTCCTTGACATGGTTTATTACTTACATAAAGTAGTAAGTAGGGCAACATGTTTTAAGCATGAAAATAGTTTGAAAATATCATTTAAATGTTGTATAAAATTATCAAAATTTTTAGAAGCTTTCATAAATATTCGCAAATAAAATAAAATTTTAAAAGACAAGAAAGTCCATTTTGAGTTGTTTTGTTAGTTGAATGTGTGGGTAACTTTTGCTACTTTTTTTGAACTTGAGAAAGGTTGAAGCATAAGTTTCAAAACCTTTATTTTAATTTTGAAATTTTTGAAAAAATTTACTAAATTTTTTTATTTTAAACGAAATTTCTAATTATAAGAATGTTTCTTAAAACTTAATAAATTTTATGACTGTTTTCTTAGCTCTAGGATGTTATTACATGAGTAAATAAAGTAGTTTTACTATTATTGGGTAGCATGATTAAATTCTTAATTTGTTAAGGAAAAATAACTCTTCCCCTTATTAGAATAAGACAAAATGCATAAGATTGAAACTACTTGGAAATAGAAATTATGGAACTTAAAAAATTTAAGTTGAATATCTCTAGTTTGTTGTAAAAACTATGTGATGAATATCAATCCTAGATTAATATTTTGAATTATGAATCACATACAACTACATGAAATTATTGACTTAAAAGTATGTTTGGTTAATAATGAGAATTCTATGAAAAAAGTGGATTTCCTATATTAGTTTCATGGTGAAAATATCATATTAATATGAGAATGTTGATATGAATTATTCTATTGCCATGTTCATATATGAGGATATCTATGAATGAAGATCCATATTGATGAGTTCTTGAAAGTGACACAATGTATTCAATAGAAACAACAATAATACTAAAGTAACACAATGTATTTAATGGAAACAACAATAATGCTTGTGGTCACTAGAAAGTGAAGAGGTAAATTCGTAAATTTCTTTACTTAAATTATTTTTGTATTTTGATTATAGCCATGGTTCATATTTTGACCATGCACTATTTATGTGAAATGGACTAGTGCGTGTTCCATGTGAAATTGCCTTCATGCTATATATGAAATTATGGCTATATGCCAAATATAGGCTTTTATAACATGACTAACATTGTTGGCTAGAATACCATATGTGACATGTGAGATGTTTATATGATATGAGATCTTGTTGAGAGTTTTATGGATTAGCTTACTAACCTAACCTTGGAGTCACATGAAAGGATGTGTGAGATAAGTTGGTCCAAAGTACAAGGAGGAATCTTTTATGCCTCTAAGCTATTTAATAGTTATTCAAATATTTATATCATACTTGTGACTAAATTATTCTTTCGAAATGATATTAATGCAATATACAAAATAGTTTAATGAGAAATATTTTGGTGAGAAAATGAGTTTTTAATATATGACCTGTAGATAAATGTTATTTGAATTAAAGTTAATTAGAAAACTTGGGTGATAGCTTTCTCATTAAGTAATTTTATTACTCACTCTACATATGAATATATCTTTATAGATATTGTGCCTAATGCCACTCATTGAGTTAAAAAACACTTGGTAGAGTGTTATAATGTTATGGTACATACTAGTAGAGGTTCCACTTACTAAATATGATTTTTATATTGATCCATTAATGACCAGCTAAATTGTTAGTTGTCACTTTGTTTAATGTTATTTTACATATTTACATTGACTTGCTACATCATTATCATAATTATTTTGATCAAAAGGTATAGTAAAACCTTAACACTCTATTTGTATAAAATATGCATATGTTTAATATATATTTCATATATTTCTTTTCATATATGTTCTATTTAAAGGTTGTTACAAAATAGTAATAAGGGATCCCATGGTAATTTTGAAGGAAACAAAGAAAAAAAAACTATTCTCCTAAAAGTAAACTTATATCATTTCCAATTTCCCCCCCAAATGTTTCCAAGGTATCTTTCTTAAATATTATTTCACATAGTTTTAAATTTAAGCCAATTTTGATTTATTTCTAAAGAAAAGAAACTAATTTATGAATTTGATATTATCTCCAAAGTATTTTCAATGAAGTAGTATCCTTTAGTTTTTTAAGTTTTATAAACCTTATCTAATAATATTATGTTTGTTTTATGGTTTAAGTAATGGAAATAAAGATATTGCTTAGTTTTTAAAAGTTTATCTTTTTAAATATCTTTTAGATTCCTTAAGGGATTTTCAAGAAATTAATATTTAAACAAGTTTTACAAAACTATTTCTAGTATGTATTTCTATCTCCTTTGAAACAGTTTTGTTTTTGGAAAAATTATCTATTTGAAAATTTACTAGAAGTGATGATCTTTTAATAGATAAATATTTTCTAGAATCACTTCACTAGAAGTTTCCTTTTTTATGGTTATTATGTTTCAACTATTTCCAAATTAGAAAGAAAATTTATACTATTTAACTTGGATTTTGATCCCCAAAAGATTTTGACTTGTTTGATTTTTTTAAATGCATTTAAAAGCTTAAATCTCATTAATTTTGAAAATTATATTCTAATTTGATATAGACTTCAAAAAACTGTTAGTGAATTTTATGTCTTTACATCGTGCATATTTTTCATAAAATAGTTGATTCAGAAAGGCTTGTAAGAATTTCATATTGATATCTTTACACCTATCACAATGGTCTAAAAATAGGCTCATAACATAGATGGCATCAGAGCATAGTCTAGGTAAAACTATAGAATGGTTAGAATATGATTTGGGCATATAGTGAAATGAGGGAATCTCAAGACAAAGCAAGTAAAACTCTAGTCAAAAGTAGTATGATTATGTACAACACTAAATGTTGTAAGCAATCTCAATGAATTCATAAAGAGTACAAGGTATCTTGTAACTTTTGTAAGTAATTTTTATTTTCTTATACAAATTATTTTATATGCAATAGTGAAAGCAAGGGAAAATCTGAGGGAATAAAAAAATGAGGAACATGCAAACTCCTACAGTAGTGAAAATAGAAGTGATTAAGAAGCATTAGCTTGGTCAGCTATACTACAACAAACCTTAGAAAGAGTACTTGATCAAAGGAATAGCAATAAAGATAGGTAAAATAATAGGCAACCTCCTTTCCCAATGCCTTACCAAGATAAGTTGTAGTTAATTTATTAGTTCTTTAAGTTGAAACGTTTAACCTATAATAGTACTAATTCATCAGCTACCCTCTAGCAGTTTCTTAAATGAATAGAAAAATTTTATAAGATGCTAGAATTTAATGAAACTATGATGATAGAGTTAATAGGACACTAACTAGAGGATGTAGGTCATTAATGGTACAAGTAAAGCATAGAATTAATATTATGAGGTGATAATCAAATCACTTGGGCATAATAATGATAGTTGAGTATGACTTTAGTTCACTAAAATCTCATATTATGCTAGGCATTTGTTACCTATTGAGAAGGCAAAGGTAAATCAATTTTTGAATGGATTTTAAAACTACTATTATGATCGGATTAATGTTGTAAAAGATGCAAGTTATAAATAAGTATTGAATTTGGTTATCAAAACAAAGATACATTTTAGAGATAGATGTGAAAGGGAAGCAAGCTTTAGTAAGAAAAGGATAAGGATTAAATGTAGGACTAGCTATAGTAAGAAGCCAAGCAAAAAGGTGCAGAGTGCACTAGCGGGAGGACAATCTAATAGGAAAAAGCTTCAACGGCAAAAGATTTACCAAAGTAGCAATGTTATGATTAGACCAAAAAATTTACCAAGGAGGACCTATTTTATGTTAAATCTACCAAATAGATTAACTTTCTGCAATTAGTGTAATATAAACCATATTAAACCTTATGGATCCTCCTTCAAATATGGAAAAATAGGACATAAAGCAGGGGATTGTATGATAGCTCCATTTATAAATAATGTTACCTTAAACACTCAAAACACCTAATTATCTATTTCTATGAGATTGCCAATAGTTCCTAAAAAAAAGTAAGAAGAGGATAACAAAAGGAGGCAACCAAGGCTCAAGCTAGAATATTTTCCATGATGAGGAAAAAGGCTTGATAGCTGTTAAAACAAATTAAAATTAGAAATTACTAGTTAATAAAAAATTTATAATATAGGAAAATAACTAGTTTAAAACCCTAGTAATCCACTAAATATATCCTATCACAATAATTTACTGACTATGATTACAAAATTAGTTAAGCCTTTTATGCACTAAAAGTAGAAGAAATAAATGCAACCAAAAGTGAAAATTAAGAATGCAGCATGCAAGAAACAAATTAAAATAAGATGCAAGAATGCAAATAGAACTACTTTTAGGGGGTTGATTTGAAATTAAGCAAAATGCACTAAACAAAACAGAATGCAAAAGTAACACAAAAAGAATATTAATATGGAAACATAATTAATCCAAGGAATTGAGAGCTCTTTGGTGGATTAACCAGATATCATAATACATCTAACAATTCTAATTGATTTTTTAGTTTAGAACTATTTGGAATCCCTACAATAATTTATGAATTTTATGCTTGATAACCATATAGTATTTAATTAAATTAGATTAGCATAATCAATCCACTGCTACAATCCATAAAGCTAGATTAAAATTGATTTAAAAATAAAATTTAGCTAAACTAAAGGTTTAAACTAAAAAAATTTGATTTAATCATTTAACCATTTATTGCCAAGTGAAAAATAATTATTAAACAATCGTAATTCAAGATAAAAATAGATAGATATCACAAGCTTGAATAATAATTATACCAAATCATTATTCAACTCATGCAATTACAAAATATCATAATAAAGAATATGAGGAAGAGGAAAATTAATTAGCAAAAGTCAACATTAGAGACAAGCCTCAAATTCCTTGAATAAATAAAAAAATTAGCCTTCTATGGCTAAAAAAAAAAGAAACCTAGAGAAGAAAAGAAAGCTATTTATAGCTATGTAAAATTATATTCTTGTTGTTTGAGGCATAAATCCTATTTCTAATTTCCTCTAGTACTAAATGTAATGGACCAAGATAATATGCTTTTTAGTGTTATAAAAAATAAGGCATGGCTAATTTTAGGAGTCCAGAACCTAATTTACAAAATAATATAATACAAGAGTTACTACAATAAAATATTGACCTTTTAGACATTCAAATTAGGCTTTGGCCAAAACTTTGTAGAGATTTCTTTATGCTTTCCAATAATATAAAAATCACCTAAATCCAACATCTAGAACTTAAGTTATAGCTAAAAACCTAAAATAGTATAAAAATCCAACATTAGTCGAACAATTTTAAAACATTGAAAAACTGATACCCAATCATATAATAAGGCCAATTCCATAAAATTAAGTATAGGTAGCATACTAAGGGGCATAAAATAAGAGGAAATAATATAAACAAAATCTTACACATTAAATTCTCTCATACTTAATCCTTACACGATCTTGGGTATGATACAACTTTATTCAAAACTAAAAACAAAAGATTTACTTTGTAAAAACTTTAAAATCACAAATTCATGAGCAAGAAATAATTAAAACCATCAAGAGACATAACACATTATGAACAAAAATCTTAACAAACTTGAAATCAACCAATATTGCAACTTTATTAAAAAAATAGTATATTAACATGATAGATTCTCACAAAATTCATTCTCTAACTCTTAAGTGTTTTACTTAAGTTCATTTCATAAAATTATTCTAGTATAAGCTTGCTAATCATCTAATTTTTATTGCTTAATTCACATGTACAACATAGATGAAAAGAAATTTATTTAAGATTGTAATGTGGTAAAGGAAAAGGAAAACAAAAACGAAAATATGAAATGGTAGAAACCAAAAAAAAAAAAAGAACCCTTGAACTATAAATATATAAGCTAATCATGAACAATTATAACTCAACACAACAACCTAATTTTAAATTAAAATACTCAACAACTTACTTCTTTTTCCTTTCATCAACTTTTTTTCTACCTTATTTTTCTCTCTTTTTTTCCTACTTTTCACTTTTTTTAATTCTTTTTCATCTTATTGTTTTTTCATTTTTTTTCTTTTCTTATTAACTTTCCTTTTTTTAGGATTTCAACCAACATTAAACTTGAAGTTAATAACACTCACACATATACCTACACTTATTTAAAAACTTATCTCACAAAAATTAAAATACACTATTAATCCTTAAAGTTAGATAAAGACACTTGCTTTTCATTAAAAAAAATATTTATGGCCCAATTAACAAAGAAAGGAAATTTAGTTCAAGGGCCTCAATAAAGGTAAAAATTTAAGGTTAGTTATTTGATTCTAACCTAAACAAAGAAAGAATGCTTTTATTATTTTTATACTAACAAAATTCAATCTATTAATTCAAAATTTATCACTACATTAATTAATTTTAAGAAATAAAATCATTCATTTAATCATGTTATAAATCCTATCTAACTTTAGTTGAATTTTACTTATGAAAAATACAAGATCTTTACTCATGGAAAACAACCAAAAAAATATAATTTTTTATTTTTTACTTTGCTTTTTTACATTTAAAATGTTAAATGAAGGCATAAAATACAAAATAAATCCTAGAAGTCTCCCTCCACACTTAAATTATTACATTGTCTTCAATATAAAGTATATCAATATTAAGAAAAATAAAAGACAAGTAAATTAAAAGAGAATAGTTAGAGAAAACAAAGCTGAAAAGCTTAGGTTACCTTCTAAAAAGTGCTTTTGTCAAACATCTTTGGCTCAATATGGCTGTTGATACATAAAATATTTACATATTTATTTTTTCTTGTATGATAAATTTTTGGATGTTATCTTGTTTAATTAAATAAATTTAGTTACATTTTGTGAATGGGTCTTGAATTTGAAATGGAATCAAATCTTTTAGATAATGCTGTATTTTGACCCTATTTCAGGTTTTAGGCTATATATGGAGTTCTAGATGTTGGATTGGGTTTTTATTTATATGGTTAAAATTTAAGAAAAAGCCCTAAAACTTTCATGTTTAAAGAAAATCCCAGTTCGGGATCTAAGGATCTCAAATTCTGCTTGGAAAATGAAATAGTGGTTCTGGCAGAATCTGACCTTTGGTTACTAATCTGATCATAACTTGAGGTAGAAATGTCAAAATTATGAGTTCTTTATGGCATTTGAAAGTTAAGATCCGGCTCTACAACTCCTATGTTGACAGGAAGATGTAAATCTGCCATTCTGGTAGTGAAAAATTATCAACAAGTTAGAAGAATTGTTGCTACGAAAATCAAGAAGGGTAGCTAAAGAATGTGATTGGTAGCTAAAGAATGTGATTGGTAGCTAATGATCAAGATTTATGACTTGCAGCTGATTTATTCACCTATAAATAGGTAGAAGTAGAGATCATTTGCAGCATTCAAGCATTGAAGCATTGATTCATGCATTCATCTTAGATAGTAGTTTAGTTCATGTATTTTTAGTTCTTCTTGTATGCCTCCTACATGGAAGGCTAGGTTATCATCCTATATGGAAGGTTCTACCTCCTACATGGATGAATAATATTTTTATTTTCATGCATTTGTAATTATATCCTTATGTTTGCATCATGAATATGTTGATGTTTTTATTTTATTTTGAGTTTGTTTTCATTATGTTCTAATTTTTCATCTTCCTAGGGTGATGATGTAACTTGATAATAACGGATTGAATTATAATCTATTGAAACTAATTTTAATTTTTTTCTCCTAGATTGAGTTTTAATTATTAATCTTAATGCTTTTAATTGATTGGCCACCTTTTGAATGAACTCAATATGCATGTTGAGACCGGAAGGAGATACATGTGTATGGAACGTATAATTAAAACCGTAAATTGCATATGAAATAGAAATATATTCATATGATTTATGTAGTCTTAATGAGTTCCATAAATCTTAATGCATGATTAATTATTTTAATTCACATAGGAATATAGTGAATTAGCAATTAATTATAAAATTACTTGACCTTGGAAGAGGCTAGTAATTAATTTAGGAAAACTCGACTATCAATTAATGGAGTTAAAATTGGATTAGTATAGATAGATGATTCAATTCGAAATTATTAAGTGGAGTCTGATTCCTAGGGCTTTTATTCATATTTATCTTTACTCCAATTGCATTCATATTTATTTTAAATATTTTTTACATAGATCTTTATTTAATTACTTCATTTTCCAACTAATCGATTTGTCAAATAGTGTTAGGATTATGAATTTTAGTACTTTGTGAAACAATCCTCGAGGGAACGATACTTACTTATCACTTTATTACTTGTTTACAACAGTGTGCACTTACGCTAATTGATAAACCATTTTACACATAACAACTGTAACTTTTTCAATTAGGATGATTGATTATCTCCTTTGCCTCCAAATTGTCAAGCTCTATATCATTCATCAAATAGGTCTTTTACAAATTAGGAATCGAGCATAATTTCTCCAAGTGCTATCCTCATATCATTCTTTCTTAAAAGTTTAGAATCATCCTGGATAATAAATTCAACATGATTAATAAAATGACTAGAATTATTAATAAGAAAGCACTTTTTTCCTCTAATGAATGCATAAATAGTACTAAATTTATGGTAAAAACTACTTTTGCAAAATCCATTTTTTACATGATCATTAGTTTTTGCACATTTTGAAATAACATCATCCTCATCACTAATGAATGCAAAAATCTCAACACATATGGTGCATTTAATATCATTATCACAGTAAGCTTATTCATAGCTATCCATATAATTCATAAATTCAAAATTTTCAAGAAATTTAATAAGCATATCATCATAAATAGCATAAAAAAGTACATTAAAAATAGTAACATCAAAACTAATATAAGGAACATCGTGTAATAAAAGCTCAAAGATGTTAAGAAAGAACACATAATTGTCATGTATAGCCTTAATAAATGTCAAACTTGGGTATTACACCATTAAACTCCATGCTTAATGTTCTATCTCAAACATTAACCATAGTTGCTATTTTGAGAAAAAGTCAATTAAGTATGATTGGAAGAAGAACCTTGGATATCTTATTTTCCATCTTTAAGATGTAAAAATATACTAAAAAAAATAACTTCATTAACATGTACTAAAACATCCTTAAAAAAACCTGAAGGATAAATGTTAGATCCATTTGTTAATTACATAACCATATTTATTTGTTTCAAAGGTCCTAAATTTAAACCCTTAAAAATAGAAAGGGGCATTACATTAATTGAAGTTCCTATGTCTAGCATAGCATGCTCAATTTTGATTTTCCCTATAATACATTTAATGATAAATATGTCTAGATTTTTGCATTTTCTTAGTAATTTTCTTTAAATGATGGCAGATACATTCATTTTCACACTTACTTTCTCATCATCCTTTAATTTTCTCTTATTCATGCATAAATTTTTTTTGGAAGTTAGCATATATTGGAATCTATTTTATTAAATCTAGCAAAGATATGTTAATTTCTACTTTTTAAAGGTATCAAAAATCTAGTTTTCATCCTTAATCTTCTTTGATGGAATAATGCTTCTTATAGAAGGAAGTAGAATAGAAAAATCAATAAGAGGTAAGGGTTTAAGGAAATAATGTACCTTACTTTCACCATGTGTTTTCTATTTTTTTGGTTGTTTCTTCTTGTTATTTTCTAATTGATGGCTTACTTTTGGCTAGGAAGATAAAAGAATGTTAACTTACTTGCCACTCTAGAGCATTATTGCATTCGCAACTTTTTTTCCACCTGTATTGTTAGAAGAAGGTCATCCTGCACCTTATGCTTTGAGCTTACTTATAGTAGAAGATAATTGGCCAATATGTGTTAGGATCGGGAGCTAAATAATGCAACGGAATATTAATCGATCCCAACTAAGGATCTATGTGAAACAATTAGATTAGGACAAGGGTTTTGTCATTACCTTCTATAGACGTTTCGAAAAAAACTTGTTTGTTGATTACCTTTTCGACTTACTCCCGGTCAAAACTTTGAGGAATCCACATAAACCAATAAATCACTAGTGAACATCCTACAGCCACTAATTGGAATTCTCCTCCTTTACCTCGTAATGCTAGCTATGCATTTTAGGATTATGGTTAAGGAGGGCTGCTAGGTTTTTTTATGTATTGGGATACATGAATCTCAATTTTTAACACCCAATGTGCATATTTAAATAGGTGCATAGAAAATCCTAACTAATTGGACTTTATTCCATATATAATTATAGGCTTATAATTAAGCTTTATAATTATAACATGAAATTTCCATATATTAGGTCCAAACAATTTGGCCTATCAATTCCAAATTTGTTAAGTTTTAAGTGTACGACCCTATAGGCTTTTATTATATTAGCAATAATAATATATCATATTAACGATTGTAAATAATAAGTGATGTCTAACAATACATTATTATTACCTAAGTAATGAAAAATTCAGTGATTCGACTGAACTTATACATGTAATCATCATCTATGGCCTTTTATCCTAGACATCTAAATCGAGTACGAGACATGGACCGTATTATTTCTATATAACCCAATTCAAAGATTTCTTTATTCTTAAGTAAGTTGACTAAAGCAAATGTAATTGATATCCTATGTCAATCCATTTGAGCATGACCATGTGTTTTTTTCAGCCTTACTTAATTAAGGGGCTCACAAATATCACTCCTATTATATAGGAGGGATAAATTCTATCTTGATTACACAAATCCCTCTGCATAATATGTGGCACATCCAATACTTATCCTTGTATTCACTCAATCATGAATGAAATAGAATAGTATTAAAATATGAAACTCACATATAGGGAACCCTGATGATCTCATGTCAAAGGATCATATTAATGATGATCATTAAGAATCACTTATAACACTCATATAATGATTCATGTAGCGTTCTTAGGGTGGGTCAATCCAGTTTACAAGTTCTTTAACTTATACTTATGTGTAGACTTAATATCTTATATAAGTAATCACACATACTAGTCTTAACATATCAATATAATCCAATCCATAATGATATATAACTAGAAATATTTAAGAATATAATTATTTTATAGTTATTATCATAATTAAATATACTAGGTAGAAAATATATGTATAAATATGATAATTAAAATTATCTTTAAAATAATATAATTTAAATTTATAATTATCTATATAATTGCTTTTAGGGCATGTATACTAGGGGTGGGCAAATTTCGGTTTCAGTCGGTTTCGGTTTGTAAATCAATTAGTTATTTTAAACCGATCGTCTCCTTAAATATACCATAACCGACCGAAATCATTACTCAAACCGTTATTAACCGAATTAGTCAGTTACAAATGGTTAAAAATGATTTAAAATAGTTAATCATTTCAATTTTTTTTCTAGCACGTAGAAAAATTTACAGGTCTTTTATCTCTTGACATTTCAAATAAAATATAGGAAAATTAACAACTTAGTATGAATTTTGTCTAATTTTTATACCTCAGCACTTATATTTTATTTGAAATTTGGTGAGACAAATTTAGATTTGAATAAATGTTAAGTTATTTTTTTTAAGGAGATATTTGAGAGCAAGATTTTGAAATTGAAAAATGGCTTGTAAAGGTTGAGGGAATGAAGGGATAAATAACAGATAACCTTAAAATGCACCATATAAAGTAAATTCTTATACGTTACAATAATTCGGTCGGTTATGGTTTAATATGGTTGAAAATTTTCAAACCCGTAATCGACCGAAACAAACTAAAAGCAAATAATAATTATTCAAATCTAATTATTTATTATAATCAACCAATTTAAACCGACCGAATGTAAAACGGTTTGGTCGGTTTGAATCGGTTTGTAACATTTTGCCCACCCCTAATGTATACCAACAATATGAGTTTGTAAATTGGTGATTATGATTTTTATTCTTCGCTAAAATTGCAAGTTATTAGCAACCATTTACTTGATTGAATTTTCAAAAGATGACTACGAAGAAGTTAAAGTTGAATATGTTTTGGGATGTAATATCCCAAGTTGAATTTAGAGTTTTATAAATTTTCATCCTTATAAATAATTATATATTTATCTAATTAATATTTGATTTTAAATTTGTTATCTATATTAAAGGATTTTAAAATATTAAAATAATAGTAATGATAGTGTTTGAAATATATTTATTTTTATGGCAATTATTAATTCAAGATTCGATTAAAATAATTTTACAAGAAATTTCTCATAAATTAAAAAATAATTTTTAATAAGTAAGAGTGCATGAATTTGTGAAGTAACTTGTATTTTTTAGAATTATAAAAATTTGAAATAAATTTATTTTAAATAATCATTGTTAATCTTTCTGTAACGATTTTCCCATTAGTTGAAAATAATTTTATAGATCATGGATATTAGATCTATAAAAATATTTTTGAAGCTCAAAATATATAAAATTATAAAATATATGTGTGTGTGTATATTTATGATGAAATGAAATAATTTTCTACAAATTATTTGAGATAAGGTTGGAATTTTAAATAAGATGACAAAAAGAATCTTCAAAATAATGACTTTTAAATCAAATGAGTAGTTATGATTTTATGGAATTAATTGGAGGGATGAAATAAAAAAGGAATAATGACTTTTACATAAAGTGAGATGTACCATAATAAAACCTACAGCTTCCATTATTCTATTTTTATCTCTCTCTTATTTTTTTTTTTGAGGTGTTTATTGAGAATGTGCTCCTAAAGATCTGGTACCTGAAGTAATATGGTAAAATATAAATCACGTGATAAAATTATAAAAATTTTGATAATAACTTAATAATGTAACTTGTATTTTACTGCACTACTTCGAATACCAAATTCAGAACATTTTAGAATTCACTTTTTTTTTTTAAACTCAGACAACTTTCCCTTTTCTTCTCAAGTCTCGTGCTGCTGCCTTTTTTTTTTTTCTAAACTGTTGTCCCCCTTATTTTTCTGGAAACCTCTGCCTTTATCTTTTTGTTTTTTATTTCTTTCTCCCTTATCAGACACCACCGCCACCACCGCCTCTCCCTCTCACTATCTGAGGCTCCCTCTCTTCTCACTGCCCTTCTTGTTCCGTCGTGGGAGCATCAGGTGGAGCTGTCAATTGGTGTTGGTTGACGTCGTCAACTTCGTATTTGCCTCTTGATGTCGTGGCTGGTTATGAACAAGAACCGCGTAAAGAGTAGCGGTGAGCTAGGATATGGTAGCTTGAGTTGGTAGCATCATTGTGAGGGACTGTACCGGTGAGCCTCCAGCGATTCTTCCGGTATTCAACGTCAATTTCCAGCCGTTACTTGCAAATGGTGTGGAGGAGCCGTACAGCATAGCTGTCGGGCAACAGCAATAAGGCCGAAGGCCCTTTTCCTTTCACTGGCATTCCGTCGAGCTCCCCCCGCCAGCGAACACTGGGTGGATACTCTAGATGCAGGTGAACAAGTTTTCATCATAAAACTTTAATATTTATGATGTTGGCCACTGATTTAAGAAAAATTCATTTTGGACTTTTTGACTTACATGATACATGTGAAAAATATAACTTTGATATTATAAAATGTTAGAGTAGAATGATTAAAATATAAATAGGATACTTTAACTCAATATTACGATAGATTCATGCAAAAAAATTAGAGAAAATCTATTATATATATATATATGAGTACGTGATGCTAGCTCAAATAAATAAAAAAAATAATTTTATGTTATGGATCATTAAATTATCATACTAGTGATATTTTTAAAATATTACATTTTTTAGTTTTGAATGATTCAGAATTAAGATAGAAAATTCATTTATGTATAACTGAAATAAAAATAATTTAAAAAAATATGATTTTTATGTCATTAGTGACTTAAATAATCATATGTCAAATAGGTCGTGTTGTTAGTTTGTTAGAAATATGTGTCACGACCCATCTTAATCATGATCGGCGTAGATTTCATTATCAGTTTCCACAAACCTTAATAATTTTTCACTCTTTCTATTTAATTGAAGTTTCCAAACTTCAGAGGATTTAAAATTTACTTTTAAATTTTTATAGAAATATAAATAAATTTTTCTTTATTTTTGGATACTTCTTGAGAGTTACACGCTCTATAATTCAAAATCTACTTTTATTCAAACATAATAGAATCAACTTACACATAGAACAATACGGTTTCACATTTATACCTATACAATCAATTCATCATATCATATAATTCAACAAAATGAATTATAAGAATTTAATGAGTATATACCTATCATTATTTTGTAGGTGAATCAATTTTATGTATACAATAACCATGAACTAATGTAGAGAATATTAGCAAATTCATTTTCTTAAATTCCTAAAATGTGTAAAACCATGATCAAAATGGAAGTCTACCTACATATGACTTAAACATATGACTTAAACTTTATTTCTCACATTATAAATATATGAGTCTCAACTATCCGTTAAAACTGAATATCATATACTACTCATTTCGGATAGGCATCATATTTACAAATAAACATTAAAGTTTAAATACAAACAGATCATCAACATCACATCATCAGTGGAATTCAATCATAGATAGTTATATTATATCACATATTTAAATACAGTAAATATGCATATAACTGCTCATGATATTAAGATTAATTCTATACTTCTCTCAACTGTTAGCTAAAAATTTTCCATCCAACTCTCAAATTCATTTTATATTCGTTTCAATTGTTAGTTAGAAATTTACCATTTGACTTTTATATCAATTCTATATCTTTCATAATAATTTACTGGGAATTCTCCATCTAGTTTTAACACTATCCATCACCATTCATAATTTCCAATGCCACTATTAACATGATCCTCAAATAGTAAATACATGAGAGTATAGCTCCCACATCGCAATTAAGTATAGCATTGCAATATAAGATCATAATGTCATCAATAGACAATATCAAGCACATAACAATATATGCATAAGTATATAGCAATGCCATTATATTCTCCTATACAACCATAACAAAGATATCATTGTACTCAAATACAATCTATTAGTGGTTAGAAACAATACTAGCATGCTTCCATTATGCACTCTGACATAACAATATTCCTTCAATATACCACATAACTAAGTTTATATTTGTGTATAAATAAATATATTTATATAGAAAAATATAATCGATATTAACAATAAAAAAAACACAATTTATCAATGGTGAGATATATACTCCTCTAATGGAGTCCATTTACTTTCAAGACCTTCAAGTATACTACTTCTATCTTTTCATTTCTCCCTATGCCAGAAATTATAAGATTAACTTATAAATACATCATATTTACTCATTTTTCTTTCAAAAGTGCTATTTTTGAGGTCTAATCATAACATTTGAACACCCAATAATGCATCTTATAGTCTTTGCTTGTGTTTGCCCTAAGAAATCAAGAATATATTACCCTAATGTGAAAATATTAGAATTTAATGTTATAAAAAGTATTTATTTAGTTCGTTCCATTATTCTATATCTTCATCTCTTATATTTTATATTGCTAGCTAATGGAATTAAAATATATTATTTTATAAGGATCTTTGAATCAAACTTACATAAGTAGAATTATTAGTACTTAATAATCTTAAAAGACCCTAGTTATATCACTTTGGTCATAATATCCTTAGTTTTGTTTTAAGATAATCAAATTACACTTCACATAATTAGGGCTTGATAATTTGGACATATTTTAAATATATTATTCTATTCCTCCATAATATAATATCTTTATATCTTTAAAATATTATTAGGTTCCTAAATATAAGAATAATGTTCCAATCCTACTTCATATGGACAAAAAGACTTTTGAACAGTTATAAAATGCACCACGTTCAGTAGAAGGGTAAAATAATGTACGAAAGTAACAAGCGTGCCATGAATTTAGCAAGAAATCCCGTACGTGCCAAGCATGGTTAAAATGAACATACAAGTTAAAGGGACACTGTAATTGGCCTAATAATAAAATAATAAAATTACATATCAATTTTTGAAACTTAGAAGTACGTTACAAAACAATAACAAACCAAAGAAATCACCGTCACTTTAATTACTACAATATTAACATATTATAACCATCATTAACTAACTAACATAAGTTAATACCGACCAGAGATATTTCAAAAAGAAAGATATATCAAACTAACCCAAATGGATTTTCTTCAACCAACCAGCCGAATGTCATGAATATTAAATTCCTATAACGTAATCATGCTCGCCACTTGCAAAATACTAAGCTAGAGCTCGCCGTAGTGGAGCTTCTCACTCATGATAGGCTCATTCTTTTAATAAAATCTCTGCCTCTCATTTGTTTTACTAAGCCTATCTTCATAAAAATGATTTTATTTAATTTCTCAACTCAACTATTTTTAATCTCCCCTTACTACAAAAATATATTTTGAACATTCTAAAATTATTCAAAATTTTTACTAATTTATCATATACAAATATTTTATTCCATAAATCTTTTTAATCATAAATACTGGAAATTATTCTCAACTTATGAGAATTTTCATGTAAAATTATTTTATGAATACTCCCACTCATAATCACCAAAATATTTTTGATTTGTAGGAATTTCTTATAAAAATCATATCAAACTAATCATAAATTAATAATGGCCATGAAAATAAATATATTTCAAATATTATCATAAATATTATTTTTGATACTCTAGAATTTTTAATATGGAAAATAAAATTCAAAACCAAATATTAATTGATTAAGTAAATGATTATCCATAAATATCAAAATTTATAGAATTTTTAAATTTTAACTTGAGTTATTAGAATATGATAGAATGTTTTAATTGTAGTTAAAAGAATATAAATTAAGACTTAAAGCAAAATAGTAATTTTGAACATGTTTGAGAATTAAGTAGAAAAATTATATTACCGGTATGTTAAGAGTTGAAGATACTTTGACAACATAATATATATCTTGGAACTTAAAGAAAACTTAAGGAACTCGGAATTCTTGAGGCTAAGCTCAAAGAGCCTAAGAGCAATAGGTGGACATTCTACTCAAAATGATAAAAACTTAATGTAGATTTGTGAATATGAAAATTTTCTTGTAAGTGGTAAAATTCAAAAGAAGAGTAAGTGATAATATTATATTTATAATTCATTATTATAACTTATGAAATAGAAAGAAATCGAAAAGGAGAAAGTGAAAGAGTTAGGGACCTTTGATGCTTTGGGATGATTTCAGGTGAGTATATATCTCCCCACTAAATTTTTACTTAAATAATATAATTTAAATAGAGTGAATTATATTCTTATTATTGTTGGTACCAACTCTATATCCTTGTTTATATATATGAACATATGCTCATGGGTAAACTTAGTTCTGTGTTATTTTGAGAGATTATTGTAAATTAGAGTGTACAGTGAAAATGTAATAGTGGCATTAACTTTTGATGAATTGTGATTGAACTTAATGATATTGTATAAGAATGCCTATATTGCTATGTGTTTGATATTGTCTAATGATGAAACTATAACTTTGTATTACGATGCTATACATAATTATGATGTGGGAGTTAAGCTCTCCTGTGCTTACTATTTGAAGATCAAGCTAATAATGACATTGGAAATTGTAAATGGTGATGGATAATGTGAAAATCAGATAGAGAATTCTCAGTAAATCATTATGAAGGATATAGAATTGATATGAGAGTTGAATGAGAAATTTTCGACTAACAATTGAAAAGAGTATAAGATGGATTTAAGAGCTGAATTCTCGACTAATAATTGAAAGAAGTATAAAATTGACCTTGATACCATAGAGCAGTTATATGCATGTTTATTATATTTGAATATATAATATGATATGACTATTTGTGATTAACTTTTACTTATGATGTGATTGTAATTATTTGTTTGCATTTGAGCATTAATAACTATTTATAAATGTGATGCCTATCCAGAATGGGTGGTATATGATTTTGAATTCTAACATAAAGTTAAGACTCCTATGATTGTATTATAAGAAACAAAGTTTAAGTTATGTGGGGGTGAACTTTCATTTTACGGCATGGTTACACATATTTCAGAAATTTAGTAAATGGGCTGCTAATGTTTTCTAATTTAGTATATGATTATCTTGTGATTATTATATATAAAATTGATCACCTACAAGATATTAGTAGATATATATTTACTAAGTTCTTATAACTTACACTGTTGTTTCTTCAATATTTTTAGGTTATGGTAAGTATATTTGAGTTTGTTACATTCTTGGAGAAGCAAAGACTGCCTGAATTCAGAATTTGACAGTTAGGATTCTTGTTGGAATAGGATTTAAATTTGAGAATAGAAATAGTATTGATTCAATATTTGATGTGTTAAATCATTTATTTATGTATAAATTTGATACTATACTATACTGTATTTATGTGTGATGTTGTCATATCTGAAAGTAACATAAGTTTTGATATTATAGGGTGTGTGATTCTTAGGAAGTGTCCAAAATAGGAGAGATTCTGTTCATTTTTCTATAAAATTTTTAAAAGAAATTTTATAGTCCTCTTGAAATTTTGGAAACTCTTTTGAATAGAAAGTGTGAAAAATTGGTAAGGCTCGTGGAAACCGATAATGGAATTCACATCGCTAATAGTTAGGTTGGGTCATGACATAGGAGCAAGATTAGGTGATATTGTGTTGTAAATAAAAGGATACTAAGCTTGACCAAAGTTTGTGCTATATATAAAATTTTGGTTATCTTTCCAACAAAGGTACTAATCAGATTGTTGTTATTGGTTTTGTTTCTAAGGTTTACCAAGGAATATTGCTGTTACATAAGGTTAAGGTTGACATTCATCATCTTACAATATGGGGGCAATAATAAAAAAGATGAGTTAGATATGAGTATATACCACAAAGTTTACTAGGAAAAAGAGCTTGGGTTTGCTATTTTTCCATAGCCACCTATCTTATTAGAGAAGTTAATCCATTCAATTTATGCTTTATTTTTTTTTTAATTTGAATAGGAGAAAAATAATTTCACGCACATCTCTAATAGTAATTATAATTTTAGTGTTAAATTGTAAGGAGTTTGCTACATTTTAGCTATTAAATCTCTAACTGCCATAAAACTTTTATTAATTAATATGTCATTACTAGCAACATCAATCATACTCTGATTCATAAGAAGATGTCCTTCATAAAAAAATTGAATTAGGAGTTACTCATTGATTTGGTGGTTTAAACAATTGGAGCATAGCTTCTTGAATCCCTTCTAGTACTTATATCATATTTCACTATTCATTTATCTTATGCCACATATGTCTTCTTTTATGGTAACAACTCTTGAAGTAGGAAAAATTTCTCTACAAATAGTTGCTTGGTATTTTTCCATCTTGTAATAAAACATGGTCAAAGATAATATATTTAATCCTGAGCTATATTAGCAAATGAGAAAGGAAATGCCTTCAATTTGATATGATCTTATGAAATTTCATGAGGCTTCATGATTAAGCAAACCATATAAAACTCTTTCAACTGCTTTTAAGATTTCTCACCTATAAGGCCATGAATTCTAGGAAGCAAATGGATTAGTCTAAATTTACGCTCAAAGTCAGCATTAAATTCGAGATATTGGATGCCTAAAGATTTGTAAGGAACATCAAGGGAAGCTAATTGCTTTAATGTCTTGTTATTAATCATGTTATCAAAATTATCAAGAAAATTAGAATGGAGGACATAGATGCTATAATTATGTGTATTTCTAGTCCTACAAAGCAAATGAAAAGTTTTATCTATTTCATGATCAAATTCTAACAATTCACTAATAAATTTCCTAGTCATGCACTAAACTACACAATATATAGCATAGAAACACAAAAACAACAAAATACTAATGTAATATTAAAAATCACTTAAACAACTCTAATTAACATATTTAAAATTTTCTAAAAAGCATAGAACCACCATAACATGATAACCTTTAACATTTAGGATTGTAACCATTAAATAAAAATCCTTTAAAAAATAAAAGGTGGTATAAACAATGTAGTTTGGCAAAAAAATGACAGAACTAGGGAACTTATAGCCTAAGGTTTACTTAAAAAATATTTTATGTTAGCATAAAATTTTTTAAGATAATCGAAGATAGTGGTTCTATGACTAGTGTGAAAGAATAAGTAGTATGTGTGTAGTCTAAATAAACAAGCCTAGAACATCCAATAAAGTGTAAAATGAAATGATATATGATGGAAGAGGATAAATTCAAGTTTAGGGATATATTACAACTAGAAAATGCAAGAAATTGTAGAAAAATGATAGATGCCATAAAATGTAAGGAAACACTAACTAGCACAAAATTAACTAAAAAGCTTGAAGAATTATGCAATGCATATCTAGCAAATGATGAAAAGGAATGAATTCAATTGGATCCCTGGAAACAATGCCAAAATTTTGACAATTATCGAAATTAATCAAAATTAAAAATTATTTGTTGATAAAAATTTGTAATATAGGATAACAACCAAGTCGAATCCTAAGTGATCCATTAAATACATCCTATCATAATGATTTACTAACTATTATTACAAAATTATTTAAGCCTTTTATGCACCAAAAGCAAAAGAGATAAATGGAAATAAAAGTAAAAATTAAGAATGCAGTATGCAATAAACAAAACAAAATAGGATGCAATAATGCAAAAAAACTAATTTAGGGAGTTTAATTTGAAATTAAGTAGAGTTCACTAAATAAAGAAGAATGAAAAAGTAATAGAAAAAGAAAATTAATACAAAATACAATTAATCCAAAGAATTAAGAGCTTTTTGGTGGATTAATCACTGATGATAATATATTTGACATTTTCAATTAATTTTTCAACCTATAATTATTTGGAACCCCTACAATAAATTATAAATTCTATGCTAGATAACTATCTAGGATTTTATCAAATTAGATTAGCAAAATTAAATAACTGTTATAGTCCATAAAGCTAAATCTAAATATATTTGAAAATAGAATTCAACTAAATTTAAGGATCAAATTAGAAACCTTTAATTTAATCGTTCAAACCTTTGTTTCTACATGAATAATAATGATTAAACAACCATAATTTAATATAAAAATAGATAGATATTAAAAATCACAAGATTGAATATAAATTGTACCAAATAAATATTCAATTCATGCAATTACAAATAATCAAAATAAAGAATGAGGGAAGGAGGAAAATCAATTAGCAAAAGTCAATATTATAGCTTAAGATCTAATAATCCAAATAGAGATAAGCCTCAAATTCCTAAACTTACAGAAGAAAAGAAAGTTATCTAGAATTGTGTAGAATTGTATTATTACCTTTAAAGGCATAAACCCTATATCTAGTTTACTCTAATACTAAATCTAATAGACCAAGATAATCTGCCTTCTAGGGCTATAAAGAATAGGGCCTTGGTAATTTTAGAAACTTAGAACTTAATTTATAAAATAATATATTATAAGAGTTGCTGTAGTAAAATCTCATAGGTCTAACTTTTAGCCATTGTAAAACCCTTAAAACTATGTAATTTCATTAAATCATGAACATTAAAGTTATTGGGTTGAATCTTAGGAGAGTTGCTTATTCACTTTGATTAAGCTCTGGATCTATATATATGGCCTAAAAATTAAGATTGGTTTAGCTTGGATGGAAATAGAGCATCAACTTCACAGCTAGAGGCCCAAATTAAGGTTTATCTAAAACATAAAAATTGTAGATATTCCTTTAAGTTTTCTAATGATATAAAGATCATCTAAATTTGATATCCATAACTCAAGTTATAGTTAAAAATCTAAAATGGTAACTTATTAGCCAAAATAAAAAATGACATGAGTATTTCAAGGGGGGAGGTGAGCGGAAATGCCTCCCTTTGTTTCTTATACAAAGGCTAAGAAGTTGGTCAAGAAGGGAAACATAGTTTGGATAACCATTATAAACAAAGTTGAAATGGAAGAACCCAAAGTGAGTAAAGTTTTAGTGGTAAATAAGTGTTGGATGTTTTTCTAGAAGGAAGATCAACTTCATTATTAACATAATTCCTAGTTATTAACATAATTCCTAGAACAAAGTTGATGTTAATCCTTTCATATCGTATGACATTACCTAAATTAAAAAAGATAAAGGAGAAATTATAGGATCTGATGAATAAAGTTTTCATATAGCCAAGTATTTCCCTATAAGGTGAGCTAGTACTCTTTGTCAAGAAGAAGAAAAAAATATTAAGGTTATGTATTGACTATCAATAATTGAATAAGGTTATTATTAGAAATCACCATTATTTGCCTTAAATAGATTATTTATTCAACCAATTTCTAGGTTCTTGCTACTTTTCAAAGATCAACTTATAATCTAGGTATCACTAGCTAAGATTTAAAAAAAAAAAGATATTTTGATGATAGTGGTTTAAACTTAGTATGGACCTTATAAGTTCATGGTAATGTCTTTCGGATTGATGAATGCACTAGTAGTATTTATGGATGAATAGAATACTCAAACTATTCTTAGATAAGTTCATCGTCATGTTTATTAATGATATTATAGTGCATTCAAAAAGTAAAGATGAGCATACATAGTATCAATAAATAGCTTTATATACCTAGAGGGAGCTAATGCACATTTCAAGACACCAAAATTAAATATCACTGGTTTGCTAAAAAGTTTTGCAATAAAAGGTGACAAACTAGGTTAAACCTTAATGATCCACTTGATATATCCTTTCTCAATGATTTACTAACTATGCTTAATATCTTGTCTAAGCTTTTTATACATTAAAATACAAAAAAGGAATGTAAATAGAATTGAAATAGAAATGCAGATGGAATTTAGATAAAATTCAAATAAAATACAAGAAAGAATGAACACAAAACTAAATTAGGGGGTTTTGATTTGAAATTAAAACAAATGCACCAAATAAAATAAAATATAGAAGTAAAATAAAAAGAAATTTAATATAGCAAAATAGTTAATCCAAGAAATTGAGAACTCTTAGTATAAATTAATCATAGATTACAAAAATATTTGACCATTTTAATTAATTTTTTAACCTTGAATTATCTGCAATAATTCATAAATTGTACACTAGATAACCATATAGGATTTAATTAATTAAGGTTAGTAGAATTAAGCAACTGCTATAATTCATAAAGGTAAATTTAAATTAATTTAAAAATAAAATTCAACTAAATTAAAGGATTAAACTAGAAATCTATAATGAAATCTCTTAACTTTCTGTCCCCATGTAAAAAATCATGATCAATAACACATTTCAGCATAAAAATAAATAAACAATAGAAATCCTAAGGTTAAATACAAATTATATAAATCAGCATTCAACTCATACAATTCTAAGCAATTAATACAAAGTATTCGGGAAAAAGGAAAATTAATTGGAAGAAGTTGACATTATAACTTAAAGTTATATAATCTAGATAGAGATAAGTTTTAAAATCCTTGAATTAACTAAAAATTTAACTTTCTATGACTAAAGAAGAAGAAGCTTGAAAAAAAGAGAAAAGTTATTTTTGCTAAATTATGAATGAGTAAAAAATGCAAACACGTTCTTACCTATAAAGGCACAACCCTATATCTATTTTGCTAATCTCTTAAACCTAATGGTTCTAAATCATATGCCTTCTAGAGTTACAAAAAATAGGGTCTTGCTAATTTTAAAAGCTCAAAACCTGTTTTATAAAATAATATACTATAAGAGTTATAACAATGAAATTTCCTATATTTGACTTTTACCTAATGAAAGACCACCAAAACTATGCAGTTTCACTAAACTTAAACATAAAACATGTAGGACTAAATCTTAGAAAGCTTGAGACATTGATTTCACTTTGATTAGACCTTTAGAACTCTAAATATGGCCTAAGAATTAAAGCTAGCTTAGTTTAGATAAAAATAAAGCTTTAATTTCTTGGTTAAATTAGACCTTTCAGATGTTTCAATTGAGCTTTGAGAAGAGTGTGAAAGTTGTAGAGTTTGAGAAGAGTGTGAAAGTTGTAGGGCTTTTTTTAAAACTTTTCAACAATATAAAAATCACCCTAATCTAATATTCTAAACTTAAGATATAGCCAAAAATATGAAATAGTGTAAAAATATAATTGTAATTAAATGATTTCAAATCATTGTAAAACAAATCTCAAATCAAATAACAAGACTAACTCTATAAAATTAAAAATATGTAACATACTAAAAGGTATAAAATAAGAGGAAATAATATAAATAAGGTTTTACATATTAGGAGCATTAATTGTATGCTAAGTTCTTAAAATACGAGTTCTGGATGAAGAGTATCCATTTCTTAAGACATGTAAGTTCAAGAGAAGGGATTCAAATGGACCTATAGATGGTGAAAATTATAGCTAAATGGCTAAGACTTTTAATAATGATAAAGATATGTAGTTTCCTTAGGTTGTTTGGTTGGGTACTATAAGAAGTTTACGAAGGATTTCTCAAATATTGCTTCATTATTAGCTAAGTTAACTTGAAAAGGATCTAAGTTTATATGAAGTAACAAATGCTAAAAAGTTTTCACAATAGTTAAAGGAATATTTGACATTTGCACCTGTATTAACTATTCCAAGTGAAACAAATGGATATATAGTCTATTGTGATGCATTAAAGGTTAGATTAGCATGTATACTAATATTATATGGAAAATTCATTGCTTATGCATCAAGGCAATTGAAGAAATATAAGGAGAACTATCTAACTCATGATCTAGAGATAACAATAATAGTTTTTGTTCTAAAGATCTAGAGACACTATCTCTATGGAGTAACCTATAAAGTCTATATAGATCATAAGAGTTTGAAATACATCATCAAGTTGAAAGATTTGAATTTATGTTAAAAGAAGTGGATGGAATTAGTGAAAAACTATGACTATTCCATTCATTACCATCCTAGAAAGGCAAATGTTGTGACAAATGTTTAAGTAGGAAGGATTCAAGGAAAAAAAAAGAAAAGCATGGAAGGAAGAAGCCCTCGAAGAAATAGCTAATGTAAAAATACAATCCATAATAGTGAAGCAACTTAAAAAGGTATAGTTAAAAGAATTTAAGTATGAATAATTGAAGGCAAGGGTATTAGCAAAAGAGGAAATCCATTTAAACATTAGTGGCATTAGTGTAATAAGAAATAAAAAGAAATTGTGAATTCTCAAATCTATAAGAAGAGAAATTCTAAAAAAAAAAACACATGAATTGTCATATTCAATGCATCCTTGTGTAACAAAGATGTATTGAGATTTAAATAATGTCTACTGGTAGAAAGAATGATGAAGGATGTAGCAAGTTATGTGATCAAGTGTTTAACTTGCCAGTAAGTCAAAATGAAGCATTAACACCATATGAGACTTTATTAGAATATTTATATTCCTGAGTGAAGGTGAGGAAAGCATTATGATAGATTTTGTCATAGGATTATTAAGGATTAACAAAGGGCATGATTCCATATGGGCTATAATGGATCATCTTATGAAGACAATGTATTTCTTACTAATTAAGACGATGTTTCTTGCATCTTAATATACTTAGATTTTTTTGAATAGAATCATACCATTGCATAGTGCAACAACTATGATTATTTCCAATCAAGGAACATAGTTTACATCACACTTTTAGCAAGTATTTCAGGAAGTGTTAGAAGCATAGCAATGGTTTGGTGTAGCATTTCACCTATATACAGACAAATAGTTGAAATGGACAATTTAAACACTAAAGGACATGCTTAGAGCTTGTGCGATTGACTTTGAAGGAAGTTAGGATAGATACTTATCTCTAATTGAATTCACTTACAATAATAATAATTAAGCAAGCATCCAAATGGCCTTATTCAAAGCTTTATATGGCAAAAGGTGTAGATCACCAATAACAAGATAGCTCAAATCAAGAGAAGTAAATATAATTAGGCCAAATTGAATAGAGTTAAGGTTATTAGGAAAAAGCTAAATATGATGCAGGATGAAAAAATTTTTTATGTCAATATGCATGGATGAAAGTTAAAATTTCAAGAAGGAGAACATGTATTTCTAAGGGTCTACCAATGAAAGGAGTAATGCAATTCAATAAGAAAGGGAAGCTAGCTCTAGGATATGTTAAACCCTATCTAATAACAAAGAAAACTAGAAAAAGTAGCTTATCAATTAGAATTACCAAAAAGCATGAAAGGAATACACCTTGTATTGAATGTGTTGATGTTATGAAAGTACATCCTAGATAAATATCATGTTGTAAAGGAAAAATTGGTAAAATTAGATAAGAAGCTAACCTATATATAAATACCAATTAAAATAATGGATAGACAAGTTAGAAAGTAGAGATTTAAGGAGATACTATATTAAAAGTGGTTTAAGAGAAACATGGTGATTAGGAGGCAACTTGGAAAGTAGAAACAAACATGAAGGAAAAATACCCAAAATTATTTAGTAAGACACTTGAAAGGTTTATTCATGTCATAGAGAAATTAGTGTTTTCTTTATCTTATTAATAAAATTCAAGGACAAGTTTTCCCAAGGGAGGAGAATCATAACACCTGATAAAAAAAATCCAATAGATAGGAATAGTCAGAACTAAGGTCTATTAGTAAATAATAAGTAGAAATATAAATTTTTGCTAGTAGAAGCCTTTATTAGTTTTAGTAGAAGAAAATTTTATTAGGAGTATTTAAGATCCAAGGTTAATAAGGTTTGGAAGTAATTTAATATATTTTACCCAATATCATCCAAAAATAATCTTAAGGTGATAAAATTGTAATTTTAAGTACATCCACAATAGCATGGATGGTCATTAGGGAGAAAGAAGGGAATTTAGTTTAATATAAGGGCCTTAGGATAATTTGACTTAACCTCAGGGAAAGAGTAATTTTTAATTAGTTGAAGATTTATTAGCAATCAATGAAGGACTTGATAGTAAAATTTGGGCATAAAGAAAGAATATGAAATATTCTTAGATGATACAAACTTTAGGTAAGCAATATGATGTCATCTTGATGATACAAGTATGATGTCATTATTTGGAGAGTACTCGCTTGTTACACTATAAATAAGAGAAGCTAACACAATTTTCCTCACACCAAAGTAAAGCTCCATGACTAAGAAAGGGAATTAGAGAGAGAAATTGCTATTTTGAGAATTCTTGCTAAACTTTAGTGAGTTTCTATTAGCACTTTAAGTGTTCTTGATATTTGATTGGAATTAAAAGCATTCTTAATTAGCTAGTAGGGATATAAGCTCATAACTTTCATGAATTCATCTTTTATTTACTATTTTTTCTTTAGATTATTTACTAACTTTATATTATCTTGAATGCTACACTTTAGATTTTAGGTGAAAGGAACAAGTTTTACAAGAATCCTTGAGTGAGTAGAGATCAATTCTTTTTCTTTTTGATTTTCTTTCTTGATGATGTTTGTATATAAGATATACATATATTTTTGTGGTTGATGATGTTCTTAAGTTAGGATTATTCATGGTGGATTATTTACTATTCTTATTTTGTGGTCGATGATATCTTGAAGCCATAATTATTATGGTGATTAGATTAAAAAGTTTTATAATGAAAAATTGACAATATTGATTTTGAAAATAATTTTTCTTAAAAAAAAGGCAAAGTTTTGAAAATATGATTTTACATGGAAATGGAAGAAAAAATTTGAAAGAGTAAGTTAAAACTCCCAGGTTTTCTATGTCAAAAAAGAAAAAATTATGTTTTCATTACTAAAAAAGTGTTATACTATATTCTACCTTGAATTAAAGATGATAGAATGCATGAAAGTTATGTTTTGAAATTTAAAATGGATTTTGTTTTACATAAAAATTGCTCTCGGGTTCTTTGTGTTTAAACATATTTTCATGATAAAAATTTAGTGAATATTAAGCTATACTTTAAAGAGAAATTTCAAAACAATTACATTAAAGGTTTTCAAGCAAAAATTACTTGAGTCAAGTTTTACAAGCTTTGAATTTCCTATTGTTTTCTTTAGAAATATCTATTGTTGTGGAAAAAACCTATTGCATTGTGTTTTAAATTATTTAATTAATGGCATTAAACATTTTTACTAAGAGTTTGTAGTAAGAATATAATTAAAATCACATTTGAAAGTTTATGCAATTATGCTAAAAACAAATTTTAAATTAGTAGTTTCAAGTAGCAACTAATTCTATTGCAAGTAGATTTCACTAGTAAAATATTTTGAAAACTTGTATAATTTTTTTTATGGTTAAAGATGCATGAGAAATGATGTTTAAAGTGTTCAAAATATGATTGGAAATTTTTTGAAATTATTACAAAATGTTACATTAAAACTTGATTTTTCATGAAAATATGGCATTTTAATTGATATGGTTTATTACTTGCTTAAAGTAATGGATAGTGTAATATGTTTTAAGTATGAAAAGAGTTCAAAAATATTATTTAAATTTCTAGAAATTATTTTTAGAACATTTTATAAATATTTACAAATAAAATAGATTTTTTGAAAAACAAGAAAGCTCATTTTGAGGTCTTTTGTCAGTTGGATGTATAAGTAACTTGTGTAACTTGCTTTGAATTTGAAAAAAGTTGAAATAAATTACAAAAAGTTAACCACCTATAAAACTATGAACATTTTGAAAAAACTTACTATAGTTTGTTATTTTAAGCAAAATTTCTAAATATAAAAATATTTGTCAAAACCTAATACAATTTCATGATTGTTTTGTTGACTCATGGATGTCATTATGTGAGTAAATCATGCAATTTTACAACTGTTAGGTAGCATGATTAAATGCTTAATTTGTTAAGGAAAAAATAACTCTTTTACTTGTTAAAACTAGTTAAAAGGCTTGTGCATTTCCACTAGAATATATTAATTTTGTATTGACATAAATATAATTTTTTTAATAATATTATAATAATTATGATACTATTATTTTTATGTTAAATTATTGTTATAAAAATATATTATTTTAATTATAAGATGATTTAAGTAAGTAAAAAGTTTAATGTAAAATATATATTAATGTTTTAATTAGATGGATAATATTTTATTTATTAATAAAGTATATGAAAATTAAAATAAATTTATTTAAATTTTATGAATATTTAAAAAAAATTTCAAGGACTATATTTCAAATTAAATTAAATAAACATCAAATAGGATTTCGTTAAGGGTTAGTAACTTAAGTACTATTTGTATTATTTATGATTAAAATGTTAATATTACTAAATAAAAAAGATAAAATAAAATATAAAATATTACAAATAATTTATTGATATAATTTAAATTTAATTATTTAACTAAATATTACATTTTAACTCCAATATTATTTAATAAGTCATGTACTATTTCCCTTCTTTCTTGTGTTTATGCTTCCAAATCAGAAAGGAAATTTCTTTTGTTTAACTTAGATTTTAAGTCCTAAAAATTTTGACATGTTTGATTTATTTGAAATGTATTTAAAAGATTGAACATCATTAATTGTGAAAATTGCCTTCTGTTTAACTTGTTTCTTTGCATCATACATATTTTTTTATAAATTAGTTAGTTTAAAAAGGCTTGCAAGAGTATTTAGTTGATATCTTTATACTAATCATGGTAGTCTAAAAATGGCATCATAAGAGTCTTTACAAAATTAATGTTGGATAGAAAAAATGACATTTTTTTAAGGAAACTATCATGACCTAAGCCTTGGGCATATGATTGGCATAAAAAGCCACTATGGACAATGACCTACTAGCTTTCCATACACATTTCTAATGCAATAATTCATATGCAAGTATGCCATGTTATCAAAATGTGAGATTTTCAAGATTTCAATGCAAATGTATTGTCATGCCATTATGCAAGATTATTTCAACTATTCAAATGCTTACCTTGATGCTAAAGTTCACATGCGAGCATATCTAGACACCAAAAGGAAAGATTCCTAAGAAAGACAAATAGAGAAAAAGGAAAAAGTGAATTTCCTTTGAAATTCAATGAGTGGATATTGATCAATAGGAAAATTTTAAATTTTGAATGTTAATACCCAAATCTGGAAAATCAAACTTAGGTTCAGGAAGTAAACTTTAGGATTTTTCCTAGAATAACTAATCATATTCCCATTCCTTTGTCAGGTATGAGAAAATGATTCATAACAATTCAACCTATCTATTAAAAGATAAAATACATGAAAACATATTTTTGGGTCCTAATTAAGTTCTCTCTAGGCAATTGCAACATCAATGGCACATAAAAACTTTAATCTTATTCTCATTGTAATTTATTAATAACTATACATAGGATCATAAATGGTTTCCCATGCATAACATAGATTTCATTAGTGATAATACATTCATTACCATTATCCATACACATTAGTGCCATTATTCATACACACACAAAATTGACTATACCATAATCCCATCATGTCATACATAGAATAACAATATGAGCAAAACAAATAAACCTTCTTATTACTCTCAGTCAGCCTTATACCCTTAAGCTCCAACCTTATTCCTCTCAAGTCAACCTTATACCCTTATAAGTTATTTCCCCAAATTTGGATGTCATGTCATCTATAAGCCTAATCACATTTTATTTTTTCACGTCACATTGCACACTTTGTTCCTTTCTTATGTAATATCTCAAACTAAGGTAATCACATTTTCTTGATAACACCATGCCTTAATGTATGGCCATATATTTCATTTCATCTTATAAATGCATAAACAAGTTCAATCATATCACATATTGTGTGTCACAATATGTCTAAGGCTTATTTATTTTCATAAGCAAAACAACAATTATATCTTCATTACATATCGTATAGTATAACACCTTAGTTTTCTAATTCATGGTAACATTTTCATGTAATCAACTTAAAGTTATAACATCTTACCTTATCCAAATGTTTAGGAACCACACATCTTATGTCATTCTATTATAGTCATATCCATTGTATTTCTAAATCTATGCCTATTAACTCATGTTATTATTCGAAACAAGAAAGGTGTGACATAGGGGAACCAATGGTCAACTATTGGTAGCCTAATGGTCAACCATTCACTCTGAAAAAGTGGTCCTTTTAATAGATAAATGGCTAGCTATTCTGGACCAAATGACTAATTTTCACTATTGGAGTTGACCTTAACCAGAATCCCAAAATAATGGTCAATCACTGTGGGTAGATGATTGACCATTCCTTTAGGATTTTGTAGAAATTCCATGATAAATACTATTCATCCAACAAATTTAGCATTCTAATGTATTTATAAGGCAATCAATGCATGCTAAATCATCATTACACTCTTATAACACTTCATCTAAGGCATTTCCATCATCAAATCAAATCATAAATCATATATAAACCCATTTTGAATATTTCCATTAAACCTTAAAAGCTAAGCTCAATTAAGAAATTTTACTAAATCTTTAATATTAAGCTTAAGAGATTCACTTAGTTATTATGGAAAAGATTTTGGAAGGCTGGATTCATTATCTTTTAGCCTTAATCAACCAAGATTCCAAAGGTTTCAAGTTAAGGTTATATTTACTCTCATTTAGAATTCATACCCAAATTCCTCCAAATCTCAATAATATAATAAAAAATCTACCAATCTAAATGGTATTAACTCATTTGTGTGAAGAATTTGACAAGGATTAGCTTTCCCCAAGCTTGATTAAAAGAAAATCTTGAAGAAGAAATAGAAGTTAGAAAGAGTTAAGAAAGGGATAAAAGGGTTTTGTAAAAATAAATAATAATGCCCATGGTAGGTTAAAGTTTATGCTTATACATAAGGGTAAGGGCATTCTCATCTTTTTATCTTAAATCTTTTCCATACTTATATTCTCACTTTTAATCATGATTAGCAAAAAACTTCATACTTAAGTGCTTATCTTTAAGATTTATGCACACTCCGTTCACCTCCCTTAATTAAATTATTCTCCCCTAATTTGTTTAATGCAATGCTTGAGTTCCTAATCCTACAACTCCTAGTCCTACAACAAAAAAGGTACAACTCTTTAAAGTGGATCATTAAAGGAAGTATTGGCTTACTTTTTCACATAACCCAAGGCCAAAGTTGCATTCCCTTATTAACACCCTCTAGCAAGTTCAAATATGCATGTATATGAAAATGTTGATCTTAGTACTTAAGACACATAACTACTAGTAATGAGCACTATAGCTTCCCCTTCACTTGCTAGCAGATGAACTATCTTTATACATCATTTAGATGTAAGGCAATTTTAAAAAAAAATATTTCTAAAACAAAGCCATAAATAGCAATTTACATATACCACTATTAAGGAGATTTTACCACATTGTAGTTGTAATAGAACAAAAGTTAGACCCCACCTTTAATTTACTTGCCAAATTGTTCAATCATACAATGGATCCATCAAGGATACTTTCAACAATAACTACTTTGTCATTTTGTAATCATATGCCTAACATCTTAGAATTTCTATAATAACTCATAGGTATTGAAACATATTTCATGTGATTCAAGTATATAAATTTTTCTAGTGTAGTTCAAATTCTTACATTTCACAAATGCCCTTAAATTCTAGTTCATTTATGATTTTCACAAAATCCAAGTCATGCCCTAATATAGGCTTACACACATTAGAAGGTGGTATCAATAAAACTTATAAACTATTAGCATACATTCATCCATAAGCTTCAATATTTGTAATAGTTATCATACAGATAGTCTCCATTCATTAATTTACTTAAACCTATTTCTTAAACATAAATTACTGTGGGTTATAAGTCACACAAAATGCCTTTGAAACTCAATTTCATTCTTATTAATAATGAGAGAAAATTCCTAAAGTTATTTCTCTTTACATCCATAAATAAATTAACCTTATGAAATCACAATATGCTTTTAACAACTTCATATTAACATGGATTTCTTCTCTAAACCTATTAGATTAAGTGTATAGATAAGTAAGCAATATAAGGCCTTAAGTTTAACTTTAACTACATTGTATGAACTCTAGTCCACATCTAGTTAACTCTATCTTTACATGTTATTTGGATGGAATAATCCTAACTTATTCAATTCTATTAGGATTCTGACTCTATCTTATTTTATCCTTTCAATTATTACTTTAAAGGCTAAATCTTTTAACTCTACAATTTTGCTTAAACTAGAATACAATAATGTCTAAGTTATCTAGGTTTTAGTGTATCTTTACCTCCTTCCTTAATTTCCATGCTACTTTATTATCTATTATCTTTATTATACTTTATTGGTCTTTTCATTTTTGTAAATACATTAGTTATTAGAATAATGACCACACCTTTACTTGGTAATCCCTAGCCACTCAACCTATTCATTTACACCAAATTAGTTAAATTACTTTCAATTACATTGGTGCATTACAACCTAATTAAATCCTATACTACTATATTCATGCATCTTTGACATGAAACTTCTCGACTTCCATATTACCTACCAGAACATTGCCTTACAGCTACCTTTCCAAGTCATGTAGCACTTATAAACTAAACAAATATGTCATGACAATGATAATGCTCGATTAAGGACTTCAAATTTCCAAACTTGATAGTACAAGCACTCATACCTTATACTATCATGACTCAATCTTAATCGTGACTAGTATGGATCCCATTACTAGTATTTATAAGCCTTAATATTTTTTCCTCTTTCTATCTAACGGGAGTTTTTGATTTCTCAAGAGAACTTAAAATTTCACTATAAAATTTTATGGATAAATGAACAAAATCTTCCTTATTTTTAGATACTTCCTAAAGGCTACACGCCCTATAAAATAAAACTTATACGCATTTTTAGATATGACAACATCAAACATACATAAAGTACAATACAATTTTGAACTTATTTATATACAATTAACACAACATTTCACCTCATTCAACAAATCTTTATTTGAATGCTAATTTCAATCCCAATTGTCAAATCCTTTCAACAAAGGGGTCCTAATTCTCCATATATGTTACAAGGCTTGAATTTTAACTTGAAAACATTTGAAATAATAGAAGTGAGTTATAGGAACTTAGTGAGCATATATCTACTATTATCTTGTGAGAGATTAGTTCTATTTATATACATGCATAATAATCATAGACTAATCATGTATTAAATTAGAAGAACAATAGTGAACCCTTTTTCATAAACTTTTATAGTGTGTGAAACTATGCCTTGAAATAGGAGTTCGCCTATTCATGATTTAAACTCCATTTCTTATATCATAAGTTATAGGACTCTCAATTATTTATTAGTACACAAAATTGTTATCATATTGTATCCTCCCCATTTTGGGTAAACATCATGTTCATAAGCAACCATTGAGACTTAAGTATAAACAAATCATCACAATAACATTACTAGTAATATCCACTTACAACAAAGTTTTAATATTACATCACATTCAACCTAATTTCAGATAGCTATTAAGCCTATTTACAAACAATATCACTATAATCCTATCAAATGGAAGTGTTCAAGAATAATTAGATCTATGTTTTATAACATAGTATTAAATAATAGATAATAGAAATTAAATGTCTAGTTTAATATTCATCACACACGGATTACTAAGGATTTCCTATCTAGCTTCACGCTATCATTCCATTACTTTTCTCATTTCAAATGCCACTCAAGGCATAAACCATTATATGTTTTCTCTATCATTACAGGCCAATATCAAAACATATTATAGTGTATAATATAACAATATTGACATGCTTTTGCTATGCCACTCCACATTTACTTAACAGATGACTACTTTATCACTAACATCAATATTGTATCATTTATACATGGCTTATAAGGTAAATGATTATTTATATTCTATAATTATGCCTTTAAGGATTTAGTGATGGAAAAATAAGTAATTTGTCCTACTTATGAAAGAAATTACATATATACATCATATGAACTAAATATTATTAAAATATCAATCTAGGGTAGATATATGCTCACTTGCTTGAATCCACCTATTTTGTTTACTCTGAAGCATCCAAGTTCAACTTATATCTTATACATAATTTAAAGAGTTAATTATAAATAAATAAGCATTCTTTATTTTCTTTCCAAACCATTATTCCAAGAGCTAATCTTAATATCTAACCTCTTATTATACATCTAATCATCCTTTATTCCTGCTTTACAATTTATGAGCATTACTTATAGTACATATTTCTTTTTCGACTATCATGGTTCCATACTCAAATCATAGTATGATAATTTCTATGTTTACAAGCTCTTTTTGTTTTCTAATATTAATTTTTAAAATTTAAAATACTTTTTATTATAAAAACCTTTCTGAATTAATATAGATCAAACCAAAATATGGAAACTTATACTTTAGTCATATTCTAGTAATGTTTTATTAACATTTTATAACATAATACTCTTATACTTCCAAGTTATTATCCAAATTTCTTAAAGTATATATTTATATATATAGCACAATGTATTTTCCTCTTAGCTACATTCCAAATTATATAAAAATACAAAAATTAACTATAAAAAACTCCAATCATGATACTTCAATATTTTAAAACATGAAATTCTATTTTTCCCAAACTATCATTATATTTTCAAAATACCCATAAAGGAGTTTTCTTCAAAATATGCATGATTCTTATCAATATAATAACATATAATGCTTTGCATGTATTTTGATTATCTTATTTTATCATTTATAATATAAAAATTATATTTTTCATGTGTATATGTCAAAATACATAAATGGATTTTCTTGAATCTTTCAACAAAAATAGCATAAATATTAAACTTTTGTGATCTAAACAAGCTCACCGTTACTAGAAGGAGTTGCTGGGCTTTGTAGTGCTTGATGCTTTGTAGTGCTACAAATTGGAACTGCGACTGTAGGTTGGGCTTGTCGTAACACAGAAGGAGCTTAGCCAGTAGTTGGTGGCCTATAGCCAGAATCGCATAAATCTGGCAATGGCTCCATGCAACTCCCTAACTTGCCACTAGTTACCACTTCTTCCTTTCATTGATGTGTATCACATTGCTGAACAATAGCTCTTGAACAATACATTAGTAGTGACATCATGAGCCATAGTTTAGCAAGGAGAAAAAACTCGGATGAAAGAAGGAGACAAAATAGAAATGCTGGAAAAAGAAAGAGAAGAAAGGGAAAGGAAAGAGAGAGAGAAAGGGGTTGTAGCGGTGAAGTGATGGGAATATGCTAGAGAAAGAGAGTTAGGACAAAATAAAAACAAGAAGCACTGACTTTAAAAAAAAAGGACAGTGAGTATACCGAATGCTATAAAAAAATAAGGAAGTGTGACTATATAATAATTAAAAAGAAATCTAAACGTATTTAAAAGGAAATTCGACATCACCCAATTTAAGGGGGAAAGAGAGAAAAATGTTGAAAAGTGAGTTACAGGTAATGTTATTACGTATCACAATGCATGATAAATCCACACTTTTCTTTTATCTCAGCCATTTATTCCTGTTATAAAAAGTCTGGCCATTAATTTATTTTAAAAGTCCATTTTCATAAATTATTTTTATTTAAATTTTCCTAACTCAATTATTTCCAATTTTCCTTTGATATATAAATATATTTAAAAATCCTATTATTTAAATTTCCTATAACTTCCAAAAATAGTTTATCAAATATAATCACTTAATTTCATAAATTTTCATACTCATAAATACTAAAATTAGTTCTAATTTGTAAGAAATTCCTTATAAAATATATTTAAACAAGCTCCTAATTTATAATATAGCCATTTAAAAATAAATCTTTTTCAAACCTTCATATAAATTAAATATACTTTTAATAATAATCACTAAAATATTTTCAACTTTTAGGAAATTCCTTATAAAAATCATTTAAAACTAATATGGTAATATATATAATAAATAAATTTCAAATATTACCATAAGTATCATTTTTCAATAATCCAAAATTATTAATACAAAAAATAAATTTAAAACTACATATTAACCAAATAATAAATAATTCTTTACGAGCATAAATACTTATAAAATTTTAGATTCTAACTTAGGATATTACAGATACTTACAAATTTAAGTAGAACTATATATAGTTCATTAGTTCACACTTGAAAGAAGAATATAAAGCCTTAGGTTTCATTTAACATAATAGAATTAATTCTACACCTACCTTTCCTCTTAAATAATAATAAAAAAGGATCATGAGTGATCTATCTTTATAAACATAACATAAAATTTGAAATTCAAGACTTCACATAATATTGGTGTACCTTTCCATTAAACCTTCTCCTTACACAACTCTAAGTAAATTCTTATGTGTGATCTTAAGTATACTATATTACACTTGCACTTAATAAAACAAGATTTAAGGTTTCAAGGTCCCATAACACATCAAATCATTTTTCATAACTTCTCTCTTACATATGTGCAATCACCTTCATTAGTACTTATTATCTTGATCTCTTATATTGTTTACAAGTCAATTTCATCCTATATGAATAAGTATATAAACCATCTTTGAGATTCATAAATTTTAAGGTTCTATATGGAAATAGGGTCATTTTTGCCTATTCAATACTCTATCCTTATTCATAAGTTTGATGACAACTCAGGCTTATTTATGCATTACTATATGATATCAACCTAAAGCTAAGTCATCTTAGAGCAAGAGATTAATCCAAGTTATGACATAATTAGTTATCCAATTGATTGGACTTCTTAATCAAGACTATATAACTCATACTAGAATGCAACCTGTGTAATGCACAAGGCTTAATTATTTTGTAATATGACTTTATTATTAGTTAAAATTTTAAATTCTATAATAAAAAATATTTTATTACTATAAAGTAGAGAATTAAGCTTTAATATATTATAACATTGTTTCATTATACAAATGGTCACCTACTAATATTAACCTTTGAAATGTACTTTTTCTTTTTGCATTTTAACCCTAAATACATAATGGCAAATCATATTAACACATATATAATTAATTTTTTCTTTCTTGCATTAACTAATAATTAATGTATGTCGCTTGTAAAATTGTCTTTTTCTTAACATTTGCAATTAAAACTTGACTTTCTAGAATAGTTTAAGGAATTCTCCATTGATTTATTATCAAATTGGCAAATGTTAAGGACACTATACTTCTTTTGTATTGTATCATTTAAGCAAATGAACATAGACTCAATATTTTGAAGTAAGTTACTTAAACCATTGCATATATATTTTATGAGATTAAGGTCTAGAGAATAACTTTCCAGGATTTTATTTAAAAAATGATATAATCAAAAGAAAAGTAGATATAGTTTCATTAGCATTACAAAATTTTAAAGTCCAAAATTTGAATTAAGTTTATTTATAAATTTAAGAGGAGTAATTCATACTTTATATAATAGAGAGAAAAAATAGGAATATGAATCTAAAAAAAATAGCATAATCTCACTTTAAATTTAATCATGATAGTAATAAGAATAAGAATATGAATATGAATAGAAAAAAAAAACTAACAATAGTAACTAAACTTTTTCTTACAATAAAGCAATAATAATAAGATCTCCAGAAGAACCATTAAAAATTGCACACTAATTGAATCATGAAACATATAATTTTCACTTAAAAATATAAATGAATTCAAAATTGAAAAATAAAACTTATGTAAACAAACTAAATACCAAAAGCATGAGACTTTATAAACTTTGATTAAGCATTAGACCTTGTAAATTCCAATTGAATCCAAAACTAATGGCTAAGATAATCAATATCTTGACAATTGTTCCCTTATTTCCAATAGAGAACATTATTCAATTCAAGCTTAGAAGACTAATTTCATGAAATAAAAAAATTGCTACATCAACTTATAAAAGATACATAAAATTAATATATAAAGGGGTGCTTGGAAATGAAAGTAGAAAGATGAAGTGGAAAAAAATATATTTTTTAAAATATGGACGCAAAGGAGAAAATAAAGTTTGGAAACCCAATTAAAGAAGAAGAAGTGTGAAGCGTCCTAACAAAGAAAAAATATATTAGAAATAATAATAAATGACATATCAATTTCACAAAAACTAGAGCAAATCAAGGAAATTTAAGCGAGATATAAAAAAAAGAACACAATTTCTATTAATAATATATCGATCCTATAAAGATATGAACAAAGTAAGGAAGTTTGGAGAAGAAATAAGGGAGAGAAAAATGTGCCTTTGGAGAGTTTTAGGTAGATAATTATAACAATATAATACATGGTCAATATAATATAAGGAGTTATAGATTTCTAAAAATAGCAAAGAGAAGATTACATGAAATTTAAGAAGACAATAAAATATTAACTTTTACTCTAATTGTGTGCATGTGACTCATTGAGATAAAATATTTATTAAGAAGAGATTGATTGTATAGGTGTAACTTATTGCAACACAATATTTATTGAGAAGGAATGATAAATTGACATGTGTTAAGTTATGAGAGTGAAATTTATAATAAAAGAAGGCATAGAATAACACGACTAATATATAATATATAGATGACTCAAATAAACCATATACTTACCCAATCATTATTGTACTTTTCCATATCTACTTTTATAAATTAAGCATATTTCATACTTTCCCTAGATTTTTTGTCTTTTTGAAGTCTCTCATTTTGCTATGTTCTAAAATTCCAATTGTACCAATAAACCTCATACAAATATGCTTTTTATTCTCTCATACCAAGCTATACCAATTTCTCTATCAATAACTATAATTTAATAACCTTTAGCTACGATAAGAAAAAATGCCATATCTAACACCCTATATATAACATCTTCCCTTAGTTTAGTCATGATATCTTAATGAACCAAGACATTTAATATGTCATGCAAGCTCCTAATTCTCCTACTAAGAATTACGCTAATACTTTCTTTAACTTTTCTACCTTCTATTATTCATGTTATAAATTCATATCTTATAATTTATTAATCTTAACAATCAACTAGAACACCTTTAGCACTAGAGGACCACCATACATGTCCCCACTACTAATGTTGAAGTCAATTTTTTTAAGCAAAAGTATACACAAGCAATATATATATCCAACAATTTTTTTTAAGGGAAAATTATGCAATATAGAATTAATCATGTTATTCCTTAATAAATTAAACTAAATAATTTATTTAACATCAACCATTTCCAAACATTATCAACAAATTTGAAGATTAGCAATGAAATTAAAGATAGAAAGCACGCAATCCAGTGGTCCTCAATTTCTTATAAGTGCAAGTGACCTATATAGAGCTTGGCATATAAAAGGTAAATAACAAATCTACCTAGGAACCTCTTTGATAGTTACTAGTCTACTATCAGGCTTAATGTTCTTTAGCCATTCATTCAAATAATTAGAGATTTTTACCTCATGATTCTAATCAAAATGCACTACTAAGTCTTTAGACTATGCTCTAATAGCTTTTTGGTTACAACCTTGTTAGTGTATATGCCCTAAAACCAATCATATTGGTGATTGTAATTTTGAATCATGTTATTTTAATGGCAATTCCAATTATTATATTTATATATATTGTCTGCGTAATATATTTAATTATAATAATAACCTTAGAATAATTGTATTCTTAAATGTCCCTAGTCATATATCATTGTGGATTAGGTTGCTTTGATATGTTAAGACTAGCATGTGTGAAGACTTATATGGGATATTAAGTTTACACATGAGTACAAGTTAGAGAACTTGTATACTGGACCGACCCATATTAAGAACACTACATGGATCGTTATATGAGTGTCATAAGTGGTTCTTAGTGATCATTATTAATATGGTCCTTTGACCTGAGATTACCAAGGTTCCCTACATGTGAGTTTCATATTTTGATACTATTCTATGTCACTAATGGTTAAGTGAATGCAAGGGTAGATATTGGATATGTCACATATCATGCGGAGGGGTTTGTGTGATCAAGATGGGATTTGTCCCTCCTATATAACAGGAGTAACATCTATGGGCCCCTTGATTAAGTAAAGCTGAGAAAATGCATGGCCATGCTCAGATGAATTAACATGAGATGTCGATTACATTTGTTTCAGTCAGCTTACTTAGGAATCAAGAAACCTCAAGATTGGGCTATACGGGAATGACACGGTCCTTGTCTCGTGCTCAATCTAGATGTATAGGACAAAAGGACATAAATGATGATCACGTGTAAAGGTTTAGTCAAATCACCGACTTTCTCATTACTTGGGTAACAATGATGTGTTGCTAGACACCAATCTTTGTTTATGATCATTAATATGATTAATGGTCATTGCCAACGTAATGAGAGCCTGTAGGGTCGCACACTTAGAGCTTAGTGAATTTGGAATTAATGGACCAAATTGTTTGGGCTTAATATTTGGGAATTCATGTTATAATTATAAGGCCCAATAGTAAGCCTATAATTATACATGGAATAAGGCCCAAATAGGTTAGGTTTTTCTATGCACCTATTTAAATAGGCTTATTGGGTAATAACAGGATTACTATTATTCTTCACGCACCCCAAGTAAAAGTATAGAAAAACCCTAGCCACTCTCCTTGACTAAAATCTCTGAAGAGGCGTAGCTAGCACTACGAGGTCTAAGGAGATCAATTCCAACCGGTGTGTGTAGCAGACATTCATCGGTGATTCACGGGTTCGTGTGGATACCACAGAGGTGCAGCCACAAAACGTTGTACTGGTGATCTAATTTACTGGTTTCCATTCCGGTTCGTGATTTGGAAGCAGATCAAATTTGCTGCAGCGGTCAGAAGAATTTTGCCGAAAGGTATAAACCCTAATCCCTGATCTATGGCGTTCTAAATTCGCATGGATCCTTGGTGGAAATCGTGCAAAAATTTTATTCCGCTGTGCATGTATGATGCGCGATTTCCAGCAAACCTGACCTTTAGGCATATGACTAATATAAAGAGTCACTATAGGTAGCAATTTACCAGCCTTTACTACATATTTCTAATGCAATAATTCATATGCAAGTAAGCCATATTATAAAAAATGCATGATTTTCAAAACTTCAATACAAATGTATTGCTATGCCATTGTGCTAGATTATTCTAAATGTTTAAATGCTTACCTTGACACTGAAGTCCTTGAGTAAACTTATTTTGATCCCATTCGATAAGAATAGATCACCTAAGGAAAAGATTTCCAAGAAAGATAAATAGAGAATAAAGAAAAAAGAAAGTTTCTTTTGAAATTCAATGAGTAAATATCAATTAACAAGGAATTTTTAAATTTTGAATATTAATACCTAAATATGAAAAATCAAACTTAGGTTTGAGAAGAAAACTTTAGAATTTTTCCCAAAATAACTAATTATATTCCTATACCTATCTCATGGATGGGAATAAGATTCACAGTAATTTAACCTATCTATTAAAATATATAACACATGCATACATATTTTTGGGTCCTAACTAAGACCTTTCTATGTAATTATAACATTATGGGCACATGAAAATGTCAAATTTGTTCTCATCATAATTTATATATTAATAATTACATGTAAGAACACAAATAATTTCCTATTCATGACATTAATTCCATCAGTGATAACACATTTATTAGTACATATCATTCACACACATATAATTAACCATACTATAATTTTATCATATCATACATACAATAGCAATATAAAGAAAATAAATAAACCTCATATGACTCCTGATTAGCCTTATACCCTTTACAAGCTCTATTATTATTTCTTTTAAGTTATACCCCCTGTAAGTCATTTCTTTGAATTTGAATTTTGTATAATCAAAATACTCTATCACTTTTTTTTTCATATCACATTGCATATTTTGTGCCTTTTTTATATCATACCTCAAATTAAGACCATCATATTTTCATAGCAATGCCATGTTTCAATGTATGACCATATATTTCATTTTATCTTATAATTATATTAACAAGCTCAATCATATCACATATTATGTGTCACAACATCTCTAAAACTTATTTCTTTTCATAAGTAACACAACAATTATATTCTCATTACATATCATATGATATAATACCTCAGTTTCCCATTTCATGGTCACATTTTCATGTAATTAACTCAAAGTTATCATATTCTATCATATTTTGATGTTTAGAAATCACACATCTATCATGATCTAAACTTAGTTATGACCAATGTAAATCTTACTACATAATTTCCACCAACCTTAATATCAACTATGCTAATTTTTTCTTAACAAAAATTTCTCTATTTTTATGGTGACTCAAATTTATTATAAATTAAAAAAAGATTAAGTTTCCTTTGTTTCTGGTTACTCCTTAAAGGTCACAAACCTTACATTCTAAAACTTGTAACTTATGTAGACTCAGCACCATTGAATACATATAAAAATAAATAATCTCATTACATAAGCTATATAAATATACTCCACTCCTAATGAAATTGTCAAATCTCTTGATAATGTTGTATTTGATTTCCATAAGAGTAGAGATGTTCTAATGAATTAACTTTGATATAAAAATGTTGAAAAATGAAAAGAATGAGTTACAAGAACTCAATAAGCATATATCTGTTAATACACACTTAAAGCTGAGTAAAAAGAATAATTAAGTGTTAATAAGTACTAGAATAAATAGAAAATAACTACTAACCTAACTCCTCAATTTTGTAGCTCAGGGTATCAAGTCTTTTGTTTATTGTATTCATCCTTACATATCTTAAATTTCTTATTTCATATCACAATTCATAATAATCTTATTTACTCAAATGATATGACATAGTTAAAACTTTAAACATAAAGTATTTCAGTTAATCATTTCATTTTCAAGTAGTCATGAGAGGCTTAACCATAGCTAAATCATCATAGTCATATCATATGGAAATATCAAAGGGCAACTAGATTATAATCTCATAACACAATATATAACAATTTATAGTAAAATACATACATCCACCTTGTGTCTCTTGAATCAATCTTATACCTTTCACAAACTTTTCATCTTTATCTATTCAAAGTCTGCCTTATAACTTTCACAAATATATTATTAGGAATTTTCCATACAACATTTACAATGTCTTCCCTATCATATTTCTCATTTCAATGTCATTTATGGTATAATTCACAATGTAAATCAGATACTCGCATACAAGCTCTTTGCAATACAATCATAATCCAATTAAAATATAAAGTATTAATAATAGATAATAGCACCACCATGCATTCTTTGCATGGCCATAGACATACACATAAACCTCATATATATATGTATGTATAAAACAAAATATACATCATTGTCATGCCTTTATTGCATGACAATGAATATACAAAGCAATAATTTAAAAGAACTGTATAAATTTCCTATATGTATATAAAATAAACTATCTGATCACCATATTGAATATAATACATATGGATAATTATAATTATATTAAAAAATAACAATTTCATGCCTCTTTTGCATGGCCATAAGAATATGCTAATGGTAATTGATGTGCACGTCGTAATGCACCAAAATTAGTTAAAAATGTTGATTGTATCCTTAGTGATCCTTTAATTTTATCCTTCCTAAATGAATTCCTAACAATATCTACACAATTTTTGACTTATTGATGCAATGAAAATGAAGGAAATTAATAAAAATAAGATACAAATGCAACAAAATAAAATGCTATGTTGAAACAGAACTAATATGTTATTTGTTGTATGAGAGATTATATAATAATAGAATATAGAATTGGAGGGGTTGGTTGCACAAAATTAAAGTGATAACAATGAAATAAACAAGCACAAAATAGAAGTAAAATAGTAATTAAATAAAAAGAAATCAATATATGAAATGCAACCGATTCAAGGATATGATAACTCTTAATGTGAATTAATCCTAGATTACAAAATATTTGATTGTTCCAATTGATTTTTTAACCTTGGATTACTTGAAACCTTTACAATAATTCATAAATCCTACGCTAGACAACCACTTAGAGTTTAGTCAATTAAGATTAGAAGATGAATTAAAAAACTGCCATAATTCTGAAACTAGATCAAAATTGACTTATAGATAGAATTTAGTTAATTTAAGAAATTAAATTAGATACCACTAAAGTAATCCCCTAACCCTCTATCCTAACATGCAACCCATGATTAACCAACTATAATTTCACATTCAAATAATGAAAGAATAGAAATTATAAGATTGAGTACCAATTATACTAAATTAGCACTTAACACAAGCAATCTCAATAAATTTAGTATAAACAATTAGAGAAAAAGGAAAATTAATAGGAAGAAATTAACATTACTAATCATGATCTTATAATCCTTGAAGAGAAGAACTTCACGATCCTTAAATCAACTAAGAGTCTTTAGCCTTCTGTGGCTTGAAAACAAGAAAAGAAAGAAAAATCCTATTGTTGAGTCTATGTGTGTGTGTAAAGTCTAAATATAGAATGAATCTCTCCCCTATTTATTTGACATAATTCAACTAAAACACTATTGGACAGGATTTTATGACTCTTAGGATTAAAATAATAAGGTCTTTCTAATTTTTAGAAGCCCAGACTTATTTGTTACCAGTTAATTAAATCCAATAGATCAATTAGTGAATTCCTGCAAGTCTAACTTCTAACTAGATTTTAACTATGAAATCAATGTAATTTGGAAAATCTATAAACATCAAACTTGTAGGCTTGTGTCTTATCAGAATTTGAATACTAGTTTCAGATTAATCGGACCACTATAACTCCAAATATGGCCTAAATATAGAAATGGATTCAGCCGGGATAGAGATAGAGCTTCAACTTCTTGGCCAAATAAAGGCTTGAAGAAGTCTAAACTGGGCTTTGACCAAAACATAAAATTTGTAGTTCTCTTTTTTAACTTTCCATCAATATAAAGTTTGCCTCAATCAGACATTCAGAGCCAAGATATGATTGAAAATAAGAAATAGTATTAAAATCTAGCATTTACCCAATAAATTTACAATATTATAAAATTAACAACAATTCAAAAAATAAGACCTAATTAGTAAAATTAAGCAAATATAACATCTAAGAAACATAAAATAAGGAAAAATAAAATAGTAAATATTTTTCTCATCAATAATCCATAAGAAAATATGCATATTAATATACTTAATTACTTCCCCAAGCATTATAGTAAAGTATACAACCACAAATATTGAAATTGAAGCTCTTTATTCATATATATTCTCAAATTACATAGTTACACGTTTAAGATATTATGCATGGATTTATATAAGATCAAAATAATGGATAAGGGGAAATGTGAAATATAACATTCAATTAAAATATTATGAAAACATTCATTTGGAGTAGGATGTATACTTACTTGATAATGCCCATTTACTCCATGAACTCTAGAGAATTCCATTCTTATCTTTCCTTTTTCTTTTTACTTAACAATTTACAATGATAAATTATAAGCATAATGATGGTACTTATTTTCTTAATAAAAATTACCATTCTAGGTTTTAATTGTAATATTTTTAACATTCTAAATCATTATTTTCTTATTTTTTTTCTAGAGAACTTATGAAATAAAAAAATATGTCATTTTATAGGGATTCTTGAATCAAGCTCATTCAGGTGAAAATATTGAGACTTAATGATCTAAAGAGGCTCTAATCACATCATTTTATGAAACTAGACACTTGTTTTTTAGATCAACCTTAAAACATAAAAAATATTAAAGTTTTAATAATTTAGATAGGCTCATCCACACCTAAAGTGGCTAGCTAAAGCTCCCTAATTACTGGACCATGTTGAAATGTTGACGAGAATGGAAAGGTTGAGAGGCCCTATATTGCTACTTTCAATTGTAATTAGTGGCTCTCTTTTATCTTCCATAAACTGCCATCAATATAGAAAGGTGCTCCTATAAAGGAGTAGCATGCGATAGTAATGGGGTGGCAGTAAAAGGCCAAGAGTAGTGGTTATTAGCGTAAAGATAAGAAAAAAGTGGAGATAAGAAAGGTGGACAGGGAGAGATCGCAGAGAAAAAAAAGGTTTTAAAGGAAAAAAATAAAAAGCCAAAGAAAATATTCCTATATGATAGGAGTATTGTAGACTCCCTTTACTTTAAATCTCAACCACTTATTTCAATGAAGTCAAATAAAGAGCTAAGAATGAGTTTGGTAGAATAAAGTGCATTTTAAAAAAAATTAAAGATTTGATCCTAACCACCCCTTTTATTTGATAATTTTATGTCTTTCAAATGTCAACCATTCATCCTAAATTTTAACCATTTTCACTTCCCTCTTCCCTTCTAATAATTTCTATAATGGCTTAATAATTTAAATTAAAAATAAATACTTCAATTTTCACAAATTTATGAATAAAATCATACACTAAAGTCATTACAAGTGTTTTATTAAACTTTTTCTCTAATTTCTAAATGAATGCTAATTTTGTTATAAAAAATCACATAAAAGTTATTTGAAGGAAAAATTTTGGAGAACACAATATTTAAATAATATTATCTCAATAACATTATTTGGTACAAATTTAAAATATTCATATTTTACCTTAGTATAATAAACTCATGATATTTGATACTTAAATATTCACTTCAATTTTTAGAAATTGCTCTAATAAAAGTTTAAGTTTGAAAATGATTGAATAAATTGAATAATATACTTTTAAAATTTTAAAACTCATAAAACTTGCTTGAAAATTTTTTTTAGATATTATAAGATCCCGTGTCTCATTTCATTTCATTGTGGTTATTCCATTGTATTTTTAATCTCATTTTATGCCTATTGAACTATGCTATTATTCATATCAACAAATACATGAAATAGGGGAACCAATGGTTGATTGTTAATAGCCCAATAGTCAACTGTTCACTCCTAGGGAAAGGTCTTTTCCATGGGTAAATGATTAATCATTTTGGACTAAATGGTTGACTATTCTCTACTAGAGTCAACCTTACCTAGATGTTGTAAGCAAACAATTAACCATTAACCTAGGTTTTTGCAGAAATTCTGACATAATAAACATTATTTATCCAACAAATTTAGCATCCTAATGCATTTATTAGGTAATCAATCTATACCAAATCTTCACTATACATCTATAACACCTCATCTATGTCATTTCCATCACTAAATCAAATCAAACATCACATATAAACCCATTTCAAAGATTTTCTACTAAAAACTCAAAACCTAAGCTTAATTAACCAATTTTAACTATATCTTCAAGATAAAGGTTAAGAGGTTCACTCATCTATTATCAAGGAATATTATGGAAAGTTAGATTCATTATCTTTTAGCCTTAATCAACCAAGATTCCAAAGATTTCAAGTTAGAGTCACATTTGCTTTTGTTTAGAGCTAATACCCAAATCCCTTCAAATGTCAAGAATACCATGAAAAATATAACTACCTAGAAGGTTTTACTTCATTTGTGTGAAGGATTTGAAAAGATTAGCTTCTGTCTAGCTCGATTAAAGGAAAATCTTAAAGGAGAAGTAAAAGAAGGAAGAGTTAAGGGGATAACAAAAGGGTTTAGGGAAAATGAGGAATAATGCCTATGCTAGGATGAAGTTTATGCTTATATAGAAGGAACATAAGGGCATTCTTATCCTTTTATCTTAAATCTCTTCTATACTTATATTCTCATTTATAATAACCTATAACCTTTAATTATTTTAATGAATCCTTTTTCTCTTATCTATTTTACACCAAGTTTTCATCTTGATTTCTATTCAAATAATAAATTCTAAAATTTTAAAATTATCTAGAGGATATAACAAAAATAAACTCAAATATTAATTATAGCAAAACATTTCAATAGATATTCTTATAAATCATATGCAACTTAAGCACCTCAATTGCTAGATTAATATTCTTTTTTATCCATTATGACCTCTCAAAAGCTAATTTTTTTGGCAAAATTTAACAATAACATGCCTATTTATTCTCATATTTATAAACATATAATATTTTATTACTTAAATTAATAGTTAAAGTAACTTTGCAAATAAATATGAATATATATGTTACAACTAATATGTATAAGAATTATTTTGCTCTTTAGAAATCCTTAAAGAAAAAGATAAAAAATTTATTAACAAGCATGAAAAAATTATGGAATATATATCATGGATTACAAATTGAAACATAAATATATTGAGGGTAAATTACATTTAAATCCTTTAAGATTTAGGCTAATTACATTCACATCTCTTTTACATTAAAAAATGTACATTCAATTCCTTTTTTTTTAGTTAGAAAGCTAAATGTATATTTAAAATAGAGGGAAAATGTGAAAGTGTATATGAAATGAGAGGTCAATATGTATTTCCCAAAACACAAAAAAGTGTATAATCATACTAAATATTTATGAAAAAGTGTAATCTATCCACATATTAATTGATAATATTTAAATTCAAAGACACTTGATAATTTATAATTAATTGTATATAAAATATAATATATACATAAGAATTCTTGGTTGGAAGAAATGAATAAAAGAACTAATGACAAGTTAAGAATAACCACATATTGATATATCAATTTTAAGATTGAGTAAGAAATAAAAATATTAGAAAATCAAATTATATAAATATGTTTGCAACCCATATTGATATATTGATATCTAGTGGATATCAGGGGATGATTAAGTATATCTTTCATGTCATATGAGTTTTAACATATAAACTGATATTTCAGGAAACAAACTTAAACATTAATTATAACAACAATTCAATTAATATTTTTATGAGTCATATAAGGCATACACAAGTTTTCCATCTCATCCCTTAGATTGATCTTCATTTGTCATCCATTACAACCTCAAGAGTTGAAAATTTTATTTGGTAAAATTTAATAATTTATTTATTCATGCATAAGTAATTTTTATATTAACTAAATTAATTAGTGAAGTAACTTTTTAAATAAATATGAAGATATGTGTTACAATTAATGTGTATAATGTAACATCCCGTATTTTCAATTCTATTATTTGAATCTCTAATTCTAAGGTCGTAGAAACGAAGAGCACGTTTGAGTTAGCTTGGTGGGTGAATCTTAAGTTGAAAAGAATTAAGTGTAAGGGTAAATGAAATTTTGAAGGAAAAGGATAGTAGGGAAAGAATTAATTTCCCTAAATAGTATAAATGATCAGAGGAGGTTAGAAAACCCTAAAAGGGGAGGTTGTCTAAGTCTGATAGTGTAAGGAATTTTAAATGGACAGAGACCCTATGGACTAAATTGCAAAAGTGCAGAATCGGGTGTGGTTAAAGTGAAATAATTAAGGGTTTGGGATCTAATATGAATAACTAAGAGTTTTGGGGTGCAATATATGATTTTTATTAGTGTGACCAATGGATTTATGACAAGTGTCATTGTTAGAAAATTATTGGCAAGAATAGTCTTACTTTTGGTGAAAAAGGACTAAAATACCCTTGAGAATTGTCAAAATGACCAAAATATCCCTAGAAGCTTCTTGAAAAGTCTTCTTTCTTCTCCATTTCTCCAAAAAGCTGCAGCAACTCCATGAGAGCAAGCTTGAGACGTGCAGGAGAGAGAGAGAAAGAGAGAGAAAGTTTCTTTTGAGTTTTTCACCCAAAAATAGTGAGATCTAAGCTTAGTGGTAGAAGGGAAAGTTGTTCTTCTCATCAAGCTCCATCCATTGGTGTGCTTAGAGTGAAGAAAAGCCCAAGTTTGATCAAGTTTGGGGAGCTCCAAGTGAGGATTCTTAAGTTGCATCAAGAGGTAAAAATGATCTCCCCTAAGAGCTCTTTAATGTACTCTTCTTAGTTTCTTGAAATCTTGAAGTTGGTAAGGTCAAGGGTTATTGGACATGGAGTTTAGGATGATTTGAACATGTTTGATGGTGTTGTAGATGTTGTAGTGTTGATTTATAGCTTTGGTTTGGTGTAAAAATAGCAAGAAACATGATGTACACATTTGGGTTTTAGAGGCATAATGGTGCATGTGTAGTGTTGGCATGATATGTTTAGAATTTGGCTAAAATGATGAAGTTAGAATAATTTCTATGAATTTATGAAGCTTATGGAAGATGGAACTTTGAGTTGTGAAGGTGTTGGTGTGCATTTTCCCTTTTGAGAAGCTAAATCTATAGATATGAAAAAGAAGGAAGGAAGGAGTTATAGCTGTTTAATGTGTTTTCGGAGGATCAGTGAAGTACACGGGGTAGAACACGGCCCGTGTTGTACCCCGTGTTCTTCGTCGAAGCTGATCAGTGTGCTACACGGGGTGCAACACTCCCCGTGTTTACCTCAGGACTGAAGGGCAGTAAGGTACACGGGGTAAAACACGTCCCGTGTTCACCCCCGTGTTCTTTGTCAAGTAGCCCTGAAGTGAACCAGTAAGGAACACGGCCTTGAACACGGGGTATGGGACCCCCGTGTTCTTTGTTAAGTGAACTTTTTGGCTTGGTTTCTTCACGTTTTGCATGGTTTTGCCTTTGGATCTTTTTTTAATGTTCATATATGTCATTTTAAGGCTTGAAAACAAGATATAGAGCATCTAAGTATGCATTTATTTAAGTGGAGGAAGTAAAGAATACATGAGGTTTAGAGAAAGTGATGATGTTCTAATAAGAAATTATGGTGTGTATTTGTATAGACTAAAGAGTGACAACTTGCAAAGGCAAGAGGAAGTGTAAAGGAGTTTTTGGTGAGAGCAAAGGGAACATCACATTGGAAGCTTGTAAAGGTAGCTAGCTTTATCCTTAAGCTTTGTTTTCTATTTACATGATTTTATGAATTTTATGCCATTGTATGGAATGTGTATGAGATTGTTATGGAATGAGTATGAAATTATTATGGAATGTGTATGAGATTGTTATGGAATGTGTATGGAATTGTTGTGCACGCATTCCGGGAAGACAATGTGATACTGTGTGTGTTTGGCCTATGGCTCGGGTCCTCGGAATGTTAATGCAATTGTTGTGGCACAACCCGGGCAGACAGTAGAATACTGTGTTTGGCCTATGGCTCGGGATCCCCGGGGATAATAGTGCATTTGTAGTGTGTGGTATCTATGGCCAGGGACCTCGGGAAGACAGTGTGATACTGTGTTAGGCCTTTGTGGCTCGGGACCCCGGGAAGGCAGCGTGATGCTGTGTGAGGCCTAGGTACGATTGTTTGAGATGGCCATCTAGATATTGTTTGTGATAAGTCCTTGAATGGGCTTGATGATTGTTGTGGATTGTTATGTGTGATGCACATTTCCTACAATGGTACGGATTGAGATGATAAAGATATGACAAATGATTAATTGTTTTTGAAATGTATGTTTTACTTGCTTAAGGATCTGGAATGGCTCAATATATTTTTACAGTGATGACTAGCTACTGGGAAACTCTGTTTCTTATGTTTCTCTTTGTATTATTACTAACCATTCCAGGTGATGCTTCCAAAGGCTCTCATGATAGAGGACAATGATATTTTTGAAGTTGTAAACGTTTATATAGTTGGTGATATTGTATATGATGGGATGTATATTTTGTAAAGTTGAACTTATGTATAATTATATGACTTTTGCTCATGTGTATAAAGTATAGAAATTTGAGATTTACCGTATTAGCTTGAGGTAGATGGCGAATGAGTGCGTATAATCATCTAGTAAATAAGGAATAAGGCGTTGATAAGTGAGGGTGTTACATATAAGAACTATATATCACTTCTTAGAAATCATTAACAAAAAAAAGTCAAAAAATCATTAACAAGTGTAAAAAAAAATTGTGAAATATATACCATGGATTAGATGAAGTCAAGTGTATCGAAACATAAATTTATTGAAGGTAAATTACATTCACTTCTCCTAAAATTTAACCTAATTACATTCATATCCCCTTTATTTAAAAAAATATATATTCATTTCATTTTCTTCTATAGTAGGGGAGATAAGCATACATCTAAAAAAGAAAGTGTGTATATAAAAATAGGATCAATGTATTGATAGATTTTAGTGAAAATATTCCCTCTAAATTATATGAAAAGTACAATATTAAAATGCAAATAAGATGATAATAAGTTAGTACTAGTTGAATCCATTGTGATGATAAGAATATATGAATCATGATTAGTATGAAATAGAATGCAAGTGAACTCGATCACATAAATGATGAATAGGAGTCACATTTCCTATTAGTCTTACCATCAATAAAGTGCTTAGGGAGTAGTCTCTTATAAATAGGGTGTGAATAGATGAATATAGGGTTTAAAAATAGCAACCTCTGGTTATAGGCTATAATAGGAAATATGTCAACTTATCATTGAGAATCACCTATTACCACATTAAAAGGTTAGACTACAATTTAGGCTTAACTAAAGAGTTACTTTAATTTTATGCTAATTTTTTATATTTTATTTATTATTAAATTAACAAGTCCAAAATGAAAAATCTAATTATCTCCCACTTAAACTGTATAATTCAATAATAGTAGCTACTTTAATAAAATATAAAATAAATTATAGTTTTACATCCACAAGTCTAAGTTAAGATCATAAGTGTTTAATAGTACATAACATAGTATTTGATGGGGATATTAATGGAATGCACATTGTATGCTTATATCTAGTAGACCAAATACAGTATTTGATAGTGATATATATATAACAAAATTGTGCTTTAACAAGATTTACATAATAAAATGTGACAATATATGTGAATTTCCACATATAAGGTTGCAATATCAGCCTAAAATGCCAAATAAGAATCATAATTCTCAACATAATATTAAGACAAGGTTTAAAAGCCTTTATAAATATGCCATAATTAAAAAATGTCCATAATTTATAGCAAAATATAAATATTATATATATATATATATATATATATATATATATATATATATATATATATATATATATATATATATCAAGATAAGTAGTTTACACCACAGTACTCCCACTAATATAAAATATTAAAGGACCTATATTGATTACATGATTATAATACATTCCTACAACTACGTCTTTGGTCAGTGGATTTGTGAGAATATGATTTGAGGAAATATGTTCACTATATGTAATATTCTTGCAAACTTTCTTTAGCACAAATTGGTACTTTACATTAAAATGCTTTGTATGGATAGAACTTTTGTTGTTACAAGAAAAGCTTATAATAGTAGTATTATTGCAATAAATTGTCAAAGGTCTAGAAATGTTCTTTATAATCTTGAAATCATCCATAAAATTCTTCAACCATATAATAGCACAAGAAGCTTCATAACACACAATATACTTTGCTTCCACAGTGAAGGTTTCTATCAAAGATTGCTTTACAAATGTTCACAACACAACTCCACTTGCGATCATAAATATGTACCTAAATATTGATTTATGATTATCTAGGCAATTAATAAAATTTGAATTTGAATATACTATAACCATGAGATCTCCTAATCTCTTATAGGTTAACATGTAATCTTTTATACTTTACAGATACCTCATAACTTTTTTAGCAGCAATCCAATGCCTTTGACTTAGATTACTTATTAGATTACTTAGGTACCTCCTAATACACTAATAACATAAGCTATACTAGGACATGTACATATTTGAACATACATTAGGCTACTAACAACTGACATATATGAAACATTTTTTATTCATTATATTTCAATGTTATTTTGTGGACATTAAGACTTAGAGAAAAACCTAACAATTTGAAATAGGTATAGATACTTAAAATCATGTTGACATGCTCAACCTTTTCAGTACTTTCTCAATATATATTTGTTAATATAAACTAAGTAAATCCCGAGATCTATCATGATGGATCTCTATGCCTAAAATATATTAGGCATTCCTAAGATCCTTTATATTAAAATATTTGGACAACATTTACTTTGTCTCAATTAGTAGGTTTATATGATTACTTACAAGGAGAATGTCATTTATATATGGTACCAATATAACAAAATTACATGCACTCATCCACATGTAAATACACTAATCTATTGTATTCTTCTTAAATCCAAGAAAGTTTACTACCTCATTAACTTGAGTTATGACTATCTAGACACTTTTCTTAAGCTATATATGAACTTTTTAATTTTATACATAAAGTGCATTTTTTCCTTCTATTGAAAATCATTTGGCTAGTTCATATAGATAGTCTTCAGTAAATCATCATTTAGAAATGTTGTCATTATATCAATCTGATGTAACTTTAAATAAAAAATGAGCCACCAAAGCCATACCAACTTGAAATGAGTCTTTAGTTAAAATTGACAAGAATGTTTCTATGTAGTCTATACCTTCCTTCTAGGTGTATCCTTTAGTTACCAATTTAGCCTTATTTCCCTTAATTTCACCTGAATCATCTTTCTTATTTTGAAAGATTTGTTTACTTCTAACCAACTTGTAACCTATAAGTACTCAACTAGATTTTAAACTTGATTCTTATGCATTGAAGTCATTTCATCCTTTATAGCACTTAACCACTTAAAATAATTTGAATTAGATATGGCTTGTGAAAAGATTGTAGAATCAAAGTTATCATTAATATCATAGTAATACTCTTGCAAATATATGAAACAATCATTAGAAATCACCAATCTACAAATTTTATGAGTTTTCTTTAAAAAAATCTTTTCATTTATCTTATTTGGTTCTGCTTCTTTTTCCATTCCTATTATCCAACTCACCTACAAAAAAAAAATAACTTAGTCTAATACAATCACTCTAATTATGTGAGTAAGGTAGTAAAACCTACAGCCTTTTAAGTCATTGTAGTATCTAATGAAGTATCCACTAATAGTCTTTAAATTAAATTTTATTTTATGGATCGAATGTATGACTTTACATCAACTTTGCAACCATAAACTAAAAAATGCTTTATAGTAGGCTTTTTACCATATAATAACTTATAAGGGGTTTTAGGTGTTGACTTATTAGGAGCTTAATTTAAAATATAGGCTATGGTTCTCAATGTACCACCTTATTAAACTTTTGGTAATGAAGTATAAGCCAACATGCACCTTACCATGTCCATGAGATTTTTGTTTTTCTTTTTTTATAATTCCATTCTACTTTAATGTCCTAAGCATGGTGTAATTTGCTTGAAATCCATACTCTTGTAGGTATCTTGCAAAAAGGTTAGAATTTTTGCCTATTTTAGCATATCTATGATAATACTCATAACTTATGTTAGAGTTAACACATTTTATCTGTTTCCCTAGTTTTAGCTTAACTACTGCTTTGAATGACTTTAAGCTTTTAGTGATTCTAACTTCTCATTGAATAGCTCCACCTATAAAATCTGGAGTAATCATTAATAAATATGATGAATTATTTATAGCTTCTTATAGCACTAGGTGTTGTGGATCTAGTGATATCAATGTCAATTAATTCTAGAACACTCTCCTTTCTATTTCTCTTCCCTTTTCTAGCTCCAGCCAAAAGTTTACCCTTAATAAAGTTCATATAGGTTCCAAAATCTAAGAAATCTAGGTCATGAAGTACTCCCATCTTTATGAGTCTCTAATTCTTTTTTAAGAAATGTGTCCTAACCTTCTGTGCCATAACATTGAAGACTTTTCATTGATTTTACATATTTTCTTATCAATAATAGAGTTTATCAAATTCACAAAATTAAGATCTAAGTTAACTCTACACAAACCATTATACAAAGAACAAGGCCCATAATAGAGGATTTGTAAAGTAATTCAACTTTTCCATTACCAAAATAATAGGAATATCCAATAGAATCTAATGTAACAACTAAAATTAAATTCTTTCTCATGGAAGGTATATAAATAATATTATTCAATAATAACTTATATCTAGACTTCAACTATGACTTCATAGATTCCATGTACTCCACCTCAACTTTGTCTTTATTTCTTAGTCATACAATTAGTACTCCCTTACTTGCTTTTCGAAGATTTGTCAATGCTAGAAAATAATTAGTGACATGAATAGTCACATTAGTATCTAACCACCAATAATTTGATAGTACATTAACTATATTTGACTCAAAATAGACTAGAGATAGATAAGTACTTTTCTTTTTCTTCTCAATTCATTTCTTATACTTGAAGTAGTCTACTTTCTTGTAATAATACTTTTTGCAAAAATGTCAAATTTCCTTGAACTAGGAATTTTTAAGCTTATGACATTGCCCATTAGACTCACCCTTCTCACCGTTTTTCTTTCTATAGTTATAATGACCCTTATTTTTTTTATTAGTCATTGTATCATGGTTTAAATTTATGCCATGTATAGTATAGTTTACCACCCAAGCTTTGCCTTTCTTAAATCCTCCTCAACCTATGTACCAATGGAAATAAGCTCATTGATGGTCAACTCAATCTTCTAAGCATTGTAAGACATCTTTAGAATGTTGAGATAGGAGAGATTTTAGAACATGCCAAGTCTAATAACTGTCCCCTATATTAATTTTCATAGTCATCAACTTATTGTACTAATTCACTAACTTTAAAATATACTTTCTTACTCCACTAATACTATCATATGCAAATTTTTCAAGTAATGAAAGATATCATTCCTTCTTAGCCTTATTAAACTTTCAATATTTTTTAGATACAAAATCAAAGAATGCTTTTACATTAGTTGTTTTAGGAATACCCTCTCTTGTACTGTCATCCATCATATACTTTATCATTATTAAACATACCTTGTTAGTGTGGGACCACTTTGCATGATGATTTTTTTTTATTTTAGATTTAGTATTAATATGAGGCTTTCTTTCCCTAATAGCCAAATCAATATTAAAGATTATTAGATACAATTTTAGTAATTTAGCCCAATTCTCGTGGTTTATCTTATTAAGTGTATTAACTGCATTTAATTATATAGGTAGAGAAGTTAAGAAAAAATAAATTAAGATTATTGATGCATGTTTCCTTAGTAAACTATGTAATTGAACTTAGTATTACACTATAAGGCTTAACATTGATGGGGCATTTAAAGCCTTATAATATAATACAAAGATAAATACTATATTTCTATAATCTTACATTGATGGCATGATGAAAATTTTTAAAAACATAATATTTACTTCTATACTTATGTTATCACCAACAAATCATATTAATAATACTAAATTGATAAGGTATTAAAATATTATTAATATAATACTCTCCTAACTCTAACTATCACTTTATTAAAATGAATAAAATTTTATACAATTAAGCCCACAGTGAGCAAGCTTGCAATTGCGTAAAATTTCAAGAAAAAACATAAGCCCAAATGATTCCAAGATAATATTTTTCTATATATATATATATATATATATATATATATATATATATATATACATAAAAAAATTAATGGACCAAACAGCATCCAAAATTTTTGCAAAAATATATATGGAAGCAAAAAATGTAAGAATCATACTATAAAAAATTTAAAAATAAGATCAACTGTATATTTAAATTAAATGGGTAAAAATAATTAAAATATTTTTAATTCTTGATAAATATGAAAAATGCCCAAAAAATCAAATTCAAAGAGTGAAGCCCAACAGTGCAAGCATCGTCTTTATAGGACGCTAATGCGGCAACATATGGCTTGCATGTGCTAGTGTCACATGTAAGTGTCAGCAGAATGGATTTGTTTATTGTTTTCTTCCAAAAGTTAGGTTTGCAACTTAGGTTAGGTGACCTAATGGTAGACCTGCATGACCTAGTTCTTAAACTTACCTAAAAATTATATTTTTCTACGTAATTTTCCCTCATAATAATCATTTAATGCATTTGAATGCAAAATTTATAGAAATAAAAATATTTAATTTAACTTTAAAATTAAAAAAAAAAGAATGGAGTTTGAAAACTTATGCTATCCAAAAACTTGCATTTTAATATTTACACAAGCTAATAAACACATTTTCTTAAATTGGAATTCATAAAAAAAAATAAAAATTACTCTAAAGAAAATAATGGCAAAAAAAAATCAAATTTCAATTTTGAAGAAATTAATGAGAATTTTTTGAAACTTCAAAAATATTTCTAGTAAATGCTCTTTTCTTCATTGAAGTATAAAAACAAAAATGGAAAACAAAAAATGAACACTTTTTCCAAAACATAAAATGGAAAACCATTTGATAACATGATTTCTTGTTTTTGAGAATAAAGCACTTTTCTTGACATTATGAACAATTGGTTCACAAATAAATGTTTATCAAAAAAATTTACTAGTATAATTACACTCAAATGAATATGCTATACACAATATGATGGGAATAAAATAATACATGTATAGCAAAGACAAACAAACTTAAAAACTATTTTTACAGGACATTGTGCAGATTAAGCAAAATTGGGAAATTCTAAAAAATACTACATAAACTTATAAATTGATATATATATATATAGAAAGATACTATTTGAATTTATGGCTTCATATAATGGATCACTTTATGGTTTCAAAATTTCATATTCATAAATCAATAATTTTTTTAATTATTATATAGAATAGCATAAGAAATTCTGAGAAACATACTTGCTAAGTAAGTAAAGTTTTTAATAAAAAATCATCCATATTCTTTGAAAATAATACCACATAAATCATATGTGTACTAGAAAATGTTATGCATACAACAAATCAAGATAAAATCAAATACGCAAAAAAAATTGCATATCACAAACATAAATAAAAAGGCATTATTTATAATGATAAATAATTAAATTTGAGGGATATGGAATAAATAAATATTCATAGTAATTTTTCATCTAGAAAATTCATCACATAATATAAAATTATTCAATGAGGATCAATTTCAAAATCTACATAATAATATGACTAATTCATATGATTTAAACAGTTCTAACACCAATTGATACATTTTAATTAAATATTCTTATTGAATCATGTGAAAAAAAATACAATATTAAAATGCAAATAAGATGATAATAAGTTAGTACCTATTGAATTCATTTTAATGATAAGAGTGGTTAAATCATGACTAGTACGAAATAAAATCCAAATGAACTTGATCACATGAATGATGAATAAGAGTCACTTTGACCGTAATTCCGCAAGTGCACAGGTTAAGTCGAGTTATAGTATAAAAGATTATCATCTCCACAGGGATTGCACGTTGAATACTAACTGAATTTCAAGTAAAATTATCTAGGCGTATCAATTGATAGTGTGAATTAAGGATAAAATGTAAAACAGAGCTTAGTTATCAATAAAAGGTTTAATTCAATGAAATGAAAGCGTACTCAGCTTAAGGTTCCCTTGTACATTTCATTATGAAATGAATGTAATCCTCTAACTTGGTTTACTGTTAATTTAGACTGCTGGATTACCTAAATTAAGCTATACCTCATTGCAAGGCTACTAGCTACTAACCAAAAGATTAAGTGCCCAGAATTACTCTAGTAATCACTCATCTAGGTTGCATTAACTTTCTTTAGAATCCATTTTCAGACATTTCATCCTATGCAAAAGAATCCAATTAGCTTAATTCCTAAGTCTAATTGATATTGCCAATGATCATGCAAGGTCCGATTAATTAATTGGTCATTTCAACCTAGAATCAATTAATCCATAACACAAATCCAATATTCCGGATATATTGGTTTGTTCCAGCATAAACAGCATAATTAAATCATAAATCAACAATATATCAAGTTAGATTATATAAAATTCAAATCCATAAATCCATGAACAAGTTCACCCAAGCTGAGTACAAGGGTTTAGTGTGAAAACATTACAAAATTAGAAGAAAACTAGAAAACAGAGAGGGAATTCAAACAATTCATGAAGATCTACAAATTGCTTGCTTGAATCTTCAATTCCTTGCTCAAATCCACGTTAGAAGGTGCCCTTGGTGAGTTTGGGTCTCTCCTAGGGTTTCTCCTAGCAGCTCTCCTTGTTAATTCTCGGTTTCTCCTCCTCATTTGTGCAAAATTTTGCACAAAACTTATATTGGTGATGTACACAGGGTCCAACACGGCCCGTGTTGTACCCCGTGTTTCTCAACGAAAGTTGAGCAGCACAATACACGTTGTGCGACACGTCCCGTGTTCTTCTCCGAAGTGTCAAGCAGTAATGTACACGGGGTATGACACGTCCCATGTTGTACCCCGTGTTCTTCGACGAAGGTTGATCAACATGCTACACGAGGTGTGACACCCCCCGTGTTTACCTCAGAAGCGAAGGGCAGTATGATACACGGTGTATGACACGTCCCGTGTTTACCCCCGTGTTCTTCTCTGAGCAGTTCAGTGAAGCCTCGAAGCATTCCAGAAGGATACACGCCCTTCAACACGGGGTTCTCATACCCCGTGTTCTTTGTTAGATGAGCAAATTTACTTCGATTCTCCACAATTCGTATAGTTTTGCCTCCGGATCCTTTTCTAATGCTCATATGTGTCCTTTCAAAGCCTGAAAATAAAATATCGAGCATCTAAGTATCTTTTTCAATCAATTTGCACAAAATACTAAGTAAATAAGTGATGAAACTCATAGAATTTATGTGCAATTGTGCATTTGTCACACTTCTCCTATTAGCTTTAGCCATCAACAAAGTATTTGAGGAGTTGTTTGTCACAATAAGGTCTACATAGATTTTAAAAGGAGTAATTCCTATTTATAAGTCATAACAAAAAGTGGGTTAATTTATCCTTAAGAACCACCTATTATCATGTTACTACCATTTAGGTTCAATTGGATAGTTACTTTAATTTGAGGTCAATCTTTTTACATTTTATTTATTATTAAACTAATAAGTCTAAAATAAAACATCTAACATGTTATTCTTAAAAATAAAAAGAGTGTAAGTGTAATTATATTCAATTTCATAAAAAAAAGTGTAATTTGTTTGTTCATATTTAAATTGATAATATTTGTATTCAATTACATATATCATTTTAAGATTGTTTAAGAAAAAAATTAAAATTAAAGTTATTTAAATATGTTTACATCCTATCCTGATATATTGAATTGTGTTGGACATGATGTGATAAATGAGTATATCTCTTATGTTATATGAGTCTTAACATAACTAATCAAATTTATCTTTTTTGAACAAATAAAAAGACAATGTTTAAAGAAACAAACTCAAATATTAACTATAACAAAGTTATTCAATGGATATTCTTATAAGTTATAAGTCACCACTACAAAAAAAAACAAATTTATATAGATGACAAATGTCATCTGTATTAGATCATCTATATATCCTTGTATGTGTTTTAACCTACATAGATAACTTTTAATGTCATCTATATAGAAGGACCTATATAGATGATAAAGTCATATGTAAAAGGTACAAAGATGGTCAACATTATCATATCTATATAAATGATAATTGTTGTTTGTGTAGGTCTAGTCTATACAGATGACAATTATCATTTATACAAGTTGTTTGTATATATTTTTTAAATTACAATTCACTCTAAAATTTTTTATATCTTTAATGATTTTATTTTTATTAATTTTTTAACATATTTTTAATTTAAAAAATTTATTTGTAAATGATAGATAAAAGAATCAATTCATAGTAAAATATTTTTTTTATAATTATCAAGCATTATTAATGTAAATATCATAATATTAATTGTAAGAACAAATAAAATAAATATTAATTCTAAATAATATATAATAAAAATTTACTCCACATCCATACATAATGTAAAGAATCATATAAAAAGTAAATATATGATATATATATAAATGTATTCAATAGTTATATGAAATAATAATCATCACCATCCTTATCCTTATCCTCGTCCTTACCATTACCTAAAGGTATACATGAAGGTTAAGATGGAAGTAGATGTGACTATGGGTAGGGTGGGGGTGAGGGTCATCGTAACTAGGAAACTAATAAATGCTAGGGAGTAAGGGGTGATTGAGAAGCGAATCTGGATGGTACTCTCAATCAAAGGATATTCACTTGAATAGGAGGAGGAGGCATAATAGGTTGAAATAGAAAGAATCCCATGGACCACAAAGCAGTATGTATCACCTTAGGGACAATATGAGTTTGCTATTGCACTTACTCATGATAGAGAATCCATTGTTTTATTGCAGCTAAGACCTGCTAACTTTGGGTAATGTAGGTTTGTAGGTCTTTCATAAAATGTTACATCCTGATGTTATCTTGAAAGAAATACTATAATGGATGAGTTGGTGCTAAGGTGCTTTGTGCCATATTGGAAAGTACATGACCAATTACCTTTCTATACCTTAGAACTTTTAGGTCAAGTACAGTTCCTAACATAGTCCTTTAGCTTCTTTATATATCTTTCATATAGATACATTCATAAAAAATGAATAAGACCCCTAAGCAATGCTTCTTCATACAAGTGCATCACCAAGTGGACTATTATGTCAAAAAATGCTAGAAAGTACATCCTTTCAAGTTTTTAGAGAATTGGTACAATGTCTTCCTTAGCTTGATTAACATCCTACTTGTTTAAAGTTCTTGTATAAATTTAGTTAAAGTAATTGCACAACTTAATATTTAGACATGTAAGCTTTTTTTTGGCAAAAATGCTCGTATTACAAGTGCCAACAATCATTAGATAATGACATGACAGTTATGGGATTTCAATCTCTTGACCTTGGTATCATTGTTAGTCACATTCTTCCTCAAATTTCTAACAAACCTATCAAGAAACTTACATTTTCAATGAACTAGCAAAACCACCATCAATTGTCTTGATTAAGCATGTATCTAGCATGTAGTTTCATCCACTTACACCTCTCCTTGTATAGGTGCAATTCTAGTTTTATATTCATGTTAGCTAGATCACGTCTTGCATTGTCTATATCCTTTGATTTATGTTCAATATCTAGCAATGTACCTCTAATATTATCACGTACATTTTTTTTAACATGCATCACATCAATATTGTGTTTCAAGATCATTGTGAACCAATATGGAAGTTCAAAAAAATGCTTTTCTTTCTCCAATTAAATTCATTTACACTTCTCCTTTGCTTAACTTTACCACATTGCATGTATTTTCCAAGAGGTCTTTAATGTACTCTATTTAATTAATCCATGATTATGTTATTATTAAGCTACCTTAAAAAGGCTTTCCTTTCAATCTTTCTTGTAAAGTCTTTATTGTTTTTCCAAATGTGGCTGCTCAGGAGAAAGTGATGATGACAAACATAAGCTTTTTTCCTTCTAATCTACATTGATAACATATCTTTGTTGCAAATCGGACATCTTTTATACCTTTATCCATTCCACCTAGAAAGACTACTTCATGTGGGAAAGTCATTCATAGTTGATAACAATGTTATTTGCATCTTAAACGCGCTATTCATAACAGTATCTTGAGTTTCAACTCTTATCTCCCATAACTGTTTAAGCTATATCTTTCCCTGGAGATTGTGGTCTAGGAATCAATAGTGTTAATATGAAAAATGACTTTGTCATACAAAGCCATAGTGGTAAATTATAGATAGTTATCACAATTGGCCACATATTGTATGATAGGCTCATATCATTAAAAGGATTGAATCTTTCTACACTAAAACCTAATTACATATTCCTTAGTTCTATTAAGAAATTAGGATATCTTATGTTGAAATCCTGCTAAGTTTCCCCATCAATAGGATATCACATAATTACATCTGCAATGGATAATCTTGTATGATACCACATCATATTCTCTTCCGTGTGCCTTAATTTATTCAACCGCTTCAACCTAGGGGTTAAGAAAAAATATTGTAGCACTTTCTGAGGAACCTTTTTCCCTTTTATGTTTTTATCAATCCACCTGCTTTCCCTACATATTAGACAAGTCTCATATCTAGCATGTTCTTTCCAAAAGAGTGCACAATCATGGTTATAGACATTTATTGATTCATAGCCCAATCCTAACTTATTAAGCTATTTCTTTGCATCATAATATGATCCCGGTAATTTGTTATCCTTTGATGGTGCTTGTTTCAATAACTTTAGTAAAGAGTTAAATAACTTATTAGTCCATTTATGTATTACTTTTAGATACATGATCTTAACTAAGAAGTTTAATGAAGAAAAAGTTGTGTAACTAAGGTATAATTTTACTTTACCTTTGCAAATAGGTCATTAAAGCTTTGGCCATAAGATGTGTCCTTCCAAGGTGTCCTTATTCTGATCTTTATCATTGTCATCTAATTGATCAATGGCATAAGGGCTAATAAAGTTATGTATAATATTAATCATCTCATTAGCATTATTAATGGGTGCCCCACCCATAACATTAGCACTATATATATAGTTTTCACCATGATAGACTCAATTTATGTACAATGGATCAAATTTGTTATTTATTAGATATGCCTTCATGGTTTCTAATATCTAGTACAACATATTTAAACACTACTTCCATGAACATCTTACCAATCCCCTATCATTAACAAAGTTTCTAACTTTCTCCACAAATGCAGTGGCATTATTCTAGTACTCATCGGTTGATCAATCTCGTAAAGTTATCTAGTTTTTGTCAATAAATATTTTCTAACTAGCTTCCAACATTATAAGTCATCATATGATTCATTTATGTGTGCATGTTTGTTGTGTACCTTAAATCCACCTTATTACTCTAACTCTAATGATTATTACCCTATAACATTTGAGATATTCCTATAATTATTGTCTCAACTTATTCACGATATGCTTCATACATGTAGAAAATTTGGTAGTATCTCCTCATAGCTCTCTAAGTGTATATACTATACACTAGTATAGTGCATACCTAAAGAACAATTGAGAGAGAAAATTTTTATAAAGTGAAAGGATGAGTAGATAAGTTAAGCACAATAACTAAAGAACATATTCTAAACTATTTAAATTTTTAGAATAATTCAAGAATTAGTTTATTTAGGAAGACTAACAAACCCTTGAATGATTCTAAGGTTATAGTACAAATTTATTTTAATTTTAACATGTTGTAGTTTTTCTATTATAATAGTTTTAATAAAACCTTAAACTCATCTGTTTACATGTTATTATGTTGATAATTCAATAATGTATATTCTAATAGTTAATTACTCATCATTATTTTAAATGATTATTTAATAATATAAATATTCCATATCATCAAACATTACATACATTTGATTAATTTAACCATAAAATTTATTACAAATTAGTATCCTCTTAGTATAACTTTCATTGTTATATGATATAATAAATTAATTACTTTTATATGACTAAACCCTCACATTAAATGACAATGTTGTTTATTATTCATTATTTTTAAGTTATCACTTAAATTATGAAATATTTTGCATCATCAAAAATTTAAATAATAATTATTATTATGATCAAAATATTATGTAGCTATTTTTTTATTTACCTACATTCTTATACAATTTAGCAAATTAACAATAGTTGTATGACTTACTTTTATTAGTAAATGATTATGCATTTTATTATCCATTATTACTTTCATTGTTACTATTTTAAATTCTTCAATTATAAAACATTTGACATCATAGAAATTTTTTATTTTCATTAGTTTAACTATGAATTATTGTGCTATTATTCTTTAGATACTTTTATTCTTGTATAATATAGTAAATTAATTACCATTATATGACTTACATATAATATTAAATTATTACATATTTTATTATCCATAATATTTCTAGTACTCTAAATTGTTATGTCAATTATTCTATAAAATTTTATATGACTCACTTATTATATTAAATTATTATGCATTTTATTATATATTACTCCTTACAATTTCAATACTTCAAATTATTACTTTCATTCTTACATAATATAATAATTTAATTATCATTATGTCACTTACTTATGATATTAAATTATTATGCATTTTACTATTTATAGTTCCTTATATTATTCGTACTTTAAATTATTACTTTCATTTTTATATAATATAATAAATTAATTATTGTTATATGACTTACATATAATATTAAATTATTATGCATTTCAATATATATCACTACTTATATTTTTAGTACTTTACATTATTACTTTCATTATTGCATAATATAATGATTTAATTATCATTATGTCACTTATTTAGAATATTAAATTATTATGTATTTTACTATTCATTACACCTTATATTTTTATTACTTTAAATTATTTCTTAAGTTATAAAAATATTTCACATTGTAAAAAAATTTTATATTCATTACTATAATTATCATAATAAATTGTTGCCATTACTTAATGCTTTCATTTTTATCAAATTTAACAATCTAATGAAAATTCTACAATTTACTTATGATATTAAATTACTACATATTTCATTCTCCATTATTATTTAATGATATAATTTTATTAAGTGTTGAATACTTATTATTCATATTAATTTTTATATGAAGCTTTAATTAAGTTATTTTGTAAATATTCAAATTATTTATTTTATTATTATTTTAAATGATTGTTTAATTTACTAAATCTTTCACATCATTAGAGGTTTTATATTTTTATTCATGTAATTGTCAATTTTTTTTTATTTTTTTATACACTTTTACTTTTAATATAATTTAATATTTTAATTAATATAATAATCAAAATTATTACAAATTTTATTATTTTATTTTCTACCAAACTCACTAGAGGTTTGACATAATAAATATATTAACTTTTACAAATTATTAATTTCACTAACTAACACAATAAAGCATTTCTTATTCATACTCATCAGATGATTGAACCAATCATCATATAAAACTATTTTACACAAAATATCATATTAAAATATGTAATTCTTATTCATACTCATTATATATTTAACACATTTGATACATATGCCATTGTACAATATAACAATTATATCAAACTAATTTATGGTAATATAAATTTATTTTCATGTGTAATATTAAAACTATTAAAAAAATGGTATATGAACTTTTTCAACATACATAAACATAATAATGGATCAACAATCAGCAAGTTCAATAAAAAATGTGATAATACAACCTAATTATTTAACCGTATGATATACAAGAATTAGTAAATAAATATAAAAATATTTTAAAAAATAAAAAAAATGAAAATGATATACTTGGAAGAAGCTGGACATTAAGAGAAAGACATAGAATTGCACTGGAGATAGAAAGCTAACAGAGAAATGGTGAAATGAAAAGGGAGAAGGGTATGGACCAAATATATAGATAAGGCTTACATAGATGACAAAATATCATCTCTATCTACAATCATCTTAATAGGTTGACCAAGAGGGGCACATGTGTCATTTTATATTTTTATTCTATTGAGATGACAAATTATCATTTGTATATCACAAAAAGTTATCTATAATTCTAGCCAAAATTTGACCACCAAATTTTTGGCAAGCTCGAAAATTTCAACCCTATCTAGAGGACTTTATGTTGTCTATATAGGGCTTTTCATATTTTTTAAAACAAAATATTTTTATACCTATGCAGATGACATTTGGTCATTTGTATATATTTTTTATTTTTTTTAAAAAAATAAAAAATTATATATAGATGACACATAGTTGTGTGTATAGAGTCTTCTTTTTTTTCAAAAATAAAAATTAATACAAATAGGTTTTTTTAAAATTTTTTTTAAATTCTAGAAATCTATACCAACAATCGAGTTTTTATTGTCTATATAAATATCATCTATATAGACTAATTATTGTAGTGCACATACAAGTTATGCATCTCAACTTTTAGATTAATCTTCCTTTGTTATCTACTATCACCTTCTCAAAGGTTGATTTTTTTTGACAAAATTTAACAATAACATACCTATTTATTCATATAGAAACAAATATTATTTATTGATAAAATGATTGGTAAAGTAACTTTTTAAATAAATATGAAGATATGTGTTACAACAATTAATGTGTATAAGAATTATTCTAATCTTTAGAAACCCTTGATGAAAATGGTCAAAAAGTCATTAAGAAGTATGAAAAAATTGCAGAATATATATCATGGACTAGATAAAGTCAATTACGTATTAAAACATAAATATATTAATGACAAATTGCATTCATCTCTCCTAATATTTCATCTAATTATGTTTAGATCCCTTTTATTTTCAGAAATATACATTCACTTTCTTTTGTTCTAGAATATGGAAAACAAGCATATATTTAAAATCAAGAGAAAGGAAGGTGAGTGCATATGAAAATAAGGTCAATGCATACTCCTAAAAATAGAAAGGATAGGAGTGTAATTATATAAATTTTCAACAAAAAGTTTAGTTTGTTCATGTATAAATTAATAATTTTTAAAGTCAATTGCATATTAATTTATAATTAATCTTATATAAAATATAGTATGTGTGCAAGAATTCTTGCTGCGAAGAAATGAATAGAAGAACTAATGACCAGTCGGATGGCTACGTTATAGTAATTATGTTGAATACACAGCAAAGAGTCATAAAGTTTTAAGATCTCAAATCCATATATTGAAAATGAATCTCTAGGTTATATTTACCTATAAAGCCAATTAGTAAGCTATCCTTTTCATATTTATGAATATCTAAGCTCACAATGAAGCAAAGGAAAATAAAAAATGGACCTTAATTGATGAAATGGAAAGAAAATTTCAAAAGCAATGAAAATGAAAATCATTTTAACTGGGATGAACTTAGTATACATACATCAAAAGTGTCCTTATATGCCAAGGCAACTTTTCATCAATTAAAATACAATCTCAATTTTAAAAAAAAATTAATAGGAGAAAATGAGCAAAGTCATCCTCAATATAAAAATATAAATGTTGGAGATACAACGCATTAAAGCCTATAACTCTAACATGCAAAGCAAGTCATTTTTCACTTAAGCTCATCCTTCCATTGATAAAAAGAAAAAAAAACTTATTTTATTATGAGAATCATTATAATTTGGTTGTGTAAGGGATTAGGGAGATCTAAATAAAAAGAAGTTTCAAGGTGGAAAGTCATAAAAATTACTACCAATCTTTTTGCAGAAAATCCATAGATGGCAAGGTGTTAGGAAATTTTTTTTTTAAATATATCTTGCATTTCTATTTAATGAATTAGATTTAAAATTTATATATTTGATCAAAAAAATCGGATTGCATTCCATTTATATCTATATATTGCAAGGTGTTAGGTGAAAATTCCTTCTGAAATATATCTTGCATTGCTATTTAATGAATTGGATTTGAAGTTTCTATATTTGTTCAAAAAATCGGATTGCATTCCACTTATTCTATCTATGGAATTTCTCTCTTGAATTTCCATATGTGTGGTATTAACCTAGACTACACAATTTTGCAATCATTTAAATGAAGATGGGGAGCTTGAAATTAGAGTAGTCAATCATAATCTTAGTTACAAAAGCCAAATATTGAGAAATGGAGTGTAACAAAAATAGGGCATTTTTTATCATTTTTCTTACGTTACATGTATTTGTAGCACAGTCTTTCTCAGTTATTGGATTTGCACAATGCTTTGGAGCATGTATGAGGCAATGTGCACAAAAGTATCAAGACATTCCTAAATGTGCTAGCAAATGCGTGAAACCATGCATTAGTCAAGGGATTCTCAACGCTAAAGTTCTTGACAAGAATTACTATTGTAAGCTTGGTTGTGCTACCTCTTTATGCACCGATATTAGTACCCCACAGGACATAGGTATTTTTAACTACTTTTATTACATAGTTTATATCTCTAATAATAATTTGTTTTTTTTATTTGAAATATTTCTTAATTTTTTAAATTTATTTTTTTCTTGCAGCTGCAAATAAGGTGGCCAACTGTGTGAATTCATGCACAAACGTGTGCAATTAGATGGGAATGAAGATTTTTAATTAATAATGCAAATCATATTATATATGCTTATAACTTATAATTACATGAATCAAAGTTCAGTTAATAAAATTATATCTTTTAAGTAAATATTATGGAATTAATTCATACGAACCATATGCATTAAAGGTTTTGTTTAATCATTATTGAAAAAGCTTGGAATGTACAAATAAATGTTTAATTTTTATAATAACAACAAATATCTTTTCTTTTTTAACCTCAAGTCACAATATTTTTTATAAGGGAAAAAGTAAAAAAAAAAATTCCAAAATTCACAACTCCATATATCACTTTTAAAGATGCCTCCCACTTAAAAAACTTTTTTTAGGAGAGTTATTCAATTAAAAGGCTCCACAACATCTCCTTAAAATTTTACATCATATAGTGAATTATGTATAGAACAATTTTATTATTTCTTTAACAATTCATTCTTCTAAAAAGTTGAAGAGGTTGATCTGGATAACTTTTGATATGAATTTACTGTTAATGTCATAAAGACATCCTTAAAGATGTCTTTTATGTCCATAATTGAACTAATTTGATAAAAAAAAAAATCATTATTTAAAGGACGTGGTTGGCAAATAGCTAAAGGGATAGAATTTTAAGAGAATAAACTAAAGAGTTGAACAAAAAATTGAGGGTACATATTATCCCATGTTAGTGATGGCAAGGAGTTGAAAAAAATTTAGAGCGAAAATCATGTAAATATATTTAGAAGTTAAAATCAAACTCTCGTACTTTCTTTCTACCATTTGGTGATGCATACTACAATTCTGAGTAATTAAGTATTGATGATATCAATTTTAAAATAGGTTAAGAGATAACAAATGTTAGGTCAAATTATGTAAACATGTTATGTCCTATCTCGATATATTGAATCATGTTGGACATAATTAAGGCAATAAATGAGTATATCTGGCATTTTGCATGAGTCTTAGTGTAGCTATTCAAACTTAACTTTTTTAGACAAGAAAGGAGACATGGTTTAAAGAAGCAAATTCAACTATTAACAACATTGAAAAAATTCAATGGATACTCTTATAAGCCATATACAAATTGCGCACTTCCACCATTCAATTAATACTCCTTTGTTATCCATTATAATATTAAAAAATTAGATCTTTGTTTTACAAAATTTTACAATAACATGCCTACTTGTTTGTGTATAAATAAATATTTTTTCTATTGATTAAATTTATAGGTGAGGTAATTTTGCAGATAAATACGAAGATAAGCATTACTATTAATGTGTATAAGAATTATTATGTTGTTTAGAAATTTTTAATGAAAAAAAAAGTCAAAAAAGTTATTAATAAGGAGTACTCTTCTACATCCTCAGCGGCACTATCGAAGCCGTCATTAAAGTTGAGGAAAGATGAAGCTAATCTATAACTATTACTTTTCTTTGTTACTATGAGTGATCAACAAAACAGGCATTAATGGATTTTTCAAATTGTTTTTGGTTTCTCTCCTTCATATCTCTTTTCCTTTGAGATTTCTTGGTCGAAAATTTTCGACCTTTTAATTTGATTCCATGTAATTTTTAAAATCGTATTACTGGATGTGCAATTTTTATTGCTGCTGTGAAGATTGAGAAGAAATTATTACTCAATGGATATATGTAATTTGATAAATATTCTGTATCCATGTGTTTATTGCTCGCTTTGAATTTCATTGACTGGGTTTTTAAAAGAACTAGTACTTCACCATTTTGCAATTGAAGATTAAGGAAAATACCCTCTTAAAAAGATTAAAAAAAATCCTTTAAGTTCTTCTTTTGATTGGTGGCTTTGTAAATAATGGTAAACCACTGATTCACTTTGACTGCCCCATTAAATATTTGACGGGAGTTAGTGAGTAAGACTGAAATTGTTCTAATTTGGTAATTAGGATGATTACAATAGAATTTTCAATTTTATAGGAATAAAATGTATTCACTATGAATATCAAAGGGAGCAAATTTATAATCAACCCTTAATTTTACATAAAATATAATACATACGTAAGAATTCTTCGTAGGAAGAAATGAATAGAAGAACTAATGATGGGTTGGAAGGCTAAGTTTTAGTAATTGTGTTTAACAAAGAGTATAGAGCCATATAATTTTAAGATCCAAAGCTGTATATACACATGCATGTGTTTTCCAATAATTTGCTCTATAGAATACTAGAAATGGGTCTCTAGGCCATATCCATTTGAAAAACCTAAGAATAACACCAACTTAGTCACGTATAAATAATTTTTTTTTATTAATTAAATTGGTAGGTGAAGTAACATTGTAAATAATTATGAAGATATGTAAATTGATGTGTATAAGAATTATTGTGTTGTTCAGAAATCTTTAATGAAAACGATCGAAAAAGAAAATAACAAACAAACTATGAAAGAACTGTGGAATATATATATATATATATATATATATATATATATATATATATATATATATATATATATATATATATATATATATATATATATATATATATATTCACCTTATTTCTTTCTAGAGTAGGGGAGATAAGAGTATATTTAAAATAAAGAGAAAAGGAGGCGATTGTGTATGAAAATGGGGTCAATGTATAATTTTAAAAGTTAAAAAAGTGTGCAATTATACTAAAATTCAAGAAAAATGTAATTTTTTCAATTATACATATTAATTTATAATTAATTTTATAAAAAATATAATATGTATGTAAAAATTATCAATTGGAAAGAATAAGTAGAAAAAACTAATAACAGTCGAAAGGCTATGTTTTAGTAATTGTACTGAATACAGAGCAACGAGTCATATAATTTTAAGATCTCAATTATGCACATGCATGTTTGGTACAGTAATTTGGGTTTTAAAATACAGAAAATGTATCTCTAGGCTATATTTTTTCCGTAAAGCTAACTGGTAAACTATCTTTTTTTATATTTATGAGCAATTGTTCTTTAAATACTAGAACTATATCGATCATATAATTAAACAAAATATAAAAATCCAACCGAAGCAATTGGAAGAAAATTTCAAGAGAAATGAAACTAAAAATCAATTTGCATTATTTATAGGGAAAAAAAATGAGGTAGCCGGCCTCCTTGCAAGGTTGGCTTCGTCGAATAAGTGGAATGCCCGCTTCGTACAAAGGCCTCCCGATGAATATACAAGGTTGTTGAAGGCAGACTTAAAGATTAATTATTCATAGGTTTCTTCTTTAATTGATGCTTTACTGCTTTTAAAAAATTATTTTGTATTATCAAAATTAAATTTAAAATAGACTTAGTATATATACAAGTTCTTTTATGCTAAGGCAAATTGTCACAAGTTGGAATATAGTATCAATGTATAAAAATAAATTAATAGAAAAAATGAGCAAAGTTATCCTCAATGTAAAAGGATAAATGTTGGAAATGTCAAAGATTTAACTCTATTCCTCTCTCATGCAAAGCAAACATTTAATAATAGGTTTATTTTAATATTACAATCCTCATAATTTGGTTGTGTGGGGAGCTCTAAATGCATAGAAGCTTTACAATGGTAATTCAAAAAAAGCACTTCCAATCTTTTTGCAAAATGTCTATAATAGATTGCAATTGGTTAGGTGAGAATTCTTTCTTAAATATATCTTGCATTGCTGTTTAATGAATTAGATTTCATATTTCTATATTCTTTAAAAAAAAAATCATATTGCAGTCCCTTTATTAGTATTCTATCTATGGAATTCCTCTCTTAAATTTTTCATGTGTCGTTTTAATGTGTTTTACACAGTTCTACAATCATCTATATAAGGATAGGGAGCTTGAAGGTAGAGTAGTCAATCTTGACCATAGTTCTAAAAGCTAAATATTGTTATATTGTGAGAAATGGATGGTAACAGAGTTTGGGCACATTTAGTCATTTTTCTTATGCTGCATGTATTTATAGCACAATCTTTTTCAGTTATTGGTTTCACAACAAAATGCTATAGAGATTGTACGAGGCAATGTGTACAGAACCTTTTGCAAATTCCTAGATCATGCACCAAGACATGCAAGAGCCAAGGAATTCGCAACATTAACGTTCAAGAGAAGATTTCCTATTGTTAGGTTGGTAGTGCTACATCTTTATGCACCAATATTAGTACCGCGCAAGACATCTATACTTTTAACTACTTTCATTACATAATTTATATATCCCTAATCATAAAATGGTACTTCTATGTGAAGCCTTTCTTAATTTAATCTATTTTTTTTTCTTGCAACTGTAGATAAGGTGAAAATTTGTGCGAATTCATGTACCAAACTGTACCCTTAGACAGGAATAAAAATTTATAATTCAGAACGTGAATCATATTGAATATGATCGTCGCTTAAATTTCTTAATGTAATTGCAAGAATTAAAGTTCAATCAATAAGATTATATCTTTTAAGCAAATGCTACGACATTAATTCATACAAATCACATATATTAAAGGCTTCGTTTAATCATTATCGAAAATCTTGGAATGTAAAAATAAATATGATGTTTAATTTTTATAATAACAACAAATGTCTTACCTTTTTTAACCTCAAGTCACATTGTTTCCAATAAGGAAGAAAGCAAGAAAAATGATTAAAATTCACAACTCCAAATATCACTTTTAAAAGATATCTTGTACTTAAAAACCTTTTTTTAAGAGAATTATTCTATTAAAGGGCTCATACATATCTCTTTAAAATTCTCCATCGTATAGTTAAGACAAAAAAAAACAAACCTTAAAATTATGTATGAATAGTTTGATGATTTTCATAAAAATTCCTTCATCTAAAAGGTTCAAAAGGTTTGGTTAATTTTTTTTTCGTATAAATTTAGTGTTAATGCTTTAAGGACACCCTTAGATGCTGCTTAGTTCATAGGATTAAACATTTCTAGAAATCCTAATATTCATGAGAATATGACTCAGAAATTTAATCGATGGAAATATAACATTTTCATATTTGGTTCAATTAGAAATATTTATAGGAACATTATAATATTTTATTTTAATTATTTTGAATATTTTTAAAATATTATTTGATTGTAAAAAATGTTGTAATTAAACATTGAGTGACTACTAATGGTGTGTGGTGGCTAATGATGGTCATTGGTGATAAATAATTATTGCAATTGTGGTATTTGATGATTATTAATGGTGAGTGGTAGCTAGTAGTGGTAACTGATGGTGGATGGTGGGTAATAGTGGCCACAAAAAATAAATGGTGAGTGGTGATAGTCACTAGCAGTGAATAGTGGTTAGTAGTGATCATCAATAATGAATGGTTATTGATAGTGGTCATCGATAATAACTTATGATTAGTAGTAGTCATTAGCTATAAATAGTAGTCGGCAATAGCCACTAATGATGAGTGATAGCTAATTGTGATCACCAATAATAGGTGGTGATAAATGGTAGTAATTGTCAATGGATAGTTGTGAATTATAGTCATTGGTGTTAAGTAATGGCTGATAATAGACATCGATAATAGGTGATGGTCAACGATGGTCATTGGCATTAAGTGGTGATGGATAGTAATTACTAATAGTAAGTGGTGAATGGTGATAATTGGTGATGAGTGGTGGTTGGCAGTGGTAGCTGACAATGGGCAGTGGTCATTAGTAGTATGTGGTGGTAGGTGTAGGTGATTGTGGTGAGTGGTGGGAAGGATAAAATAATCTTTTTATATTAATTTAATATTCTCTTACCATAGAAATATAAAATATTTACCTTCTCCTATGGAAATATTTTAGAGCAATATTTAGCTAAAATGATTCTAAAAAATGTAATATTTTTAGGTATATTTTTCTAAAATTTGATCTAAACATGAGAATCTCACATTCCTAAAAATATGAGAAAGATTTCATAAACTAACACCTTGTTAAAGACATATTTGTATCCACAATAGAACTAAGTTGATGAAAAAATAATTGCTTAAAGCATGTGCTTTCATTTTGGTACATTGATGGTAAAAAGGCTTGAACTAAAAATCTTAAACATGCTACCTAAGCATTTCACTACTAGTCCATTGCCTTGTGACTTGCTTAGAGGATGTGTTTGGTATATGGTTAAAGGGAATGAAACTATAAGAGAATAAACTTTAAATGAGTAGATATTTTGAAATAATAATTGCATAGTAATTTTTAAGGTAAATATTGTCCCATGTTAGAAAAGGTATATAGAAGAAAAATCAAGAGGAAAACTGTGTATAAATCTAAATTTAAACACTCACTTTGTTTTTATCTTTTAGTAGTGATGTATACCACAATTATGAATAAGTAAACATGAATGATATCAATTTTAAGTTTGGTTAAGGAAAATAAAATATCAGGAACTCAAATAAATTAACATGACATTCAAATATCCTTTTCTTTGCTCACAGTTACAAAGAATGTTATTTATATTTCTTCAGTGGATTAATCTTAGCCATTAAGAAAGTAGTTGAAATGTTATGAAAATTTGGAAGGATTACCATGTTAAAATAAATTGGACTAATAAGTAATCTTAAAAATTGATTAAATAATATATATATATAATATATATATATATATATATATATATATATATATATATATATAATCTAAATAAACTAGACTTAACTGCTTTGAATTAATTATTTTGGCTTAAACATTGCTAGTAAATATATTTTAATGCCATAAGTAAGATTTAACAAGTAAATTTAACATCGGGGTTATTTTTAAATACAAATTAATAAAATTGAAAGCCTCATTTTTTGCTCATTTGACATTTGATGACTCTTAAAAGACCGTGCATTTCTTTACAATTTGGGGTTTAATATCTAAATTTTATATGTGTGAATTTAATGATTCTATAGTTTTACCTTTAAAAAAATGATAACTAACCCAATATGTGTGAAGTTTGTTTGTAACTAGTTTTTATTGAAAAATTAAATTTGATAAGATCTATATTTTAAAATTCTAATGAATATTTAAAATTCACAACATTGTACTTAATTATATAACTACAAAATTAAAGGAAATTTTTTTTATCACACTATAGTAATTGATTTGCCAAATTATTTGTACATCTTGTCTTTTTATCACACTCTCTCATATTAAGTTCATATTATATATTTGTTTAAAAGTTATCCCACCTACTATAAAAATGATCTTTTTTTAATAATAGTAGGAATAATAATCCACTTAATATATATATGCTCACAAAGTCTTGAAGTTGTTTTAATAATTTAGATTTATTCAAAATAAATGTGGTGGTTATGAGTTATTTAGACAATTAGCTTGTGATAATAAGTTATTAGCACATGTTTGTTAAAAAGAGGTGTTGTATTATGTGTGTATATATAGACATAGTGAACTTCCTAATATAAGTGTACATAAAACAAGTTGAAGTCAATAAAATTGAAGTGTGGTGATTCTATGTAGATTATTCCCTCTTTTTCAACTCTTTATCCATTATTCTTCTTCTTGAATGTGATTTTGAGTGTTAAAGCAAATCTTGCTTCGATTAAAGTTTCATCATGGCAAATTCAACTAGATTGCTTCACACTTCTTTTCTAATCTTTGATGGTAAGAATTTAAATAAGTAAAGTGTGTAGATGAGAGCCATGTATAAGTTTCAAAAAGTGTTCGAGGTTATTAAAAATAGTGTTATAAAGATTTATGCAAATGGAATCGAAGCCCAAAAGAGGACCTATCTTGAATATAAGGAACAAACACTCTAAAGCCCTATATTTTTCACATTAATGTGTCAACAATTTAATATTTGAAAAGATCTTTGATGCTATAACCTCTAAGCAGGCATGAGATTTTTTTGAAAAAATGCTACAAAGATGCTAATAAAATAAGGAACGTATGATTATAAACTTTGAGAAGGCTATTTGAATTGCTAGAAATGGATGTTAAGGAATCCGTTAATAAATATTTTACTAAGTTTCTAGCATCAACAAACCAAATGAAGAATAATGGTGATAAGATTAAGGATTTAACCATCATTGAAAAATTCCTAATAATTTTGACTATATAGTTAGATTATATAGTGGTTGCCATTGAAGAATCTAAACATCTTGATAGTGTGACAATTGATAATCACTAAGGAACACTCAAAACCTATTAGTAGATATTGAATAAGGGGAATGCAAACAAATTAATGGAAAAAGAATTTTAATCATATATAATAACAAAGAGTGAATTAGCGAGAGAAGAGGACAACCTAAGGATATGGTAGAGGTAGAGATCATAATCGATTCGCAAAAGGTGGACATAGAAACAAGATCATAGCTATTAGTGTATATGTCCTAAAATTAATCATATTGATGATTGTAAATTTGAATCGTGTTATTTTAATAGCAATTTCAATTATTATATTTATACATATATTGTCTACATAATATATTTATTTATAATAATAACTTTAGAATAATTATATTCTTAAATGTCCTTAGTCATATATTATTGTGGATTAGGTTGCTTTGATATGTTAAGAATAGCACGTGTGGTAACTTATATGAGATATTAAGTTTGCACATGAGTATAAGTTAGAGAACTTGTATGCTGGACTGATCCACCCTAAGAACATTACATGGATTGTTATATGAGTATCATGAGTAATTCTTAGTGATCATTATTAATATGGTCTTTTGACTTGAGATTGTCAAGGTTCTTTACATGTGAGTTTCATATTTTGATACTACTCTGTGTCACTCATGGTTAAGTGAATGCAAGGGTAGTTATTGGATATGTCACACATCATGCAGAGGGATTTATATGATCAAGATGGAATTTATCCCTCCTATATATAACAAGAGTGACATCTGTGAAGCTCTTGATTAAGTAAAGTTGAGAAAATGCATAGCCATGCTCAGATGAATTAATATGGGATGTTAATTACATTTGCTTCAATCAACTTACTTAGAAATCAAGAAATCTTTAGATTGGGCTATACGAGAATGACAAGGTCCATGTCTCATGCTCAATCTAGATGTCTAAGATAAAAAATATAATTAATAATCACATGTAAAGGTTCGGTCAAATCACTAACTTTCTCATTACTTAGGTAACAATGATGTATTGCTAGATATCGCTCATTGTTTATGATTATTAATGTGATTTATGATTATTACCAATGTAATGAGAGCCTGTAAGGTCACATATATAGAATCCAGTGGATTTGAAATTGATGGACTAAAATGTTTGGGCCTAATTGTTAGGAATTCTATGTTATAATTATAAGGCCTAATAATAAGCCTATAATTATACATGGAATAAAGCCTAATTAGTTAGGATTTTTTGTGCACATATCTAAATAAGCTTGTTGGGTAATAATATTGATATTATTCATACATCCCCAACACAAAAAAACCTAGTAGGCCTTTTAAACCCTTGAAGGGCATAGCTAGCATTATGAAATAAAAGGTGGTGAATTCTAATTAGTGGACGTGAGACATTGCTGGTGATTAGTGGGTTCGTGTGGATATCTCAGAGTTTTTGGCCAAAAGAAAGTCCAAAAGGGTGATCACCGATCAGACCTCAGAAGTATTTGAGAAAAGGTAATCTAATCCCTATCTTGATCTAATGTTTTTCATGGATCCATTGATTGGGATCAGTGAATTTCTGTTGCATTTGTTTGGCTCCCGATCCCAACAATAGCAATCAAGAAGATTAAGAAGACTCTAATAAAGAATAACAACTCAATAAGGAACCATGGCAAAATCATTACACTATAGGAAGAATAGATCAAAAACACTTAACAAACATATGCATACATACATATCTATATATATCTAGTGCTATGAGTGTAAAAAGCTTGGCCACTTTATTGATGAATGTAAATCCAAGAAAGTGAACAAGCAAGCCAAAGGAACTGTTATATTTATCTAAAAAGATGAATAAAATGATTATCTATTGTTAATGGTTACATTTAGTAATGAAGCTTCAAAGTATAACATTTCCATTTTTGGAATCTAGGTTTTCAAATCAAATGATTGGGGGGCAAAGAAATGTGTTTTAAGCTAGACAACATGAAAACCTTAAAAGTAAAGTTTGCAAATAATAGTATTGTGGTCATTAAAGGTAAAGAGGAATATTTTGATCTAGCAAAAGGATGCAAGTCATGCTAGTAGAATAAATTTCTTATATATGCTTACGATGAAAAATAATTTATTAAGTTTAGGCTAGTTACTTGGAAAATGGTATTCAATAAAGATGGAGCATGGACATTTGGCTATAATGGATGCAAGAGGAAGAAAGGTAATGAATGTTCTTTTATTAAAAGACAAAACCTTTAAGATTGAGATTCATAATAATCTTTTCAATGCCTTAAAGAAGTTATAGAAGTTAATAATTATATTTGGCATCTTAGGCTTGGCCATTTAAACTTTAAAAGTCCTAATCATCTAGGTAAGTCTAAGATGGTACTTAGTTACCTCATATGAAATTATCATAGGAAAAGCTTTGTAAAGCAAATCCCCTTCAAAATAATTAAGCTATTGGAATTGGTGTATTTAGATGTCTATAGTCCTATTAGTCTAAAACTCTTAGCAAAAATAGCTATTTGATCACCTTTATTGATAATTTTAGTTGAAAATTTTAAATTCATCTTATAAAGTAGAAGTTAAAAAATATTAAAAGCTTAAAATTATTCAAGCAAATGGTTGAAAAAACAAAGTAAGCAGTTATTGAAGCCCCTAAGCATTAAGGGTGGAGGTGAATATAATTGGTAAGTTTAGAAAATATTATGTAGTTGAAGGTCTTATGCATGAAGTTATTGTTCCCTATACTCTTTAACATAATAAAGTCATTGATAAAAGGAATAGAACAATTGTAAATATAGATGAAAGTATACTTAAATCTCAAGGAATACCTAATTATTTCTAAAATGAAGCTCTATTCTTTGTTATCCATATACTTAAACAAAGTCTCACAAAGAAGCTAATTAATAAAACTTCTAAAAAATTTTAGATAGGTATAAAGCTTAATGTTAGTCATCTTAAGTTTCATTTGGTTTGATGTAATTAGGAGAGGAGAAGGGAGTAAAGGGTTTTTATTCCCTTTGTATGAGTTTATTTTAAAAAAGCTTATTCTTTTTCTTCATTTTTCCTTAATGAAATAATCCCAAATAAGCTAATGATGATTAACTCCACTCAATTTCTTAGGGAATCTAATTCCCTCATTTTTTGTTAGGTTTATCATTGTCGTCATTAATAATAATAACAACAACAATAATATATTAAGAAAGGGTGAATTAATGTTTCAAAAATTTAAGATTTTAAGCTTTAAAAGTAAAATAGCTTTCCTTTTCAACTTACTTTTTTGGAACAAGTAAGAGCAACTAGAAAGTAAATTTGAAAGATCAAGTATATGATAAGCAAATATAAGTAATAAAGCATAAAAACCAAAAAGTGAAGGAAGGAAAAAATAGTACTAATGTGTAGTGATTTGATTGTCTAAAGAAAAATTTGTTCCCCTGGGTTGATTCCTCTCTCCCAAGGTTAAATCTAACCTTAATGATTATCCACTAGCATTTTTTCCTTTTAAAATGCCTAATTACACTTTCTTACTTGATTTTCAAAAGACTTAAGTAATTTTACCTCAAACACTTAAAGATTTTCTTCATATAACCTAGCTATAAGGTGTCTACCAAAGTTTTATTCATTTTCCACTCTAATTAGTGAACTTTTGATAGGTAAATATTATCTCTTGAAGAGATTACAAGGTTATTACACTCAAATAGTGTAGATATATAAGTTTAATTATAAATAGAAGATTTAAGAAGATAGAAGGAATCTATAAAGAGAAAGCTTTCTAGAGAGAATAAGAGTTGCTTATGATGATTTACCAATGAAGTGAGCTCTTTTATTTATAGATAAAAGGTGAGACTAGCTATTGGAAACTTTCCATATTCTAAAGATTAACCTCAAGCTAAAATGCTTCTTCTCTTTCTTTAAGTCTTCTGAGCATCTTGTTCTTTCTAAAATGTTAATGTTTAATCACTTTCAAGGTTAACAACTTTTGATATGTAGCATTTGCAATTCTAAAAGATATCTTAACAAGTCATTTTTATGAAGTACAACAAAAGTCCATGCAACTTATTCTTTTAACAAAATTTAAATTTGATGGCTATTAAGTCTTTTTCAAAAGATGGTATTATGCTTACTCTTTTATCATATTTCAAAATATATTGATCAAAATATAACTCAACATTGGGTGACAATCACAAAGAACAACCTACGCAGTAAAATATAGGAACATACAAAGAAACATGAACCATTTCATGAATTGATTTAGACCTCATAAAAGCTTATTAGAAGTCCCTAATCAAATCCCAATCAATTCACCAATCTAAAAATTTATATTTTATTATATAATTAGCTCTAACTAATATATTGTAATGGAGTTATGATATTTATAAATTGGAAAGGTTGTAGGGGTTTTAAATCCTACCTAAATGTATAATTCATTTATAAGATGTAGTTTAACTAAAGCATGAACAATGCTAGCAAAAATTACTTATTCATTTTATGATCAATACCAGATGGTAGATGTTACATATAGATGGCATGGAAATTAATTGTACTTGCATTATTATGCCATATGAGGAATTTGTTGGGATCAGGAGTCATACGAGCGCAGTGGAATAAACCGATCCCAGCCAACGGATCCATGCAAAACGTTAAATTAGAATGTAGGATTCAGGTTATACCTTTATATGATTCCAAATTTTGTTCGTTAATCACCTCTTTGACTTCCTTTCAGTCAAAGACTCCAAGGTATCTACACGAACCAGTAGATCACTAATGAACATTCTCACGATCACTGGTTGGAATTCGTCTCCTTAGCCTCGTAGTGCTAGCTACGTCTCTTCAAGGATTATGGTCAAGGAAAGGTGTTAGGGTTTTTCTATGCTATATGGGATGCGTGAATAATGAATTAACCTAATTATTACCCAACAAGCTTATTTAAATAGGAGCATAGAAAATCCCAACTAATTTGGGCTTTGGTCTATGTATAATTATAGGCTTATTATTGGGCCTTATAATTATAACATAGAATTCCCAAGTATTAGGCCCAAACAATTTAGTCCATTAATTCCAAATCCACTAGGCTCTAAATGTGTAACCCTTCAGGCTCTCATTACATTGGCAATAATCATTAATCATATTAATGATTATAAACAATGAGCGGTGTCTAGCAATACATCATTATTACCCAAGTGATGAGAAAGTTGGTGATTTGACTGAACCTTTATATGTGATCATCATCTATATCCTTTTGTCCTAAACATCTAGATTGAGCATGAGATATGGACTGTGTCATTCCCGTATAATCCAATCTCGAGGTTTCTTGATCCCTAAGTAAGTTGATTGAAGCTAATGTAATTGACATCCCATGTCAATTCATTTAAGCATGGCCATGCATTTTCTCAACTTTACTTAATCAAGGGGCCCACAGATGTTACTCCTATTATATAGGAGGGATGAATTCCATCTTGATCACACAAACCCCTCCGCATGATATGTGACATATCCAATAACTACCCTTGTATTCACTCAAGCATGAGTGATAGAATAGTATCAAAATATGAAACTTACATGTAGGGAACCTTGGTGATCTCAGGTCAAAGGACCATAATAATAATGATCACTAAGAATCATTCATGATACTCATATAACAATCCATGTAATGTTCTTAGGATGGGTCGATCTAGTATACAAGCTCTCTAACTTGTACTCATGTGTAAGCTTAATATCTCATATAAGTCACTACACATGCTAGTCTTAACATATCAAAGCAACCTAATCCACAATGATATATGATTAGGGACATTTAAGAATATAATTATTCTAAGGTTATTATCATAATTAAATATATTACGCAGATAATATATATAAATATAATAATTGAAATTGTTATTAAAAATAACATGATTCAAAATACAATCATCAATATGATTGGTTTTAGGGCATATACACTAACAATTTCCCACTTGCACTACAGCCAATCATCCATGTATCTAATGCCTATGGATTTCATATGACTATCATGCTTTTGCTACGTCAGGGCTTTTGTTAGTGGATCGGTGACATTATCATCAGTCGGTATTCTGCATATCCTGACATAATTTTTATCAACAATATCTTTTATGAGATAATAGCGCCGAAGTATATATTTAGATTTTTGGCGAGATCTAGGTTCCTTGACTTGTGCAATGGCTCCATTATTGTTATAATAGAGCTCTATGCTGGAAATCGCGCATCATACATGCACAGCGGAATAAAAATTTTGCACGATTTCCACCAAGGATCCATGCGAATTTAGAACGCCATAGATTAGGAATTAGGGTTTATACCTTTCTGCAAAATTCTTCTGACCGCTACACCAAGTCCGATCTGCTTCCAAATCACGAACAGGAATGAAAACCAGTAAATTATATCACCAGTACAACGTTTTGTGACTGCACCTCTGTGGTATCCACACGAACCCGTGAATCACCGATGAATGTCCGCTACACACACCGGTTGGAATTGATCTCCTTACACCTCGTAGTGCTAGCTACGTCTCTTCAGAGATTTTGGTCAAGGAGAGGTGCTAGAGTTTTCTATGCTTTTGCTTGGGGTGCGTGAATAATAATAGCAATCCTATTATTACCTAATAAGCCTATTTAAATAGGTGTATAGAAAAAACATAACCTATTTGGGCCTTATTCCATGTATAATTATAGGCTTACTATTGGGCCTTATAATTATAACATGAATTCCCAAATATTAAGCCCAAACAATTTGGTCTATTAATTCCAAATTCACTAAGCTCTAAGTGTGCGACCCTACAGGCTCTCATTACGTTGGCAATGACCATTAATCATATTAATGATCATAAACAATGATTGGTGTCTAGCAACACATCATCATTACCCAAGTAATGAGAAAGTCGGTGATTTGACTAAACCTTTACACGTGATCATCACTTATGTCCTTTTGTCCTATACATCTAGATTGAGCACGAAACATGGACCGTGTCATTCCCGTATAACCCAATCTTAAGGTTTCTTGACTCCTAAGTAAGTTGACTGAAACAAATGTAATCGACGTCTCATGTTAATTCATCTGAGCATGGCCATGCATTTTCTCAGCTTTACTTAATCAAGGGGCCCATAGATGTTACTCCTGTTATATAGGAGGGACAAATCCCATCTTCATCAAACAAACCCCTCCGCATGATATGTGACATATCCAATATCTACCCTTGCATTCACTTAACCATTAGTGACATAGAATAGTATCAAAATATGAAACTCACATGTAGGGAACCTTGGTGATCTCAGGTCAAAGGACCATATTAATAATGATCACTAAAAACCACTTATGACACTCATATAACGATCCATGTAGCGTTCTTAATATGGGTCGGTCCAGTATACAAGTTCTCTAACTTGTACTCATGTGTAAACTTAATATCCTATATAAGTTTTCACACATGCTAGTCTTAACATATCAAAGCAACCTAATCCACAATGATATATGACTAGGGACATTTAAGAATACAATTATTCTAAGGTTATTATTATAATTAAATATATTACGCAGACAATATATATAAATATAATAATTGGAATTGCCATTAAAATAACATGATTCAAAATTACAATCACCAATATGATTGGTTTTAGGGCATATACACTAACACTCTACTGGGTTAGCAATGCTAGGAACAACTCCAAGTTCAGTGATGAACTTCTTAATCCAAACAACCTCCTTTGCGGCATTTGATGCTGCAATGTATTCAGCTTCTGTTGTAGAATCAGTCACTGTCCCTTGCTTTGAACTTTTCCAGGCCACAGCGCCACCATTAAGGTAAAATACATAACCTAACTACGACTTGAAATCATCTTTGTCGATTTGAAAGCTAGCATCAGTGTAACCACTTACAATGAGCTCTTCCACACCTCCATAAATCAACAACATGTCTTTAGTTCTTCTTAAGTACTTAAGAATATTCTTGACAGCTATCCAGTGACTTTCACCAGGATCTGATTGGTATCTGCTCGTCATGCTTAAAGCATACGAGACATCAGGACGAGTACATAACATGGCATATATGATAGACCCAATTGCAGATGCATAAGTGATCTTACTCATGCGATGTCTCTCATACTCTATGGAAGGACATTGAGTTCTTGAGAGACTTATGCCATGTGACATCGGCAAAAATCCTTTTTTAGAATCTTGCATGCTAAACCTTTTTAGCACCTTGTCGATGTATGTACTTTAACTTAGGCCAAGCAATTTTCTCGATCTATCTCTATAGATCTTGATACCTAGTACATAGGAGGCCTCACCTAAGTCTTTCATAGAAAAATAATTTCCTAACCAAGTTTTTACAAACTGTAGTATAGGAATGTCATTTTCAATGAGTAATATGTCATCTACATACAACACCAGAAAGACTATTGTGCTCCCACTAACCTTCTTGTACACACAGGGTTCATCTTCATTCTTGATGAAACTAAACTCTTTGATCACATCATCAAAACGAAGATTCCAACTCCGAGAAGCTTGCTTCAACCTACAAATGGATCGTTGCAATTTGCAAACCTTTTCAGCATTTTCAAGATTTACAAAACCTTCAAGTTGTGTCATGTACACATCCTCAAGAAGATTTCCATTAAGAAAAGCAGTTTTGACATCCATTTGCCAGATTTCATAATTATAATATGTTGCTATAGTTAGAAGAATCCTGATAGATTTAAGCATGACAACTGGAGAAAAAGTCTCATCATAGTCAATACCATGGATTTGTTTGAAACCTTTTGCAACCAATCGTCTTTTAAAGGTACACACATTACCATCCATGTCGATTTTCTTTTTGAAAATCCATTTGCACCTAATGGGTTTTACCCCTTCAGGTGGATCAACCAAAGTCCAAACTTAGTTTGAATACATGGAGTCCATCTCTAATTTCATAACTTCTAGCCATTTCTCAAAATATGAGCCCATCATAATCTCTTGGTAGGTTGTGGGCTCATCTTGGTCCATGAGCAACACATCACCATGATGAGTCATGAGAAATCTATATCTCTCGGGCTCACAACGTATCTTACTAGATCTACATGGGTTCTGTGTTACATGAGCAAGTTCTTCCACAACTGGTTGTGGAACCAGCTCAAGTTCCATCTCAAGTTCAATGTTTTCTCGTTGATCTTAAATTTCTTCAAGTTCTATTCTTCTCCTACTGATTCTTCTGGAGATAAATTCTCTCTCTAGAAAAATACTAGTTGGAGCAATAAATACTTTTTGCTCAGTTGGATTATAGAAATAATATCCTTTTGTTTCCTTAGGATATCCAATGAAAAAATATTTACCATATTTGGGTCCAAATTTATCAGAAGTCTAACATCTTACGTAAGTTTCGCAGCCCCAAATCTTCATAAAAGATAAACTAAGACGTTTCTCAGTCCATATCTCATATGGTGTCTTTTGAACTGATTTTGACGGAACACAGTTTAATATGAAAACTGCAGTCTCTAGAGCATGTCCCCAGAAGGAATTTGGAAGGTCAGCCTGACTCATCATTGACCGAACCATATCTAACAAAGTTCGATTCCTCCTTTCAGAAACACCATTCCATTATGGTGTTCCTGGTGGAGTAAGTTCTGATACAATGCCACACTCCTTTAGATGATTAAGGAACTCTCAGTCTAAGTATTCACCACCTCGATCTGATCGAAGTGCTTTAATACTTTTACCGAGTTAATTTTGTACTTTATTTTTGAACTTTTTGAACTTTTCAAAAGATTCAGACTTGTGTTTCATAAGAAACACATAACCATATCTACTGAAATCATCAGTAAAAGTAATGAAGTATTGATAACCTCCTCTAACTTGTGTGTTTAAAGGTCCACATACATCACTATGTATAAGGCTCAAAAAATCACTAGCCCTTTCACCTTTCCCAGTAAAAAGGGCTTTAGTCATCTTACCTAATAAATATGACTTACATACCTCATATGATTCGAAATCAAATGAGTCCAAAAATCCATCCTTATGGAGTTTGGAGATGCGTGTCTCATTTATATGGCCTAAACGACAATGCCAAAGATAGGTTGGATTTAAATCATTAGTATTGACCTTCTTCGTGTTTATGTTATAGATTGGATTTTCAAGGTCCAGAACATAAAGACCATTCATTAATTGTGCACTGCCATAAAACATTTCATTTAAATAAATAGAGCAACATTTGTCCTTTATTATAAATGAAAAACCTTTCTTGTCTAAACAAGAAACAGAAATCAAATTTCTACTAACAGTAGGCATAAAATAACAATTGTCCAATTCTAAAACTAATCCATTAAGTAAAGATAAATAATAAGTCCCTACAGCTAATGCAGCAACTTTTGCTCCATTTTCAACGCGTAGGTCCACTTCACTTTAGCTAATGATCTACTTTCTTTAAGATCTTGCACATTTATACAAATGTGAGTACCACATCCAGTATCTAATACCTAAGATGTAGAAGTAGATAAATTAACCTCTATAACATAAATACTTAAGTTGGAAGTCCCACTTCCCTTTTGTTTCTTAAGCTCTTCTAGGTAAATCTTGCAATTTCACTTCCAATGTCCTGGTTCTTTGCAATGGAAGCATTGTCCTTCCTTGGCCATACCACCTTTGGGCTTCAATGCAAAGGAACTTGACTTGGACTTTCCATCAGTCTTGTCCTTTTTCTTTTTATTCTTGGCCTTAGACTTGCCCTTTCCTTTGCCCTTTTGAACCATCATAATGGAATTGGGCTTGGACTTTTTCAAGTTCTGCTCAGTAGTTCTCAACATGTTAAGCAGTTCAGGCAAAGTCTTATCAATTTCGTTCATATTGTAATTCATGACGAATTAATTATAGCTCTCGGGCAATGATTGCAAAACTATATCAATGGCCAATTCTTGCTACAAAGGAAAATCCAATCTTTCAAGGCTATTGATGTACCTAATCATTTTAAGCACATGTGTAGCAATGGGTGTTCCTTCAGCCATCTTACACTGAAACAATGCTTTAGATACATCATATCTCTCATGTCTTGCTTGCTTTTGGTAGAGTTGTTTAAGGTGATCAACCATATTGAATGTCTCCATATTCTCATGTTGCTTCTGAAGCTCAGAGTTCATGGTAGCAAGTATGAGACAATTGACATCCAGAGCATCTTCTAGATGCTTCTTATTAGCATCCTTTTCTACTCGAGGAGCATTAGCAGCAATCTCATCTGGAATAGGTTGCTCTAGGACATACTGTTTTTTCTCATGCTTGAGGACAATCCTCAAGTTTCGATACCAATCGAGAAAATTCATCCCATTCAGTTTATCCTTCTCAAGGATAGATCGCAGTCATAAGTTTGATGCATTTGATACCACGGCTATCTACAATAGAAAAATATGCAGAATGAGAATCATGTATTTTATTTATTTAATAAGGTCTTTTATTAAATAATACTCCCACTATTTTTCTCAAAATAATAGCCCTCACTATTATTTCGGAAAACCTTATGTCAAGGTTTTCTAGTGGGCCAAGATCCATATTTTACCAAATCTTGAGTTAGCTTTAGCTAATCGCCCAAGATATGGCTGTTTAGGTAGACAACTCCTTTATCAATTACATCTTATGCAACTCTTGGATAGTTAGGTGAATAACACTTATTCAAATTCATCTCATGAATTCATAACCAACTATATGCCTCTAGGCCCTAATCCTATTGGTATAGCCCAATTAAGTTAAGACCCAATAATTAGCAATTTGGATATCACTATTATCCCATCGGGTCTTACCAAGATAGACTTTAGGTACTTTGCTTTGGCAAACCCACTTATAGTCAATCAAGATCTTGATGAGTGTTATTATTGGAAGGCATCTCTTTTTTTTTTTTTACTTAATATTTTGTTTGAGGGATTTTAATTTATTTGATCTCACCACTATGTACTTAGTTTTATTAAGCATGCATCATATACATCTAGCATAGGTATCTCATACATTCATCATATACATCTCATACATAAAACATAAATTAAACGTGACATGATTATGGCCTAACCTAAGTGATATTCTAGAGCTCAAGAATATTAAATAAAACTAAGAAAGAAAAACTTCTTCCTAAGAATCTTCTTCTTTCTTCATGGTTTGATCTCCACTTCCATTGTTTCCACTTCAAGTGCTTCAATAAAATTATTACATAATAATAAAGAAACCTCGAGTTACATTTGAGGGGAGTAAGATGAGAAGAGAATGTACAACTAGAAGTAATAGAGAGGCACGACACGCAAGTCGTATTTAAAAATTACAACAAAACCAAAGGCCATAATCATGCACCATACATCAAGCAACAAAATAACATGATAAGTGAAACATATATCCAAATATATTTTCAATATCAAAATTTGAATTAATTAATTTTGAATTAATTAACTAATTACTTAATGTCACATTACGCAGAGAATTTACGGTGGTCCCGCTAATCGATTAGCGGGCGGGATCAAGGGGCAGCGCCTTTGCCAGAAGGTTAGGGGGGCGGAGCCCCCCGCCCAAAAAATTGATTGCACCTGACATTCAAATTGCAATTTAATTTGTCAACAATTGACATTCCCCTTTAGTCAATCAATTCAACAATTATTGACACTCAAATTACGGGTTTACAAATATGATTTATGACAGAATCATAATGGATAAATTTTAATCATATTAAAACAGATCCAATTAATTCACAGATTTTATACGAAACAAATTCAACAATTAATTTCATGAAAAATCAGATTCAGCCATTAAGTGCAAGGTATATCACATATATAAAAAAGACTCAAGAAGTTAATTTAATTAATTCTAATTCATGACAGAATCTGTGTTTTAATCAGAAAATATCTTTCATATTTTAAAACAGATTCATGCAATTAATTCTTTTGATTTTGTTTAAAACAGAACCCAGAAATCAGTTTCAAATTCGAATCAAAATCCAGAATTATTGCAATAGATTTAAATTTAAAAAGAAACCCAAAAACAGATTCGAGTTTCAATCAAAAATCCAGAAATAGATTCGAATTCAAAACAGAAACAAGAATTAATCATAAAACACATTCAAATTTAAATCAGAATTCAAAATAAGGTTGAAATTTGAAACAGAATTAGAATTAATCAGTAAGTTTGCTTGAACCAGAATGCACGAAATCAAATTTACCCTAATCCTAATTAGGAATTATTGAAGTGTGATATACAGAACAATTCATCAACATCATAATCAAGCAATTAGCAAACAAAATCCTAATTTAGCATTTTACAAGTAGCTCTGATACCACTGTTAGGATCAGGAGCCATACGAGCGCAGTGGATAAACCGATCCCAGCCAACGGATCCATGCAAAACGTTAAATTAGAATGTAGGATTCAGGTTATACCTTTATATGATTCCAAATTTTGTTCATTGATCACCTCTTCGACTTCCTTTCAATCAAAGACTCCGAGGTATCCACACGAACCAGTAGATCACCAATGAACGTCCTTACAATCACTAGTTGGAATTCGTCTCTTTAGCCTCGTAGTGCTAGTTGTCTCTTCAAGGATTATGGTTAAGGAGAGGTGCTAAGGTTTTTCTATGTTGTATGGGATTCGTGAATAATGAATCAACCTAATTATTACCCAACAAGCCTATTTAAATAGAAGCATAGAAAATCCTAACAATTTGGGCTTTGATCTATGTATAATTATAGGCTTATTATTGGGCCTTATAATTATAACATAGAATTCCTAAGTATTAGGCCTAAATAATTTAGTCCATTAATTCCAAATCCACTAAGCTCTAAGTGTGTGACCTTTCAGGCTCTCATTACATTAGCAATAATCATTAATCATATTAATGATCATAAATAATAAGTGGTGTCTAGCAACACATCATTGTTACCCAAGTGATGAGAAAGTCGATGATTCGACTGAACCTTTATATGTGATCATCATCTATATCCTTTTATCCTAAACATCTAGATTGAGCACGAGACATGGACTGTGTCATTCCCGTATAGTCCAATTTTGAGGTTTCTTGATCCCTAAGTAAGCTGATTGAAGCAAATGTAATTGACATCCATGTTAATTCATTTGAACATGGCTATGCATTTTCTTAACTTTACTTAATCAAGGGGCCCACAAATATTACTTCTATTATATAGGAGGGACAAATTCCATCTTGATCACACAAACCCCTCCGCATGATATGTGACATATCCAATAACTACCATTGTATTCACTCAAGCATGAGTGATAGAATAGTATCAGAATATGAAACTCACATGTAGGAAACTTTGGTGATCTCAGGTCAAAGGATCATAATAATAATGATCACTAAGAATCACTCGTGACACTCATATAACAATCCATATAGTGTTCTTAGGATGGGTCGGTCTAGTATACAAGTTCTTTAACTTGTACTCATGTGTAAGCTTAATATCTCATATAAGTCACTACACATGCTAGTTTTAACATATCAAAGCAACCTAATCCACAATGGTATATGACTAGGGACATTTAAGAATATAATTATTCTAAGGTTATTATCATAATTAAATATATTACGCAGATAATATATATAAATATAATAATTAGAATTGCCATTAAAAATAACATGATTTAAAATTACAATCATCAATATGATTAGTTTTAGGGCATATACACTAACAGAATTTCCTTTTATATACAAGTTATTATGGCAAAGTTGAGTGTGTTAATTGAGGCACTTAACTGCCTTTGAGATATTGTTCAATAAAAAGGGCTTGATATTGGTTAAGGGTCATTACATATTTATTATGGCTTTATACACCAAATTTGAGTGCCTATTTGTGAATAAAGAAGGTTAACTTTGGAGGGATATGAATAGGTTGTAATTGATAAGGATGGATAGGAGATACAAGAAGATTTATATGCTTTTCTCTTATATTCTTTTATGAAACGATATAGTTACATTATGATTGACTGAAGAAATTGTGAAAATATGAGTAATATCTTTTTTTTTTCATATTTCTTTTATATATAGACAACTTATTCCTTTAGAGCACCTTATCTTTTTCCTTGATAAAGGCATGAAAGTATGACAATTCTTTTAAACAAAACTTAGGTGTTTCCTATAACGATATAAATATGGGTTAAATGACATAGCATACTTAACTCTTAAATTATATTTTTAATACTTATTATTGTCTCATTGAGTTTGAAAGAAACTTATTCTTTCTTTTTTATTTTTTTCTATTTTTTTAAGGAAATTTCCCTCTTAGGTACTTAGCTATTGTTCGATGGATTAGAAGTGAGCCTACTTAAGGATATTGACGTTGAAATAAGTTATGAAATAGTTGGATTAGATCCTTGTGAGAGTATTTCATCACATGATGAATTGGATATTATTTAAATTTGACGCTCATTTTGGCACCTTCTTGAAAATGAAGCATTGAACATATGTAAGACATCACAGTGTCCTATAGAACTAAGGTTGGTAAGTAATTACCTATAATGACCACCTATGCTAGTCATGTGCCTTAGGGTAGGTCTTGACAAAGTAGGTATCAAAGCATAGTCTAAGACTTAAGAATGTATCTTTTTTGGAAACTTGGATTTCAAAGTCTCCAATTGTCAAAGTGAAATTTTTGAGAAATTAAGTCCCTAATAGTAAGCCGATAACAACTAAAAGGGCATAGCTAGTTAATTTGTTATCTTCACATGCACCATGACTCCCCATTGATGACTTTTAATCATAGGCAACTAAGGATGATTAGCATGAATACTATTACTATATTTGAGACTAATATAGTTTTTATTCATTATTATTTATATTCATTACCAATAACCTTAAATGAGAGTAATAGTCGCACTTAAATCATTGTAAAGATATGTTTGATTAATAGTTTGACTAAATTAAAGAATTTGATGGCAATTTACATTTTGCATGTTTATGCTTCAAGAGAGATTTGCTAAACATATATTATTTTGCATATAAGCTTATGTAAACAATCTTAATTTCACATTAGTAATAAGACATCCCAAATTTGTATGACTATTTAACTTTCAATAAAGGTTCAAACTATAGTTCAAATGGGCTGTTTGCACATTAAATTGACTTTTTTTTTTATACTTAGAGGAAATAAAGATTCATATGGCTAGAATGTGTTATAGGAAATATAACCTATAGGGTATTGGTTAAAACCATAGTTCTATGCATAGGTGGTGTAATCTCAAGACATGTAAAATAGATTGATTCATAGTTTGATTAAGCTAATTTTTATGACCTTCACTAGGATGAGAGTTTTTATTTAAAATTTGATCCTAGAAAGGCAGTAATAGTTAATTCATATATGTATTGAATTATTTTATTTGGATTAAAATAAAAACTTAGTGTAAGTATGTGCATACCAAAATTTATAATTTATATGTATAAGTAGGTAAGAGTGTGCATCATAACCTTTCTTGCTAAAAGATGTTTTTAACTATTCATCAAAGTTAATAAGTCCTAGGTTATAAATTGATAGATTTGAAAATAAAAAGTATGATACTAGAAATATGAATGTAATGATTTTGAGATTAAAGTTAGGAATTCATGATATGAAGCATGAAGTCACTTAGAAAGAAATTTTATAATGAGTTAAGGTGGCTTGTTATGTCTAAGGTAACTTGGTATGGTTTTTTTATTCAAAATAATTGTGAATTAGTAAATGGGGCACATTGTTAGAAGGCTAGGCATACATTGTTACACATGAGCTGAGGAACCTATTAGCATTAGAATAATTGGATAGAGTTAGAATTTCAAATATATAGCTAGGTGTAAGTTTTCAAACTAAGGAAAGGAAATTTAAGGTACATGGGGAGAACTTAGGTAAAAAAGTTAGGTGATTTAATGAAAAAATAGGTATGTGAGTTAACATGTTTTGCTACACAATCAAAATTACTAGTTGAAAAAAATTCCAATATAGGGTAACAACTAGATTGAACCTTAGTGACTTAACATACCCTATCACAATAATTTACTGACTATAATTACAAATAGAATGCAAACATAATGCAAAATAAAACAAAACAAAATGCAAACAAGATGCAAATAATATGTAATAATGTAGACAAAACTAAATGAAGGAGAGCTTCGATTTGAAATTAAAGAATTTAAAATTAAACAAAATGCACTAAACAAAACAAAATGTAGAAGTGACATTAAAATAAAATCAATAAGAAACATAATTGATTCAAGGATTTAAAAGCTTTTTAATAGATTAATCACAAATCACAATATATTTAACAATTTCAATTAATTTTTTAGTCTAAAATTATTTAGACCCCCTATAATAATTCATAAATTTTACTCTAAATAACCACCTAAGATTTAATCAAATTAGATTAGTAGAATTAAGTAATCACTATAATCCATAAAACCATATTTAAATTGATTTGAAAATAAAATTAAGTTAAATTAAAGGATTAAATTGAAAACTTCTCATTTAATTATTCAACCCACTATTCCTATATAAAGAGTAATGATTAACCAATCATAATTTAATATAAAAATAGATAGATATTAGAAATTACAAGATTGAACACAAATTATATTCGACTTATTTAATTCCAAACAATTAGAATACAGAATGAGGGAAAAAATAAAATCAATTTAAAAAGCCAATATTATAGCTTAAAATCTCAAAATAAAAATAAATATAAACATTAAATTTCTTGAATCAATTAGAAAATTAGTCTTCCATAGTTAAAGACAAAAAAATTTAAAGAGAAGACAGCTATCTAGAGTTATATTCTTACCTTTAGATGTATAAATCCTATATTTGATTTCCTTTGCACCTAAACCTAATGGACAAAGATCATATGTATTCTAAGGTTACAAAGAACAAAGTTTTGCTAATTTTAGAAGCCTACAATCTAAATTATAAAATAATACACTATAAAAATTATTGTAATAATTTTTTTTAAGTCAGACTTCTAGCCATTGTAAGATCCCTTAAACTACGTAGTTTCACTAAACGACAAATATAAAAGTTGTAGAGCTTGATCTTAAGAAACTTTTGGCACTAGTGTCATCTTGATTGAACTTTTAAAGCTCTAAATATGGCTTAAAAAATTAAGACTAGATCAGCTTAGATGAAAATAAAGTATCAATTTCACAACTAATTTCGATCTTCCAAGTGTCTAAACTTGGTCTTAGCTAAAACATGAAAGTTGTAGAGATTCCTTCAAGTTTTCCAAAGATGTAAATATCACCTAAATTTGATATCCAAAACTTAAGTTAAAGTAAAAAATCTAAAATAGTATAAAAATTCAACAATAACTAAACAAATTCAAAATATCAGAAAACTAACACCCAAACACATAACACAACCCATTTCATCAAATTAAGCATATGTAATACTCTAAGAGGCATAAAATAAGAAGAAATAATATAGATAAAATCTTACATACCATGAGGACATTATCAGCTTGTTTCAATAAGGGTTAAATATTCTTTCCAAAGGGGACTTTAGTTTGAAACTTATCTTATTATAATTGGGATTAAACATATGATTTATGATTATTAAATAATAAGGGGTTATTAGAATCTTGACATGCAATATGAGCAAAGGGTGATTAGTGTGCCTATGATTAGGAGTAAGGTATTGAGACAATGAAGAAAATTTTAGTATGACTTATGCAAGGGATTTTTGATAACTAAAGTAGTTTCAAGTTTGGTGAGTGAATATAAGAAAATCACCCTAATAGAAATCTAGTAACAAAATCGAATAAAATTAAGCTAAATTGTAAAGAATGATTTAGGGCATATCTATCTCGATTTTTTGCAAAACTTATATTAGGCATTTGTATGGGTATAAATATCATAAAAATCTTATCATTAAGTTTGGAAAAATTTTATGAAAGTTCAATAGGAAATTAGGAGCTTAGATAGCCAAAAAATTGCTCGAATAGCCTAAAAACCTAAAGATTGAACTCGAATTTGAAGTAAATTATCTTGATTTATTTCAGTTGACTTAATTTAACTTTTTAGGGCCCAAATATGAATTTTGAACCAAAAATTTTTGATCCAATGACAAAGCCTGAATTTTGTAGAAGAAGCCTTGGTAACTTAGTAAAAAAAAATGCAAAACTAGGGGAATTTGTTTGCAGGCCTTTCTTGGAAATTCATTTAGCTATTTTTTATTGGATTTGTACAATTATCTTCTAATTTAATGGCCAGATAACCATGCTCTTATGATGGTTATCATTAAAGGAATTTTACAAAAAATTTAAATTAGAAAGCTTACGTTGGAAGCTTTATTAAATTAGGGTTTTATGTATAAGGCCTTTGTGCTTAAAATTTGGGCATATTCTGCCCATTTTTCCTAAAAAAACTATGGCACACTCCAGCCTTTTCACAATATTTTCAATTCTCCAATACATCCTAAAAGGTTTTCCAACTAGTTGCTTCAATTCTAGTCAGGTACCTTAGGGTTTTCTTCATTTTTTTTTCAAGTTCTCATGATCATTTCCTCTCCTAAGTTTCTAAATTTTGATTTATTTTAATAGAGTTTCTCTTAAGCTACTCTAAAATATATTTAAAAGGTTAGAGAGTCAAAAGGTTAAGTGAGTGGCAATTACTCCTTATTATATTAAATTTTTCATGAAAATTAAAGAAATTTGATGATTTCAGCCAAGTTGGAAGAGAAACTAAGATGTGGTGCTGTATTATTTGATTTTAATATTTTATAAATGTTGATATGAAGATATAATATTAGTGTTATGATGTTGAAGTGAGTAAGAGATGATTTATTATGTTTTTCCTTAGAAACTTGCTATAGGAAAGTGTAGGAAGAAAATTCTATCAATGAGGTTTAAGGATATGTTTCTATTTGCTCTTTAGAGTTATGGTTAAAAATTATTAAAATTTTAATATTTGGTGTTTTAATGTTACAAATTATGTTAGATATTTGAGGAAAAATTTGGAAATTTTTAGAAAATTTAAAAGTTATGAAAAGTGTAATGGAATAGCCTTTGGTCAAAATGGCATGAAATAGAATGTTGGATTCAATATGTTGTTGTTCAAACTATAATTTGATTTATAAAAATTAAATTAATTTATGTTTTAGGACTATTAGGATGTTAGTAACCTTACATATAAATTTGGTGGTAATTAAAGTTGATTTGGATGTTAAAAAGGGTCCTTTATTACAATAGCTTCAAATCTGTCCAGTTTTATCAAATTTATGATAGTTGTTTTGTATGAATAATAGCATCATGAAATTTTTGAGAAATAATTAATGTTTTCATTACCTAACATATTAGGGATGTTGTATCAAAGTTTGGTAATGATTAAAAGTGATTTGGATGCTTAAAATGGGCTTGGAATGCAAGTGCCTTTATTAAATCCTATTTTGAAATTTTCCATTTAGGTTCTACATGGGCAGTACCTATGTGAATAAATAATCTAATTAAATTGATGTTTGATGTATAATATTATGTTAGAAATGTTAGAACAAATTTTAATAAAAATTTAAATTAATTTGGGAGCACTAAAGGGCTCTAAACAATGATATACACATGTAATTGGCAATGCCTTTACTTGGAATTTTTTTGAGAAATTTTGAAAGGAATTTGAATGTATACAAACGCTAATAATGTTAAAATCATATTGATAACTATTTATATGGTTTATATGTTTCTAATAGTGTGGATAAAAAAGTTGAATGGATTAACCTTGAGCATGATAATACACGATCAAGTGAGTTAATATATTAGAATTGAAAGCTCTATTAAAAGCTATTTAAAAGAGTTGAATATCAATATTGGTTTCATTAGATAATTTTGGTATTACTTTGCAGTATTGTCAAGAAATAATAAAATATGAATATATACAAGAATAGCTAAGTTTATGGAATAGTTAGTATTTTGACCATACTTAACAATTTTAAAATAAGTAATTGATATTACAGTAGGCATCTTATCATTACTCACTTTGTACATGAATTATGAGGGAGAGATTTACATCCTTTATAGAGAAGGAAAGGAACAATAAGGGTTAAAAAGATAAGGTTGGAGATTTGATACCTAAGGTGATGGAAGATAAGGTTAGACCAAAGATATAAGGAGGAATTTATATAGCAATTGTTATCATTCTTTAGAGTAATCTATATAAGCATTATAAAGAAATAATATAATAGATATAGTAGAGTTAAATTAGATCAATACTTCTCTTACATCAATATTTTACATTATTTATTGTCATGTCTTTAAATTATTATAATGAGAACTCCTTAGGAAAGGAAAAGTATATCCACTCACTTGAGTATATTAACACTCACATTCTTAATTGTTAATCGTCATTTACAAATTCTAAGCGTGGTTTACTTAAAAATAATTGATATTTACATAAGAACTCTCCTAAGTCATAGGGTACTTTCCTTGCCATATTTCAATATAGATTTCATATGACTACATTGGGTCCTTGCATTAACTATTTTGTAAATCTCTAAATACTAAATTCTAAGTCAAATCCTTTTGTAGTAAATCCTATCTTACCCAATCATCCACAGGAGGAGATAGTGAATAGTTCTAATTCAGTAAATATGCCCATTCTTCCATCTTCCCTATTCATAGAAATGAATCTTGAGGAAGACCCAGATTGGTAATAGGATGGATCAAACTAGAGGTCTTCTTGCTTTTATTTAGTGTCTATATATTAACTTTAGTATCTTTGTAAAAATTTTGGAACTTTTGTATAAATCTTTTCATATATTAAATTATATTTTAATTTTCAAATGCATGGTTAGAAAAAATTTATTTTCCATAAATGCTTGTCATTACTAGTAGTAAAGTTAAGCAGTAAAGAGTCAAAAGTATTTTAAAAGCTTGTAAAACATTTTACTAGTAGATTGATACTAGTTAAATATCTTTATGCTAGTCATAATATCCAAAATTAGGTCATGATAATGAGTTATATGAGATTAATTAAGTATGTTAACCTTATATTTTATCTAATTGATAAGCCAATAAGGTTAGTAAGAGATATTAAACCTAAGGTTCAGATAGATATTAGGGGATATATAGACTTTGTTATTTTGAAAAAATATGATAATGTAATTTAGTTAGATAGGACAAGAGGATTATTATTACTTCTAAAAAATTCCATAGAATCATTAAGTTTATTTCATATTGTACATGAGACATTCTTATCTAATGACAAAAACTTCATATTTCAAGAACTATAGATAAAAATAAAATAGATTTAAGGCATTGATGTAATGCTTAGTCAAGTCATAGATAAACTGAGGAGTTAGTGCAATAGGATTAAGATTATTTGATTATGACAAAACTTGAGACAATTGGAGTATGGCTAGCCTATTTATTATGTCCAAAGCATATGGACAAGGTAGTTAAAAAAAAGAAGAGTAAGATATGATAATGTTAATCAAGAAAAGACATTGGAATTATTTAGTGATCGAGTTAATTATATTGTAAAGGAAGTAGTAAGTACAAAAAATACAATGGATGACAAGTTAATAAGAGCAAGAAGATTAAGTGACTCTAGTGTAAATTTGGTGGGATGTGGAATATGGTAACAAATACAAGGTTAAATTCATGGTCAACAAAATAGGTGTAGATTTATCATAAATAAAACATGAGTTAAAGGGATCTTAAATTTTAATAGATAATTCCTAAATTGCATTACATGAATCTATAGATATTTGATATAGGTAACTATGTGTTAATTTTCATAGAGATAAAATGGAAGGTGTAAGATTTGATTAAAAAAGCTTTGCCTAAGATATCATAAATCAGTACAAACCATAGGATGTATACTAGAATGAGTAAGGTATAAGTTACACTAGAACACAAGACCCCATTGGGTAGGACTATAGGTTCTTAAATGGTTTAAAGAATGCAAGGTTTGGTGAGAAGGAGTGAGGTAAAACAAAAATGTGAGTGGATAATTTTACCTTAACTTGTTATTATTATAAATGTATATTAAATATTGATTAACACAATTATCTTGTAAATTGTCAAAAGTAATTTATCTAAACTAAAGACTCTACGATCATGTATGGTTTCATGATATGATTTTGTGTGATTACATTAATTGTGAGCCTTTGTGATTTGCAACTTTAAGAGAATTTTTTTTGGGATTGAGTTTTAGAAACATTTCATGTTATTTGTATATCTACATTTGAAAAATAAGTTTATACAATAAATGAATAGAAAATACTTATTTTTGGTAACTATGTTTTGCATTAAGTTGTATGGATGAATTAATGTTTGATTATAGTGTTTAGGCCCTGCCAGTATATCCTTAGTTTATGCATGTCCTTCGTAAGGCATAAAATTAGACCATGAATGATAAGTATGAATGAATTGATACATTATAAGACTTATAAAGGATTGAAATTTAATGAAACTTGCAATATAAGAGGTATGAATCATAGTAAATTCTATATGTATATGATTCATGATAAACCTTTTGAAATTCTTATGAAATGTTGTAAAGAGTTAAGATAATAATTAAATGTGTGTGATAAGTAAAGCAATTATTATTGGAGGTAAATTTTTTAGATTTCTTTAAACCTAAATGCAATACCTTACAACCAAATAATTTAGTGAATAAATTAAATGGTTAAACTCCTCCTTTAGCTATAATATTTCCCATATAGTTAAGTTTATAGGTTGACATTTATAATTTTACCTTAGTAATAAATCATTGCAAAGTTACTTAGTGTTTATATAATGTTTAGAGTTAACATGTCTCTCATTAAGTTAAGAGTGAGCTATAGTGTTGAATACTAGTATAATGTCCTGAATAATATGACTATGATTGTGCATATATATGTTTAAAAGGGGTCAATAATTTGAAAGGCTTGGAAAGCATGCTTAACTTAATATTGTTAAGAAATTCTTAAATTCTTAATATAAGGATATATATTTCTAGTTCTAAACTAAACAATGAGTTGATCTAGTATCCTCCATTAGAACTCATACCTTAGGAAACTATACTTTTGAATTATGGACCAAAAAGGATGACAATAGTATACTTTTGATCTAGTATTGCATAAGTTTAAGATCCATATAAAGAGGACAACAACAATATAGTGATAAGTGAAAAAAAAGTTCTACCTATAAGCATAAGAGAAGGAGTGTTATCAAAATCATCCATACACATTTAAATTTTTAATCAAATCACTCACTATTAGATGTAAAATCAAATAAAATATATGTTAATGGTGTTAAAGAAGGAGTATCAGTAGGTGTATATGACAACTTAAGGTATTATTAAAGGTGGCAAATATGTTGGCTAGAGAAAATGTAGAGCTTTAAGTTAAAAAGGATTGATGGAAACAACCCAGTCATCAAATGAGCAAATAACATATGAACTTCAAGATTTAAGTTTTACATACAAGCTTTACATGCAACCTTTTTCAAATAAAAAAAAGTCTAAATTAGACAATTCATAATGTACTCACAAAATTTAAGGATGAATACTTGACGTGATCCCGCAAGTGCACGGGTTTAGTCAAGTTATAGTATAAAAGATATCATCTCCACAAGGATTGAGTATTGAATACTAACTGAATTTCAAGGTAAATTATCTAGGTGTACCGATTAGTATTGTGAATTAAGGGTAAAATGCAAAACAAAGTTTGGTTATAAAAAATGAAGTAGATGGAACTGGTATGGATTAGGTAAAGATTTAATTCAAATGAGATGGAAGTGTACTCAGCCTTAGGGTTCCCTTGTGCATTTCATTATGGAATAAAGATAATCCTCTAACCCGGTTTACTATTAATTTAGAGTGCTGGATTACCAAAAATAAGCTATACCTCATTGCAAGGCTACTAGCTACTAACCAATAGATAAAGTGCCCAAAATTTCTTTAGTAATCACTCATCTAGGTTGCATTAACATTGCTTGAGAATCCAATCTTAGACATTTCATCCTGTGCAAAAGAATCCAATTACCTTAATTCCTAAGTCTAATAGAGATTCCCAATGATTATGCAAGGTCTGATTAATTAATTAATCATTCCAACCTAGAATTAACTAATCCTTTACACAAATCCAATATTCCGGAAGTATTAGATTGTTGAAGTACAAAACAGTATAATCAAATCATAAATCAACAGTAAATCTAGCTAGATTATATTAAAATCAAATCCATAAATCCATGAACAAGTCTACCCCAGCCGAGCACTAGGGTTTAGTGTGAGTTCATTACACAACTAGCAGAAAACTAGAAAACAGAGATGGGAATCAAACTAGTCATGAAGCTCTACAAATTCCTTTCTTGAATCTTCAATCCTTTGCTTGAATCCAAGGCTAGCAATCGCCCTTAGTGTCTTTGGGTCTCTCCTAGGGTTTCTACTGACGGCTCCTCTTTTAATTTTCATCTTTCCTCCTCCCTTTAGTGATTCTTCGCATAAAACTTATATGGGTAATGTACATGGGGTATGACACGGCCCATGTTGTACCCCGTGTTCTTCTACGAAGGTTAGGCAGCATGCTACACGGGGTATGACACTCCCTGTGTTGTACCCCGTGTTCTTCTGCGAGCAGCTCAGTGAAGCTTTAAAACACACAGAAAGATACATAGCCTTCCACACGGGTTTTCCATACTCCGTGTTCTTCATTAGATGAGCGAGTTTGCGTCGATTCTCCATAATTTGCATGGGTTTGGCTCCGGATCCTTTTCTAATGCTCAAATGAGTTACTTTAAAACTTGAGAATAAAATATCGAGCATTTAAGTATCCTTTTTTCAATTAATTTGCACAAGATACTAAGTAAATAAGTGATGAAACACATAAAATTTAAGTGCAAATGTGCATTTATCAATTCCTCCACACTTGAATCTTGCTCGTCCTCAAGTAAGGAAGTAAGAAAATAAAAATTTACTCCACTTTTCTGTTAATATCATCGGGCAATCATTTAGTGAATCAGAAATTAGGATCAAGTTATGCAAGACAGCTAAATGAAAACAAAGTAGTAAAATAAGTCAATCCTTAGCATAAAAGCAAAAGAGAATAACCTCATAGGTAAAGTGTTCACTCAAACTCTCAAGATAAGGCTTGTGTATACTCTTAAATCAATTAGCTCAGGACTTAATGTTACCATATGCTTGCAAAAACTCTAGTCTCCACTACTATATTGTAAAATGCATGCAAATCAGAGGACTTTATTAGGGAAAATGATGAGGATAGAGGAAAGGAAGATAACGGGATGAAAAGTGATAGAGTCAGAGAAGAGAAAAGACACATTGGCCTTAAGTTCGACCATTATCGAGTTTCATTGCTCAGCTTAGCATATTACCTTACTTCTATTCTTTGCCTCAACCCTTTTTTTTTAACAGTAAATCTGCAAACAAAACTTAACTTTTCTTTCTTTCTTTCTTATTTCCTAACAAGCTTTTCTTCTTCTTCTTCCTAAATTATTTATTTAACACCATTTTTTTATTTTTTTATTTTCTTTAATCAACAGTAAAGCTATAAATTAACTTATCTAGCTGAGCAGCTCTATGTAAGAACCTCTAAGTAATAGTCAAACTTATTTAATGTGTCTAAGTTCCCTTAAACTCTAAAATTCAAGTTCACTTGGGCAGTGGTTTTAAATGCACATAGGATGGGTTGGGCTAGGCTAGGCTAGGCTAAGCTTGAAATGAGGGTTCAAGGCTCAAAGTGGCTAACTAGAGGTAAAGCTAAAAATAGTCTAGGATATATCAAAGAAGGGATTCAAATAAGCAAAACAAATAAAAAGGGAGAAGAAACATGGCCTCATCATTTTTGACATGCAAAATACATAAAATGTAGCTTTAAAAAGAGCAAATGCAAGTTCTAGAGCAAAAAGTCAAGAGTGAGACATAATCCCTTAAAAAGATAAGAATGAGCTTCAAATTCTAATGTGAAAAGTTGCTTAATAGGCTCAAGTCTCACGAGGATCAATTATGCTCATTACTTTTAGCTTCAAGCTTTAGATTTTCGTTATTAAGTTACTAGTTAATCATTAAAAGAGCAAGGAATGAACAAATCACTTTAGTCAAAAGATTGCCTTAAAAATTTTAAAAATTTTTACATATCATTGAAAATTGAATTTGGAGTAAATTCCAGTACTCTAAATAAATCAAGTAGATTCAGGTGCAATACATTCTAAAAGCTAGTCCCTCACACTTAAAATTGGACATTGTCCTCAATGTACAAAAAAGGTAAATAGAAAAGAGACAGAGAAGAGATGGGGGACTGGAACTTCCCTGACAAGTGGAGCGTTGTTGTCTATTACAGAACATGGCTTCAGGGGGATCCACAGGCAGAGAAAGATTAGGAGAGAAAGAGGAGACTACTAATGCAAAAGAAAGGAGGTGCATTGCTACGATAAAATATGCTGTTGTTAGTTATTACAGACATAAATAGTAAGAGTGCAAGAAAATAAAAAAGAAATAGTTAAAGTAATAAAAATTAAATAAAAGTGCATAACCAATACAAGTACAGACCAAGATAAATGGAAATAGAAAAGAGAAACAAGTAAAAAGGAGAATATATAAGTAAAAGGAAAAAAGCAATCTGAGCTACTGAGTAAAAGGATCTGGATCAGTTAGGGAAGAGGGGTGAAAAAGCTTGAACAGGGGCTCAATCATGCTCTCAATGTGTCTGGATCTCCTGTCCAAGTCATCATAAAGGCCCTTAATCCTCGAATGACGCTCAGAGATATGCTGAAGCTCAGCTAGAATCTGCTGCTAACCAGACAATATGTCTCAAAAGTAAGCCTCAGGTGAAACTCTTCCGCTCGCAAAAGATGATGGACCCATATCAGGAGCTGCATCACCATCGCCATCATCTCCTGGAAAATCTTGCTCTTCCTCAAGAACACGGGGTGCGACACGACCCATGTTGTACCCCGTGTTTCTCTACGAATGGGTATTCTGGGCTTTCATAAAAATACACGGAGTTTGACATACCCTGTGTTCTTCCCCGTGTTTTTCTTTAAAAAATGCTTTCATACTTCGCAATAGTACACGGGGTCTAACATGTCCCATGTTGTACCCTGTGTTTCTTTCTGGAAGGCTCATGTTCAAAAATCCTTATCATTGGCTCAGTCAGTGAGGTACACGGGGTAAGACATGCCTCGTGTTTAACACCGTGTATCTCACTGGAATGCCATAAAAAACATAAATCTTTTTATACTAACCAGACAGTGAGGTACACGGGGTATGACATGGCCCGTGTTTTACACCGTGTATCTCACTGGAATACATTTTGAGCCTTCTGTGCAAGAAAATAAACAACAAAAATGCATATATTTCTAATTTACCTAGAAACAGAGACCAAGTGCAAAAAAATGAACATCTTAAATCAACAACTAATGACTTATATGCCTCAAACTAGTCAGAAACTCAGAATGAAAATGGGAAAATTGAAGATTAAAAGTAATAAAAATAGAAAAATAAGCTTGGGTTGCCTCCCAAGAAGTGCTTGTTTAAGGTCATAAGCTCGACCCCTGTTTCAATCAGTCTGGAGCTACCATTATCGGTGGCCCGGCAACATAGTATTTCAATCTCTGGCCATTAACCTTGAAATTGCCAGTGCTCTCACTCTAAATTTCTACAGCTCCAAATGGATACACTTTTCTCACAAGAAATGGTCCAGTCCATCTTGTTTTGAGCTTTCCTGAAAAGAGCTTAAATCTGAAACTGAATAACAACACCAAGTCTCCTTCATGAAATTCCCTTTTGAGAATGCGCTTGTCATGCCAAGCCTTTGTTCTTTTTTTATATATCTTGGCATTGTCATAAGCATCATTTCTCAGTTCTTCAAGTTCAAGAAATTGAAGCTTTCTTTTCTCCCCAACAGATTGCAAATCAAAGTTTAGCAACTTTATTGCCCAATATGCCCTATGTTCAATCTCTACTGGCAAATGACAATGCTTCCCATAAATAAGCCTAAATGGTGTCATTCCAATGGGAGTCTTGAAAGTAATCCTGTAGGCCCATAAGGCGTCATCCAACTTGAGGGCCCAATTTTTCCTTAATCTAGATACAGTCTTCTCCAACATGCTCTTGATTTCTCTATTTGAAAGCTCCACTTGCCCACTGGTTTGTGGGTGATACGAAGTAGAGATCTTATGGGTTACACCATACCCTTTCAAGAGGGATTGAAATTGATTAGCAATGAAGTGAGACCCTCCATCACTGATGACGGCCCTAGGTATCCCAAAACTAGGAAACAACACCTTTTTGAAGAATCGAACTACAACTTTTACATCACAAGTTCGAGTGGCAATTGCTTCCACCCATTTGGAAACATAATCAACCGCCACAAGTATATATTTGTTATTGCAAGAAGGTGGGAATGGTCCCATGAAATCAATTCCCTAGACATCAAATATTTCGACTTCCAAAATGTTGTTCAAAGGCATCTCGTGCCTTTTTGATATACTACCAACTCTTTGGCACTGGTCACATGAAGTCACATAGTGATGAACATCCTTGAATAGAGTTGGCCAATAGAAACCTGCCTGGGTAATCTTTGCAGTTGTTCTTGAAGTGCCGAAGTGTCCTCCATATGGGGAGGAGTGACAATGAAACCGAATGCTAGCAATTTCTTCCTGAGGCACACACCTTCTAAACAAGCCATCGGCATATCTTCTATAGATAAGAGGTTCATCCCAAAAATAATGTTTCACCTCTATTAAGAACTTCTTTCTCTGCTGATATCCTGCATCTGGAGGCAAAATACCACTCACGATGTAATTAACATAGTCAGCAAATCATGAGATAGCTGAAGAAGAGACAGCCAACAAATAATCATTGGGAAGGGAATCATTTATTGGCATCTCTTTATTTACTTCATCTTCTAACTCCTGCTTCAACCATGAAAGGTGATCAGCCACAACATTCTCGGTACCCTTCTTATCTCGAATTTCCAGATCGAATTCTTGTAACAAAAGAATCCATCTGATTAGGCGAGGTTTAGCTTCTTTCTTGCTTAAAAGGTATCTGATTGCTGCATGATCCGTAAAGACTATCACCTTAGAATCCATCAAATAGGATCGAAACTTGTCAACTGCATAAACTACTGCAAGAAGTTCCTTTTCAGTTGTAGCATAATTCAGCTGAGCCTCATCCAAAGTCTTGCTAGCATAGTATATGGCATGAACTTTCCTATTCTTCCTTTGTCCAAGTACTGCTCCTATTGCATAGTCGCTAGCATTGCACATCACCTCAAATGGTAGATTCTAATCTGGTGCTTGCATGATTGGGGCAGAAATCATCTTTAACTTGCAAAATGCATCCAAACAATCTTGATTAAAATTAAAGACAACATCTTTTGCAAGCAGGTTAGTTAAAGGTTTGGCAATTTTAGAAAAATCCTTGATGAAGCGTCGGTAGAAACTGGCGTGTCCTAGAAAACTCCTCACTCCCTTTACAGAAGTTAGGGGAGATAATTTCTCTATGATTTCCACTTTAGCCTTATCTACCTCAATACCATACTCTGATACTTGATGACCAAGGACAATCCCTTCTCTTACCATAAAATGGCATTTCTCCCAGTTGAGTACCAAATTTATCTCCTCACATCTCTGTAACACTTGAGATAAATTAGTCAAACAGTTATCAAAGGAAGTACCATATACAGAAAAATCATCCATAAAAACCTCCATGATGTTTTCAATAAAATCATAGAAAATAGCCATCATATAACGTTGAAATGTAGCAGGAGCATTACACAAACCAAAAGGCATTCTCTTATATGCAAAAGTGCCATAAGGACATGTAAATGTGGTCTTTTCTTGATCATTTGGATGTATAGGAATTTGGAAGAAACTAGAATAACCATCCAAGTAACAGAAATATGAGTGCTTAGCTAACCTTTCCAAAGTTTGATCAATAAAGGGGAGAGGGAAATGGTCTTTTCAGGTTGCTTTATTCAATTTTCTATAATCTATACACATCCTCCAACTCGTGATAGTCCTAGTGGGAATTAACTCATTATTTTCATTTTTTACTATAGTTAACCCCTATTTTTAGGAATAACATGTACCAGACTAACAAACTGACTATCTGAAATTGGATAAATTACCCCAGCATCTAGCAACTTCACTATTTCCTTTTTTACAACTTCTTTCATATTTGGATTCAGCCTTCTTTGATGTTCAATGGAGGGCTTACTATCTTCCTCCATCAATATGCTATGCATGCATATTAAAGGACTAATCCCTTTCAAGTCAGAAATTGTGTACCCCAAAGCTTTTCTATGCGATCTAAGCTGCCTAAGTAATTTTTCTGTTTCAAGAGCATTTAGATTTGCATTTACTATCACAAGATAAGTGGAGTGGGGTCCTAGAAATTCATACCTGAGGGTAGATAGGAGAGGTTTCAATTTTACCTTAGGTGGTGTTTCTTCCTCAGTGGAGGGATTGTTAGACTTCACTTCTAATGATTCAATTGCTTCAGGGAGGGAAAGTGGTGGGCTTGCTTCCAAAAATTCTACATATGTAGCAATCTCCTCATTTTCAATAACTCCATCTGTTACTAGACATGCTTCAAGTGGATCTTGAAGGCACCTAATGAGAAAGTTTTCTCTCACAACCTTGTCTAGCACATCAATCCTGCATATTGAATCTTCACAAACAGGTAATTTAATTGATTCATTCAAATTAAACTCAACTTTTTCATCCCCAACAGATAATGAAAGCCTTTCATTTTTGACATCAATCAAAGCACCCGCAATGGCTAAAAAGGGTCTACCCAAAATGATAGGGATTTGTGTATCCTCTTCCATTTCAAGTATAATAAAATTAACAGGAATGAAAAACTTACCAACCTTGATAGGTATATCCTCAAGTATACCTACTGGGTATTTCATAGAACGGTCTTCTAATTGAAGTGAAACTGTGGTAGGCTTCATTTCTTCTATGTTCAGTCTCTTTGCAACCGACAGTGGCATGAGGCTCACACTTGCTCCCAGATCACACAATGCCCGATCAATAGGAACATTTCCAATCACACAAGGAATGGAGAAGCCGCCTGGGTCCTTAAGCTTAGGACGTAGTTTATTCTAGATGATGGCATTGCACTCCTCCGTTAGGGCTACAGTCTCATGCTCCTCTAGCTTCCTTTTGTTTGAGAGAATGTCCTTAAAGAACTTTGCATATGACGGCATTTATGAAAGAGCATCAGTAAAGGGGATATTGATATACAATTTTTTCAATACTTCCAAGAACTTCCCAAACTGCTTATCAAGTTTAGCCTTTGCTAGTCTTTGAGGATAAGGGATTAGCAGTTTGTATGGTTCTGGAGGGATATACTTTGGCTTTTCAGGTAGTTCCCCTTCTTTCACTTCAGCATTATCAGGGTTTGAAGCCTTTTTGCCTTCTTTCTGCACTTCCCCCTCAACCATCTCTTCTTCACCTTCATGAGTGGCATTTAGAACCTTCAATAGCCTCCCACTCCTAAGAGTGATTGCCTTATAATGCTCCCTGGGATTTGTTTCAGGTTGAGCAGGGAGTTGACTAAAAGCTCTAGAAGAAAAAGCATAAGCTTGTTGAGCTATTTGGGTCTCTAACATTTTTTCATGTATGGCCAATGAGTCAAATTGGGAGGACAATTGCCTAATGAAGTCCTCCATGGCTCTACCATACTGCCTAAACTCTTCATTTGTTTTCTCTTAGGAAATGAGAAATTTTTCTAAGAGGCCTTCTAATTTAGAAGTAGAAGAAGGTTAAGCCGGTGGGTTGTAGGGTCTTTGGTTTTGAAAACCAAGTGGTGGTGGTGGCCTATTGTGAGTGTTTTGAGTGTTGTATGGCTGGTTGGGCTTGTAGGATAGATTTGGGTGGTTCTTCCATGATGGATTGTAGGTGTTTCTAAAGGGTTCATTCGAATTCTTCTGTCCATACCCACTGTTATGCACATAATTCACTTGCTCAGTGAAATCCTATCCCAATTTACACTTAGTTGCCATGTGACCTGTCATACCATAAATCTCATAAGGAAGGTCAGTAGCACCTGTTGCATTTACACTATTAACTTAAAATTTATCAAACATAGCCATAAGTGCATCTACTTTGCTACCTAGACTTCCTAGTGCATCTACCTTAGCCGACAAATGATTAAAAGCATCCAATTCATACTTACCTGGAGCTTCCCTTGAAGATCCCCTCTCATTTGACCATTGGTAGTGGTTCAAAGCCATATCCTCAATCAATTCATATGCTTCATCCAACCTTTTGTTCATCAAAGCACCTCTAGCAGCAGCATCCACAGTAAGCTTAGTATTGTAGCTTAAACCATTGTAGAAAGTATGAAGAACTAGCCATTTCTCTAGCCCATGATGTGGGCACAACCTCAGAAGTTCTTTATATGTATCCCAGGCATCAAATAGAGATTCCCTTTCTCTCTAAGAGAATGTGGTGATTTCATTCCTTAATTGAGCAGTCTTGCTTGGAGGGAAATATCATGACAGAAAAGCTCACAGTAGCTCTTCCCATGTAGTGATAGATCCTGCTGGTAAAGAGTGTAACCAAGCCCTTGCTCTATCCCTTAAGGAGAATGGGAAAAGTCTAAGCTTGATGGCATCTGCTGCTACACCATTTATCTTAATTGTGTCACAATACTCTAAAAAAATCTGAATATGGAGGTTGGGATCCTCCATTGGTCCTCCACCAAACTAGTTTTGCTGCACCATAGATAAAAGAGCTGGCTTCAATTTGAAGTTGTTAGCCTCAATAGTAGGCCTCCTTATACTAGATTGAAGCCCAGTGGCATCAGGTGCTGCAAACTCTCTAAGAGATCTGTTATCCATGCCTTCAATCACTGTTTCAAGGTTAATTGGCTCTTGGATATGTACTAGTTTTTGCTCTCTCCTTCTCCTAAGTAGAGTTCTTTCAATCTTCAAGTCTAAGTCAAGAATTCCTTCAAGACTTCTCCTTCACATATACAAAATTTTTTGCAAAAAGAGTAGGTAATACTCGAACAGAATAAAATAAGAAAGATATTCTATATATAAAAATAAGAAAATCAGAACAAGATGAATTAAGAACTAAAAAGAAAATGAATTGCTTAGTCTAATTCACTCAAAAGTTTTTGTTAATATCAACTAGTTGCAATCCCCAGCAACGATGCCAAAAACTTGACGTGATCCTGCAAGTGCACGGATTTAGTCAAGTTATAGTATAAAAGATATCGTCTCTACAGGGATTGAGTGTTGAATACTAACTGAATTTCAAGGTAAATTATCTAAGTGTACCGATTAGTATTGTGAATTAAGGATAAAATGCAAAACAAAGTTTGGTTATAAAAAAGGAAGCAGATGGAACTGGTATGGATTAGGTAAATATTTAATTCAAATGAGATGGAAGTGTACTCAGCCTTAGGGTTCCCTTGTGCATTTCATTATGGAATGAAGATAATCCTCTAACCCGGTTTACTGTTAATTTAGATTGCTGGATTACTAAAAATAAGCTATACCTCATTGCAAAGCTACTAGCTACTAGCTACTAGCTACTAGCTACTAGCTACTAACCAATAGATAAAGTGCCCAGAATTTCTCTAGTAATTACTCATCTAGGTTGCATTAACATTGCTTGAGAATCCAATCTTAGATATTTCATCCTGTGTAAAAGAATCTAATTACCTTAATTCCTAAGTCTAATAGAGATTCCCAATTATTATGCAAAGTCTGATTAATTAATAGGTCATTCCAACCTAGAATCAACTAATCCTTTACACAAATCTAATATTCCGGAAGTATTGGATTGTTGAAATACAAAACAGTATAATCAAATCATAAATTAACAGTAAATCTAGCTAGATTATATTAAAATTAAATCCATAAATCTATGAACAAGTCTACCCCAGCCGAGCACTAGGGTTTAGTGTGAGTTCATTACACAGCCAGCAGAAAACCAGAAAAAAGATATGGGAATCAAACTAGTCATGAAGCTCTACAGATTCCTTGCTTGAATCTTCAATCCTTTGCTTGAATCCAAGGCTAGCATTCGTCCTTAGTGTCTTTGGGTCTCTCCTAGGGTTTCTACTGACGGCTCCTCTTTTAATTTTCAGCTCTCCTCCTCCCTTTAGTGATTCTTCGCATAAAACTTATATAGGTAATGTACACGGGGTATGACATGGCCCATGTTATACCCTGTGTTCTTCTGCGAAAGTTGGGCAGCATGATACATGGGGTATGACACTCCTCGTGTTGTACCCCAGTTCTTCTACGAGTAGCTCAATGGGGCTTCGAAACACACAGAAAGATACACGGCCTTCCACATGGGGTTTCCATACTTCGTGTTCTTCGTTAGATGAGCAAATTTGCTTCGATTCTCCATAATTTGCATGGTTTTGGCTCCGGATCCTTTTCTAATGCTCAAATGAGTTATTTCAAAATCTGAGAACAAAATATCAAGCATTTAAGTACCCTTTTTTCAATTAATTTGCATAAGATACTAAGTAAATAAGTGATGAAGCACATAAAATTTAAGTACAAATGTGCATTTATCAATACTTTTAAAAAAGGAAGTATTGTTACACCCAATAGAATTAAAAATGTGTTTTATATGAAAAATAATTGATTTTATCCAAAAGGATATTTTTAAATAAAATATTTTATGAAAAGTATTTGTTAAATATTTATGTGAAAATATTTTAAAGTTAAATTTAATCAAGGATAAGTATATAGGTGCGGAAGGGACTTGGCACATTTTTTACCATTTTTCCTTTAGAATTTTGGCCTTTTTTATCTTCCTATCTTTAACCCATCCTACATTTTTTTCCAAGACCACCCAAACATATATTCCTTTTCCTCTCAATGTAAGGAAGACATTCAATCTTCCTTAACTGCTCATCCTCCATTCAATCTAAACAAGTTAATGAATTCTACTCATTAATCTTTGTAAATGTTCCTTTTATTGTTTCTCTTTAAATCATGGATGATTAAAAGTTTTTGTGTTAAATAAAATTTTATGCTTTAATATTCAATTCTTGATCTTGGATGTTTAGTAGGAAGGTAACCCTCATTCTTGCCAAGTATTATCTCCTCTAATATTGGTGAGTGAACATTTTAACCTTTGTTAAATGATTTGAATGTTTTATTTATTGTTGAGTTAAGTTTTTCTACAAAATGGTTTAAGTTCATGTTATATATAATAGGAAGATGTTTGGTATAGATTTCTTGAGGAATGAGGTTTTTATAAGGCTGCTTATATGTTCAATGGTGAATAATTTCCATAATACTATGTAAGGGATTAGTTTGGTGTGGTATTTCCTGCATATGAATAGTGAGTTTTTCTACAAAAAATACAAAAATTCATACTTGATCAATTAATGAATAAATCAATTAGAGTTAGTATGTAAAAAGTAATATTTTAAAACTAAACTGGATAGAGAACGAAAAAAGTTATTGGGTCATGATTCAATTAGTTAAACCAATAACTAAATCAAATGATGTCAAAAATAAAAATTTATATAAATTTATTAATGAATTTGAATAATATCTAATTTATATTGTATACATGAACTCATAATTTATATAAAAATTAAAAAGATAAATAATAAATTATTAGTTAATTAGGTGACAAATTTATTCTTTTATTATTTTTTAATTATACATATATTTATTAGGCCAACATAACTAAAAAAAGAAGTTTAAAAATAAAAAAAGAAAAAAATTTAACTAATTGATAGTGGTGAATTTAGAAATTTTATGTTATAGGAAAAATATTTACATATAAAAATAAGATGAAATTATTATACAAAATTTAAATATTTAAATAAAACTAAATTTTAATTTATTTTGATTTTTCCTTTAATGTATATGTCCTTATATGTGGTTAATGAGTTTAAAATATTTTTATATTTGTTTAAAATAAATTTTTTGTTTTTTAATTGATATAACAATAAGTTATGAAGGCAATTTTACTTAAATTTATAGAGGCCAATACATATCATTAATATATATATATATATGTATGTATATATATATATATATATATATATATATATATATATATATATATATATATATATATATATATATATATATATATATATATATATATATGTATGTATTAATTACCCCCATAACTTTATATATAGATTCACCACTACAAACTAACTTTTAAAAACTAAATCGATTTTTTAATTTGTTTTAGTTTTTCCTAGATCACACTAATTCAAATTGGATTAAATTAATTTAACTGCTAAAATGGTTCCTTAGGTCGAATCGAACTAAGTCACACAATAACTAGTAGTTAGACTGGTTAAACCATCCAGTTTAGTCCTCCACAATGAATTAATTAACGAATTAATTCATCACTTACAAAAGCAAATTGGAGCTAGTAAATTGTTTAGTGAATTGATTCAGCAAGGGTCAAAAGTAGCCCCCTCATTGAATCAATTCATGAACCAATTCAAGTCATATAAGAACATGTAGAAATCAATTCATGCCTTACATAAACTTATTAGTGGCCCTAAATCAATTACCCAATCAATTCATTAGTCTAAAAAATTATATTTTGTTATGTAATTGCCTTTAACTAAGATATTGTGATCGAGATATGATATTTATGGATTAAAAAGGTTGTGTAGGGGTTTTAACTTTTACTTGAATGCATAATCCATTCATGTGATTAATTTAACTAAGGCATGAATAATGTTAGTAAAAATTGCTTATTCCTTTTTTTATCACTACTTGATGTTAGATGTTATATATTCATGGTATGGAAATTAGTTGTACTTGCATTAGTATGTTAGTTGAGGCATTTGTTTTTGTGTGTAAATTATTGTATTGAATTTGAATGTGCTAATTAAGGCACTTAACAACCTTTGAGATATTATTCTATACAAAAAGACTTGATGAGTGTTGAGGGCAATTACATACTTATTATTGTTTTATGCACTAGATCCATGTACCCATTTATGAAGAAACAAGATTGACCGTAAAGGGGTAAGGATGGGTTTGTGACGGACAAGTATGGATAGGCAATATAAGGAGATTTGCATGCTTTTTTTTAATATTCTTTTATTAAACGATATGGATACATTATCATTGATATGTGAAATTATGAAAATATGAGTAACATCCTTTTCTTGTCCATATCTTTTTTATATATTGACAAGTTATTCCCTCAAAACATCTTTTCCCTTTCTTTAGTAAATGTATGAGAGTATAGTAATTCTTTTGAATGAAACCAGGGTATTTCCTATAATTGTATAATTATGAGTTAAATGATATGTTATATTTCAATCTTAAATTATCTTTTAATACTCATTATTCTTCTATTAAGTTTCAAGGAAACTTTTCCACCTTTTTTCATTTTTTTTCTTCTTTTCTTTAAAGGGAACTTTACTTTTAGGTACTCAATTACTGTTTAATAACTTGGAAGTGGGTTTGCTTGAGGATGTTGGTGTCTAGGTAAGCTATAAGATAGTTAAATCAAATACTTGCAAGTGTATTTCATTACATGATGAATTGGATTTTATTTTTATTTGACACTCATTTCAGTACCTCCTTAAAGGAGAAGCATTAATGCATTTAGGATATCACAATATTCAAACATAACTAAGGCTAGTAAGTGGTTAACCATAGTGATCAACTTTACTAGTCACTTGTCTTAAGATGGGTTATGATTGAAAGTTGATAGAAATGAAAAGGAAATATTAGTTATCATTCCACTAGAAGGTATAAAATGATCAATATGCTTGCCTGTAAGGTAATTATATGTAAGGATGTAGAAGTTAATGAATCAACTAGTTGGGATTAGAGTACAAAAGGCAAAATAGAAGAAAAGAGTGCAAGTGTTTTGATGTTTGAAGAAAATAGCTTAAATAAATTCAATTCTTCATCACTTGACTAAAGATATGAGCACAAATAGCCCAGTTAATAATCTAATTCTTAGAGAACAAGATTTTAAGGTGTTTATGATGGTTCTACTAATAAAGAAGGTAATCTTATACATCTTGTCATGTTTACAAAAGCTAAATGACTGGACTTATTATCATGAAGTAGTAATCTGAAAAGAAACATGAATTAAAGCTATGAAATAGAAATTGAATGCCATTGTAAAAAATGAGACACAGTAATTAGGGACAAAAATTAAAGTAGATGGAAAGATAAACAAATGCAAGGCAAGACTAGTGGCAAAAGATTTTTTACAAAAGCTAGGTTAAATTATCATGTCTTCCTTTTCACTAGTTATTAGAGTTAAGACAATGTGATTTATGGTAGATATTGCAACTCTTAAAGGCTGGGAAATGCACTAATTAGGTGTAAAATTTACCTTTTTTAAATGGACCTTTGGATGAAGAGGTTTATGTTAGTTAGCCTTATGGTTTTTATATTAAAAGTAGTGAAGATAAGGTGTATGGAATAAAAAAGCTTCTATGTAGGTTTAAATAAGCCCGTAGTGCATAGAATAAATGAATTAGCTCATTATTTTTATTGTAAAATTTTGAAGAATGCACTTATGAGCTTGACTTAAATGTGAGGACAATAAAACATAGGCTATATTGGTTATATGTTTATATGCTGATGATTTGCTACTCACTAAAAATAATGAGGATGAAATCAAAACTTTCAAGAAGATTATGAAAAAGGAGTTTGAGACATAACTACAAAATTGCAATTTTACATCACTTTTAAAATTATCAAGATAAATAAGATGATAATTTAAAACATAGTGATATTTTTAAAATTTAAATAGAAACTTAAGATGAGGGTTAATTTAAAAAACTATCATCTAAAAGGCACGTAAAAATCACGCAAGAAGAAGATAGTATTACTCGTTAGTTTTGATTTAATTACCAATGTTTATAGTTGACTATATATTTCATGTTCACTTTCCATTTAGAAACATCTCAGTAATGCATTAGCCTTCATTATCTTACTCTAACTTATGCTACGGAGGAGAAACATAACTACCTATCCATCTCACCTAACACTTTGAAAGACATTATAGAATATGATTGTTGTTACTTTATCCTTTATCATCTCTAAATTTGTTAATATGATGGTAGGGGAGTTAAGTTCCTCCTCCTTAAGCACAAGCTTGAAAATAATAATGGAGATAAATGTATTGCTTAGATTTATTATTTCTTAATTTTAAAATTTGATAGATGGCTACAAGAATTTATACCAAGTTTGGCAATGATAGTGGAAGGCCACAGTCCTCTTTTTTTGTTGTGTAATATTGTTATAAATTTGTATATTTTGATATAAAAATATATAGAATGAATAAAATTGTAGATTAAGTTTTCTTATATTGATGTCTTCTTTCTTATATTTTGGTATATTCATCTTCAATTTGTTGATGTTTGTATCATAGGAAGAAATATATATAAAAAGAATGTTTAACTTATTTCGAATTTATGATATCTTATAAAATTAATTAAATATTCTTTTTAAATTTTGAAATTAACCTTATTTTTTTTCAAACCTATAAAAATTAATATCTTATAAAACAAAGTAAACCTCTTATCCTATTTATGTAACTTTCAAGCTTTCTCACACTGGATCCATCTTTTAGGTAGTTTATAGAATGATTGCTTCGTTCTCTAATTAGTTAAAGTAATTTTCTGAAACACAATATAGTATACAAGTTGATTAAAAAAACACAGAAGAAGGGATGTCAGTTATTTAATAAAATTAACATTGTTTGTGAAAATTAAATTAATATACAATGGTGATTTTTTTATCATAACTAATATCTAATGTGATTTTTTTATCACAACTGATATCTAATGTGTAATAAACCTTTAAAAAATATTTTCTAATACAATAAATGATGCTTAGAATTCTATAGTTGAATAATATTGTTTATTTAAAATGTTAATTTTTTTTAATTAGCTACAAACATAGAATGTCCTATACTGCTCATAAATTGAATCTAGATTTTATTTATCTTACACTTCTCTTTTTATTTTAGGTTTCACTTTATAGTTTTTCCTTTATTCCATTTTACTTATATGGCTTGAAAGGAAAATATGAAAATATGAGATTGATGTTGCTTGATTATCAACTACTAACATATAAGTTCTTATTCATAGATGTAATTATTTACAAATTTTTCATCATTCATATAAGGATATGGTATTAAGAAAGAGTACGCATGCAAGCATTCACTAATAAGAAAATTTTATTTACAAGTCTTGCATCATTTATATGAGGGTATATTTTGTTAAAATTTCCCATGAACACGAAAGCTAAGGAAAGGGACAACTTCATGGATCCCATATAAATATTCACCACCATTTTTCTTTAAAGTCATGATATCAAATGATTAATTATAATGTTACTATATAATGTTTATTAGTTAATATTGATAATGTTGATAGAATAATGATTTGTTATTATATTTTTTTTAGAAAAATTTAAGGATATAAAATTTGAAAAAATAAAAAATAATAAAATCATATTAGTTATTTACTATAAAACTAATATGGTTATAATTAGATGATAACACATCATTTTTTTTTACCAAACTAACATATAAAGGTATAGCATTGCCATCTAACTCTAATCAATGGTGACAATAAGTATTTACCAAAGTTAGTACCTTATAAGGAAGTGGTATAAGATGTTACTTTCTTAACAACTAACATATAAAAGATAGTATACAATATCAAAATTTTATTTAAAATGGATGTCTAAAGTTTAGTAATCCATTTCAATCATCATAATAGTTTATTTGCATGGCATTACAATTCATTAACAATTTGCACACCATAACAATTTATTAATTGTTTGCACTTAATGTCGATTTATCACCGATTTTCTCATGATATATAAATAGGGCTCTTTTTACCAATTTGAAACAATTATCAAGATAGTTCTCTTTGTGGTGCTTAATTTCTTCATTTACTATAATCATCTAATTGTTCTAATGGTTTGGTATGAGAATTAACATGCTAATTAATCTATATAGTGTGTTAAACTTTAATACATAGAGCAAGTAGCACTATTCTCACACAAAAATATAAGAAAATTTAGATGTTTTAAGAAAATGATCAATTAGGCCTCAAGGTTAATATATATAAAATTGCAATGTTAAACTTTGATAGATTGCAAAGTGACAATAAATTATTCTGAGAAGAAATAACATCTCCAATCTTACATTGGTAAGCTTAAGTACAATATAAGATGCTTGATGTTGTTTTTTCTGAATAAAATTTTTCATCTATAACTATCTACATCATCACGAAATGAAAAATAAAAAACATGAAGCTGTGATACTATTTACAAATTTTATCATGAAGCTCTTCTAACCCTAAAATAATTATCTCTCTAAAAAAGTATGCTCCATCATGAAGCTCTTCCAACCATAAAATAATTATCTTTCTAACAAAGTATAGTCACATTCCAATTCTAAGATGATTTATTTATGTGTATTAATTATTTTGTAGCATTAAAAATTTATTAGCCTATTAGTAAATTTGTAAGTTTTTGCATTTATTGAAAAAGTACAAAATATAAATATAAGAACTTTCTTAACTTTTGTATTTTGTCCTTACAACTTAGTTTCTCTTTTTTTTTTTAGTTATGATTATATGCATAATTGCTTGATTCTTAGTTTATATAATATATTGAAATATTTGGATAATGCAAGTCTTATTTGAAAGATATTCATGAATAATGAATTGAACATATAGACAAAAAAGATATCCATAACAAATTAGAAGGTAATCTTTCTTTTACCATAATAAAGTTTTTATTTGTAGTTATTGTAGCACTCATATTTTCATTTGCTTACTTTGTTCACTTGTAATTTAAAAATGCTTTGAACATAGTAGTACAAATTATTAGGTATTTCTTAATCCCACATCCAAATTGTATAAAATTAATGTAGAAAAAGATAGGGCTATTTTATCTATTATGAATTGTATATGCTAAATTTGGGATTGTGCACTATAATTAAATTGAAATGTACATTTCTTTCTATTCAATATAGCATCTATATGTATTATAAAGTTGTAATAATATTGTTTTAAGGGTTCTAGATGTATTTTAGATTGGAAGTAGTTAGCAAGAAGTGTTATAAGATACTATGCAGGATACAGAGAGTGTAAGGAACCATTTTTTTTGGCATAAGGAATGTAATAAATGTAAGTTATGTGAATTATCAAAGTAATAAATCAAACATTCTATATTAATCAATAAAATAACCTAACATTTAATTACAATTTTCAATGATAATTATAGAAATAAAATTAACATTATTAAATATGATTGATTATCGAGTGGTGTAACTTAAAAGGAATGATAATAGTTTATATATTAAGAAATTAACATATTATTTTTTTCCTATAATGATTTTTTAACTAACATTTTAAAATATATACTACTTCACTCAATATCAATAGTTTATAGTGGTGAGATGTCTGACATAGGGATGTTGTCTTGCTTTTTAGGGATGGAGTTTGTGTAAACCAATAAAAGAGAATTCATGTATTAGACTAAGTATGTAATAGACATCCTAAAACAATTCAATATGATGCCGTGTGATCCTTTCAAGTTCTAGTAAAGACAAGCCTGAGATTAATCAAAGAAAAGAAGGTTAAATCAATGGATCCTACATATTTCTAAACATACTGTAAGATGCTTAAGATAGCTATGTCATACTATGTAATATTTCTAGTTTAAATACAAATTTTATAAATTTTGAGGTTTGGGGATAAAATATTTATTTGCTTAATTTGTGGCTTTAACTTTATTTATAAATTAAAGGTTTTTAAAAAAAATGATATTTATGATAATTATTTACTTTTAAGATTATTATTGAGCTAAGATTTCATTAAAATAATTTTTATAAGGAATGAAGTAATTTGTTATATTTAATAATTTATTTAATTCTTGAGAATCATGGAAATGTGAGATAAATTTATTTTTAAATATTTATTATTAATTTAGGATTTGTTTAAACCTTTTCCGTGAGAACTTCCTTACGAAGTGGAAAGAGTAATTATCAGTATAGAATTTTGTAAGTAAATTATTGGTAATGGATAAATTTATTTTTGGCATATTAAGAGAGATTAAACTATTTATTTTATGACTTTTAAAATTTATCAACTATGTATATAAATTGGGAGAGGATTAAAAATAAATAAGTTGGGATTTTAAATAAAATAAATTCCATAAAATGAGTTTGAAATAGACCAATGAATGAGATTTCTATTCCCTTATTATGTAAAATCCGGTCCGCCCTCTCTTTTCTAGAGATGTACATGGTCGCCTGGCCCGATGAGCTTGACCCGGAAAAATAAAGTATTTGAACTCTTTTTTTTAGCCTGATAGATCCAATGGGACTTTTTTTTATGGTCCGATTAATAATTAGGTCGGGCTCGGGCCAAGGTGAAAAATCCGATAGGCCCGGCCCGACCCGATTATAATAACTTATTTTTAATAATATAATTATATATTAAAAAATATAATTATATCTAATTATTTTTAATATAAAAAATATTAATTTAACATATTAAATATTTTATATATTTAAATATCATATTATCTCTTTATATATATATATTTTTTATTTTAAAATTTTATTTTTTATTAAAAAATAAAAAAAATTTATATTTTTCGAACTTTCAGGCCGAGTTTCGAACTTTTTAATTTAAAATTCGGGTTAGGTCGGGTTAAATTTTTTTAAAACTTAATCAGGTTGGGCCGGATTCGAACTTTTAATTTTATATGATTTGGCTCGGATGGCCCAGTCCGAAACCCGCACGGCCTGACCATGTATACCTTTACTCTTTTCCTAAATGTGCCGTTATTGCCTCTCTCTTAATTTCCTAAAAATCTGCTCTTTCTTATGTTACTTGTATTTTTGGATAGCTCTTCTCGATATGTGTGCCGTGCTTTTTACTTCTACGCTTTTTAACTGCTATTTTTTTTTTCATTTTCCAGATTTTTCTTTTCTCTTATTTTTGGTTCTGCGCCCTCTCTATCTGCTCTCCACCATCTTCTTTCTTCTTATTTTCCACCAGCTGCTCCTCTTTGGAGCTGTTTTCTTGTTCTTCCCACGGCTGACTCCGGTGGACTTCAGCTGATGATGCTGCCCGCTGCCTTATTCTCCTAGTCGAACTTGTGTAAGAGGAATGTCGTGCAGGAGCATCAACAACTTCTCTCTTCCGGCGACCACCTCTTTCCTTCGATCTTCATCTCAGCGTGGTTGCACGCTGCTTCAATCGACTGAAGCTTCCTCTTCGACCAGCAGCTGTGTGGTGGTGCTAGGAAGTTGCGCACTATAGCGTTAGGACAATAACAAGGAGCCGCGTCTCTCCTTCGGCTCCACCTGTGTCCGGCGTATCTCACCGCTGGTGAACTCCTAGTGGGCACGGTGTTGGATGGTGACCACACCCATGCCCTTAAATTTCAATATTTTTGACATTTTGATGGTTGATCTAATAAAACTAATTCTGCCAGTTTTGGAAACTATGTTGATGGCATGAAAAAAATATATATTTATAATAATAATAAGTAAAATATATAAAATATGATTTATATATTGTAGATTGTTAAATCATCATGCTTGTGGTATTTCTAAAATAGTATACTTCGTGATTGTGGATGATTAAGAACTGGCTTGGAAAACCCATTTTATGTATAATTGAGACAAAAGATAATAGATTAGAAAGTCATGATTTTTCATCATAAAGTGACTAAACAACATAAACAAAATTTTTTTAGAGTATCACATGATTCAAATAAACCCCTTGAATGGTGAAAATATAAATTGGTGACCTTGTTGAAACAAGGCCAATGATAGTAGGAATTGAATGTATAATCTTATGAAATGGTATGAATGTGGTATTTTTGTAGATTGATTGAAATTATTATAATTAACTTAAATATTTTAGATATTTGAGATTAATTTGGAAAAGTATATTCTTATAAATTTGACATAAGGATGACACATAAGAAAAGGTTTAACTTGCTAGTGGTATATGAGTATGAATAGAAGATTTTATAATTTGAATATGGAATCATGATATTTGGAATATCACTAGTAATGCTTTATGTTAATAAATTATCATTGTATATTTTAATTAGAAAAAAAAAGAAAAGATGATAAGTTTAAAAATAAAGAAAGTGAGGATCCAGGATAATTTAATGGCACACTTGGATTACCAGTTAATATTGAGAAATATAAGAAATGAAAATACAAAATATTATTATAATCAAATTATGAATTTGTAATATGTGAAAAGAAATTAATTAGTGTTCATATAGTTATAATTTATCTTTGTAAATAGTGATATTAGGAGGAAAAGTGAAAGGATGAGCATTGATGCTTTAATGCCCTCGAAAGTATAAAAAGTATCATCAGGTGAGTATATATCTCACCATTATTTTTATTTTAATAAAAAGATAATTTGGACATAATAAATTATATTCTTCCTATTGATAGTATATATTTCATATTCACACCCATATTTATATTCATATATAAACTTAATTCTTAAGTAGTTAACTATTAAGTAATTGCTAATTGATCAAAATTATGTAGTGAAAGCATGATGATGTTACTAATGATTGTCAAATGCTTATGCTTAAACTATTTGTTACTTATATGCTAGAAATGGTAATGTGAAATGTGATATGAGAATTAAGCTCTCATGTATATACTATTTATGCAATTTGCCATAGATGGCATTGAAAATTATGAATTATGTTAAAGCAGTGATATTGGGAACCATGAGTTGTATTAGGATGGTACTTTGAAAGCTAGATAGGAAATTTCTGACTAACAATAGAGAGAAGTATAGAATTGACCTTGATACCATAAAGTAATTATATACATATTTACTGTATTTGAATATATGACATAATATGACTATTTATGATTGACTTCTACTAATAATGTGATTGTGATGATTTGTTTGCATTTGAACCCTAATGGCTATTTATGAATGTGATATTTACTCGAAATGGGTATTATATAATATTGGGTATTATCAAATAGTTGAGACCCTTTTAATTATGGTGGGAAAGATAAGGTTTAAGTTATGTGCAGGTAAACTTTCACTTCAAGACGTGGGTTCACATATTCAAAAATTGAGTTTGCTAATTTTTTGGATTTAATATATTATTAATTTATTATTATATGTAAAATTGACCACTTGCAAAACACTGATAGATATATGCTTATTGAGTTCATGTAATTCACTTTGTCTTATTTTTAACATTTTGAAGCTAAACGTAAGTGCCTTTAAGCCTTGTAGCATCCATAGAGAATTAAAGACCGTCTGAATTGGAAGATTTAACAATTGAGAATTTTTCAAAATTAGAATTAAAATTAGAAATAGAAATGATATTGATTCAACGATTGATATGTTGAGTCCTTTAGTTGTATTTAAATTTGAAACCGTATAGTATTGGTGTGTTGATGACACTGTCGTACCTGGAAGTTCACAAGTTTTGATTTTATAAAGTGTGTGGCCCTTAGGAAGTGTCCAAAAATAAGGAAGGCTTTGTCCAATTTTTTGCAAAACTTTTAAAATGAAATTCTGAGTTCCCTTAGGGTTTGGAAATTCTCATTAGATAGAAAAAGTAAAAATTATTAAAGTTTGTAGAAATCGGTAATGAGATTCATGCCAGTCACGATCGAAAGTGGATTATGGTATACTAAACCATCATTACTTACGGAGTGGGTCTATTAAGTACATATATGGAAAAATTAACCTTTATTTTCATCTTTTAGCTACTAAAAGGATCCTAAGATGCATTAAAGGAACCTATATTAAGGTTTATTATTTCCTAATAACTAGAATTATGTAAATAAGGAATTTGTGAGATTTCTTCTTTTTTTTTTTTTTTGCTAATTGCTGTGAAGATAAGGATGATAAAAAAATATCTCAAGTTATCTATTTAAGCTTGGAGATGCTATCTTCTTTTAAAGCTTGAAGAAATTGCCCTTAGTTTCCTTGTCATCTTGTGATGTAGAATATATTGCAGTCTATTGTGGAGCCTATTAAGCAATATGACTAGGAAACTTATTGAGATAAATTCATACAAAGATCAAAGGGCCTATGCAAATAATAATAAACAATGCATCAATAATAAGCTTAGCCAAAAAAGCATATGGAAGAAATAAGCATATTGAAACTAGATTCCACTTCAAAAGAGATTAGGCAAGCAAAAGGAAGATTAGGCATGCATACTATAGAAATAAAGGCTAGATTATTGACATTTTAACTATACCATTAAAGTTTAAAGGATTTAAAATACAAAAGGATGTGATGAAAGAATTTGAATCAGGAAAGGAGTGTTGTTGTAATAATCCAAATTTATGCAAAAAAAAATGTAATATCCCAAGTTAAAATTTAGAGTTTTATAAATTTTAATGCTTATGAATATTTATTTATTTATTTGGCTCATATTTGGTTTTAAATTATTTTTCATATTAATCATTTTGGAATATTGAAAATGATATCTATGATAATATTTGAATTTTTTTACTTATATATATATATATATGGTTGTATTAATCTAATATTAGTTTAAAATAATTTTTCTAAAGAATTTCCTACAAGTTGAAAATATTTTAGTAATTAAGTGCATGAATTTGTGAAATAATTTAATT